>CM039467.1:9951418-9994423 GCA_022414725.1 Microglena sp. YARC
CAACTCAACCACTTCAACGCCCCCACTACCCAACATAACCAGACTGCTAAACATCAATATGTTCCCTTGTTTTTCTAAGGCAAACACCGTCTCTGCATGGGACCTTACAGGGCGACTGACCACTTTGAGGCGCATCGTGGGGCACTCACGTGCGACTGAAGCATTCACCCATCCTACACGTTGAAGGCCCACTCATCCACATAACCAGACTGCTTAATCATCTTCCTTGCCCTGTATTCCTACAGGTTACACCGTCTCCTGCATGGGACCTTACCAGGGATTCAAGACTGTGAGGCGCATCGTGGAGGACTGCATCAACAACGTTCACCCCCTCTGCCACATTGACGCCCAGTTACCAACATACGCAGACTGCTAAATCAGTTCCGTTGCCCTGTATTTCTACAGGTTACACCCTCTGCCGCATGGGACCTTACCAGGGATTCAAGACATAAGCACACAGCTGAATCATGATATGGTATGTATGTCTCTGTAGGTAACACCCTCTGCTGCATGGGACCCTTACAGGGACTGAAGCTGTGAGGCGCTCGGGGGAGGACTACATACAACAAACAACACACCCTCTACCAATTGACGCCCAGTTACCAAAATGCAGGGACTTGCTTAATCAGAATTAAATTCCCCCTGTTTATACCAGTCTACACCGTCTCCTGCTTGCGGAATCTTACCAGAGTTATAGACTGTGAGGCACCATCGTGGAGGATTGCATCAAATAATGTCCACCCCCTCACCACATTTAAAGGCCCACACCAACATAACACACAGCTAAATCAGACATGTATGTATCAGAATCATTGTCTGTGCCCTGTGTCTATGCAGAAGGTAACACCGTCTCCTGCATGGGACCTTACCAGGGACTGAAGACTGTGAGGCGCATCGTGGAGGACTGCATCAAGAACATCCACCCCATCTACCACATCAAGACACTGATGATCAAGAGGGAGCTAGCCAAGGACCCGGAGCTGAAGGAGGAGAATTGGGAGAGGTGAGGATACATACACCAGTAGTGGGGTTGGACAGTGGGACAGTAAGGGTGACAACCATGCATAGGGTTGGTCAGTAGAACAGGTCAGGATGCATGAAGGGCGTACACCTCGCCCCATGAAACACAACAAGACTCTGATGATCAAGAGAGAGCTAGCCACGGAGCCAGAGCTGAAGTAGCGAAGAACTGGTATGGTGGGTTGCATACGCCATCCAGTAGGGTTGGATTGTAGGACAGGTCAGGTGCACCATGCATAAGTTAGACAGTAGAACAGGTCAGGATGCATGAAAAGCGCGACTATTTCATCTACCACATCGATAACCTGAGCGTCCAAGCATAGAGCTTACCACGGACCCAGACTGTGGGGAGGATACCGGGAGAGGTGAGGATGCATACACCAGTGGTAGGGTTTGGATTGTAGACCATAATGACAGGTCAGGTTGGACCATGCATAGGGTCGGATAGTAGAACAGGTCAGACAGATGCATCAAGGACATACACCCCACCCAATATATCGTAACAAGACCCTGATGATAAAGAGACAGATAGCCAGGGACCCGGAGCTGAAGGAGGAGAACTGTGAGAGTTGAGGATGCACACACCACCATTAGGGTTGGACAGTAGGACAGGTCAGGATGCATCAAGAATATACACCCCATAAACAACACAAACACGTGCACCGCACCCCATCTACCACATCAAGACACTGATGATCAAGAGGGAGGTAGCCAAGGACCCGGAGCTGAAGGAGGAGAATTGGGAGAGGTGAGGATGCATACACCAGTAGTGGGGTTGGACAGTAGGACAGGTCAGGGTGCACCATGCATAGGGTTGGTCAGTAGAACAGGTCCAGATGCATGGAGCGCGTACACCTCACCCCATGAAACACAACAAGACACTGATGATCAAGAGAGAGCTAGCCAAGGAGCCAGAGCTGAAGGAGGAGAACTGGGAGAGGTGAGAAATTGACATTGCACACACCACCAGTAGGGTTAAACAGCAGGACAGGTCAGGATGCATCAAGATCATACTTCCCATAAACCACATCAACACGCACACCCCATCTATCACAACAAGACCCTGATGATCAAGAGGGAGTTAGCCAAGGACCCAGAGCTGACGAAGAAGAACTGGAGAGGGGAGGAACTGACATTGCATACACCACCAGCAGGGTTGGACAATAGAACAGGTCAGGATGCACCATGCATAGAGTTAGACAGTAGAACAGGTCAGGATGCATGAAGGGCGAACACCTCGCCCCATGAAACACAACAAGACTCTGATGATCAAGAGAGAGCTAGCCACGGAGCCAGAGCTGAAGTAGGAGAACTGGTATTGGTGGGGTTGCATACGCCACCAGTAGGGTTGGACAGTAGAACAGGTCCGGATGCATGACGGGAGTATACCCCATTTACCACATCAATAACCTGATTATCATGAGAGAAAAAGCCAAGGACCCAGAGCTGAAGGAGGAGAACTGGAGAGTGGAGGGAACTTGACATTACATAAACAACAAAAGGGTTTTCACTACAGGTTTGGATACATGAAGGACGTACACCCTAAATATCACAACAAGACCCTGATGATCGCGAGAGAGATAGCTTATGACCCAGATCTGATGGGAGAGAACTGGGAAAGGTGGTTTGGGCGATGCAGATATATTCAGGGCTGGTGGTGGCTCAGGTCCCTTAAGCGGGTCAACACATAATTTCCTCCTCCCAAGCACCCTTCTCAGGACCCCTACCAAGCACCCTCACAATGCCCCTGAGACCCCCCACATGATTTGGTGTTGCAGGTTCCTTCCTAAGTTCAAGAAGAAGAACGTGAGGAGGAAGAAACCCACTGCTGCTGCTGGTGATGCTGCTGCTGGTTCAGGCCCCACAAAGAGAGTCTACACTCCATTCCCTCCCCAACAGTTGCCAAGCAAGGTCGACCTTCAGCTTGAGAGCGGTGCGTAATGAGTTAACACAAAATAAGCAAAATAATTACGCCTTATAGCAATTAAATCTGGCACCGCGTGAGAGGATAGCTGGAAGGCTTTCCAACACCCTCAACTTGAGGGCGGTGCGTTACCTCCAGTATTGATTTATTTTGATATTTATAAGGGAGGAGGGACAGGAGAGCTTTGGCTTTCCTCCCCAACAGATGCCAAGCAAGGTCCCCCTTCAGCTTGAGAGCGGTGCGTAATAAGTTTTTAAAAAATAGGAAGAAAAATAGGTACGCCTTATTGCGATTATTTAAATCCTGCACCTCGTGATAGGATAGCTTGAAGGCCCCCCCACAGATGCCAAGCAAGGTCGACCTTCAACTTGAGAGCGGTGCGTAATGAGTTAAAAAAAAAAAGGGTCGCCTTATTGCGATTAAATCCCGCACCTCGTGATAGCTGGAAGGCCCCCCAACAGATGCCTAGCAAGGTCGACCTCCAACTTGAGAGCGGTGCGTTACCTTGATTTTTTATGTATGAATTTTTCCCCCAGCTGCGGCGTTCGGGAGGGTCCCCTTAACACCACGCCCCTCCAGGCGTTACTTTTTTTTTTTTATGAAAAGGGCTTTAAAAAGGGCCACAAAATGTGTCCTGAAGTGACCTGGAATGTGTTCAGAGGATGTTTGAATGCATATTGCAAAGTTGACCTTCAGCTTGAAAGCGTTGCGTTGCCATGTATGTAAATTTATTAAAGGGGGAAAGGGAGAGCTTTGGACAATTGGTTAATAAAAATGGCTCGAAATTGAGAAAAGCGACCTCAAAATGTGTTCGAAGGATGTTTAAGTGTATATTGCAAGGCCCTTACCCTTACCCTCACCTCACACTCACCCTCACACGCACCCTTATCCTAACCCTCACACTCACACGCACCCTAACCCTTACCCTTACCCTTACCTCCACCCTTACCCACACCCACACCCTCAAACCAAATATATCCCCCTCTTTTCGTGCAGGTGAGTACTTTCTGTCTGAGAGGAGCAGAAGCAAGCACGCGCTAAAGCCATTTAAAACCCTAACCCCAAACCCTAAACTCAAACCCTTAACCCAAACCCTTAACCCAAACCATAAAACCAAACCTTCAACCCAAATCAGAAACCCATACCCCAAACCCAAACCCTAAGCCCTCTTGCCATGCAGGTAAGTACTTTCTGTCTGAGGAGCAGAAGCGAGCACGTGCTGAAGCCACAAAAGCACTTCAAACCCCAGACCCTAAACCCAAACCCTAACCCCTCTTGACATGCAGGTGAGTACTTCCTGTCTGAGGAGCAGAAGCGAGCACGTGCTGAAGCTGCGAAGGCATCACGACAGGAGAAGCGTCTCAGTGAGAAAGCAGACCAGAGACAGGCTGCGTTTGTTGCACCCAAGGTGAGCATGATGGTGGTGGTGGTGGTGGTAGAGGTGGGTGTGTGGTGTGTTTGTTTGTTTGTTGCACCCAAGGGTGCGCATGGGCATGAGAGAGGGGTTGGGTGGATGGTTGTATGAAATTGGTTGTGTGGGTGGGTGTGTGGGGGGTGGGGGGGGGGGGGGGGGGGGGGGGTTGGGGGGGGGGCACCCAAGTTGAGCATAGGGGGGGCATGTGAGGGTTGGATGGATGGTCGTATAGATGGTGGTGCAATTGCATTATGATATCATACGATTCCGGCATATCATACGATGCGGGCAGTCTGACAAGGCTGAAATTACCATTTATTTGCAATATCATATGATGCAGTTTGTATGAAATCATATGACATCATAATCGACTTGATCAACATCATATGATATGCCGGTCCCTACTTATCCCTGTCCACTACTCAATAACACTACTCTTGCCTCATTGCCATTGCTCAGGAGGATGGTGGAGCACCTTCCGGCTCCAAGACTCCCAACACAGACACCCAGCTAAACTCTTTAAAATGCCTCGACAATTGTTGCCTTATCCCTGGTCACTACTCCTTTCAATCACTCTTCCCTCATTGCCATTGCTCAGGAGGATGGTGGAGCACCTTCCGGCTCAAAGACTCTCAACCCAGACACCCAGCTAAACTCTTTAAAATGCCTCGACAATTGTTGCCTTATCCCTGGTCACTACTCAATCACACTTCCCTCATTGCCATTGCTCAGGAGGATGGTGGTGCACCTTCCGGCTCAAAGACTCCCAAAGCAGACACCCAGCAAGACGTGAAAGGAATGGTGGACGCCCTCAAGAAGAAAAACAAGGACCAAAAACTCAAGTCTTCCTCGGAGACGGGGAAGGATGCGACCGCCTTCCTGTCGCCTGAGGCGGCTGCTGATGTGAAGAAGTCGAAGGAGGGGAAGAAGTCGAAGGAGGAGAAGAAATCAAAGGGAGAGAAGAAATCGAAGGGGGAGGAGAAGTCGAGCAAAAAGCGCAAAACCAGCGAATGAAAGCGTTGCTTGTAGCTTTGGAAAGAAAAGAAAAGCAATATGCCACGTCGGCGTGATTTAAGGAAGCAGTCCAAAGGGGGTCCTCGGACAACACCGGGGGGGGGGGGGGGGGGGGGGGGGGTACGGGGGGGCGGAAGGTAGTAGGTAGAGGAGGGCGGAGGGGGGGGGAAGTTAAAGCTGTGGTTACATGGTCAACCAGCATCAAGGCTGCTGTGCCCTTTTTCGGGTGGAGTAAATGTGGGGAATTCACATACTTATACTCTACGCACTCCCAAGTACAGAAAAGCAATCACATTGGTGTAGTACACTCACTACTACACTGCACTCCCATGTACAGAATGCAATCACATGGGTAGTACACTCACTACTACTACGCACTCCCAAGTACAGAATGCAATCACATGGGTAGTACACTCACTACTACACCGCACTCCCAAGTACAGAATGCAATTACATGGTTGTGGACAATTTTGAAAGATGTCCACGTTTTGATTCCCTGGCCAGGGTTGTTCAATACGCAATGGGGGGAGCATCCGTTGCATCGCAGATGCAGCTTCAGCGGGTTGGATGCATCGCAGGACCCAGGCTATGGGTCGGTTGCGTCTCAGGACGCAGGCTACGAAATTGGTTATGTCTTGGGATGCAGGCTACACAATTGGTTGCGTCTCAGGCAGCAGAGCTGGGGGTCCTCCTGAAGTACCATGCTGCTCAGGTTAGAAGTAGTTTTGATTTGGCTAATTAGTATGTATTGGTGGCATCGTATGTTATGGGGCATTTACATGGTATATTGCTTGGCATGGGTAAGGCACGTTTACAACGGTTGGCAAGGCCTCCAGCCTATTGGGTCTCCCCCTGGACATACACATATACATGGTTGGGCAAGGCCCTCCAGCCTATTGGGTCTCCCCCTGGACATACATATATACATGGTTGGGCAAGGCCCTCCAGCCTATTGGGTCTCCCCCTGGACATACATATATACATGGTTGGGCAAGGCCCTCTAGCCTATTGCGTCTCCCCCTGGACATACATATATACATGGTTGGGCAAGGCCCTCCAGCCTATTGCGTCTCCCCCTGGACATACGTATATACATGGTATATTGGTTGCATGGTAGGCTGAACAAACTTGCTTAGCATTAGTATTAATTACTATTACACCACACTCCCTAGAATATACTGTAAGCGCTTATGTATACTGGCCGTACCCCAAACCTGGCACCCATGCAGGGATTTGTTTTCCCACTTTATATACCGGTAGTGATCGCCAAATTTGACCCCGTTTTGGTTCAATAAGAAGAATTGTATCAAGGTCCTATACGCCAGGTTAGGCACCTAACCGTCAGCACATTGCATCAACATTACCCCGTCCGAGAACCACGAAAACCAGGGATTTCTAGAGCACATGTCGGAGTGTCTATTCAAACTAGGGACTACTCCGGTTGTGGTGGCCATTCTGCACCACGCGTTTTGCTTCAGATTTCCTCTATACAAATGAATTGTGTGCTCTGGGCTTGAAAGGGTCACAACTCACAAGTAAATTTGCATATTTAGGTGTTCTTCGGCAGGGTCTCCGGCATCCTTTTATGCACCCCTGTGGCACTAGAATCAGTTAATCACCCAGAATGCAGTAATGCACCCTAAAAAGCCAAGGGCATTGTTTTCTGATTGCATTATTGATTGTGTCAGCAATACGGTACTTTGTCCAGTAATTAGTAGCCGGGAGTACCGAAGTAACCGAACACAATTAGATTTCCAATCTGTAGGGCAGATAATTGATGACAATCGCGAAGTAACTTTCAGAGCGATCAATGGAATTCGATTGGATCACTTTCATCGTCTGGTGTGAGAACGCATTGTTGAAAGAAGAGAAAGACATAATGTCATGCCACGATGCCATCTCGGCACTAATGCATGCATATCTATATGTGCGGACTTGGGACAGCGTCAGCTCCTATCGCCTGTAGCCGCACCGCGCAGCACGCCCAGGTCTGGTAATGCAATACATGCCAGCGTGGATGCCAGATGCCAGCGCGGATGCAATACATGCCAGAGCGTACACGTCAGCGTACACGTCGAGTTGACACCCGAAAACTCAACCAGCCCAGGGCATCGCATGCATGTTGGTGACCGTTTGCATGCATGGTGATCGCATGTACGCATGGTGTTGATCACATATCGCCATATCTAAAATATATCAACCAGGGCGACGTGGCGGGCGTTCCGTTTCTAAAATATCTAAAAAAGGGCTCGCCACACCCAAAACCTTTCATAGCTCCCTTCATTCGCGAATTTGCCTGCACCTTCACTGCACCCCCAGTTTACGGTGACGCTCCCCTCTTTTACTTCGCTCCCCATCATAGCCCCCATTTGTCTCGCCTTTACCTACGCCTTTACTACGCTGCCTTCAGCATCAACAACACGCCATGCCTTTTGCTTCCGTCCAGTTCTGCGTTCTCGATACATCTGCGTCCGATGCCTGGAAACAGGCTGTCGGACATGTCGTCCTGTTCATCTGCTGGATTATGGAGCAGATTTGTGTCTCCTTGGTTGATGCCATCATGTTTCAAATGGATACTGCTGCTGCCTGGCTCAGGATCGCAAGGAATGCCAAAGCCTCGCCAGAGCTCTCGTATCAGGCGCGTGCGTGCATTTGATTCAATGCACGATGCTCGAAAAACTTGCGCACGGTGATCGATACCGCACCAAGTTCATCAGCGGGGAAACCTACTCATCTAGAGCGGGTGGCAAAGCAAGCGTCAGGTTTCTGCGTCGTTGCGCTGGGTGGGGTGGTGGGGGTGGGGGTGGGGGGGTGGGGGGGGGCATGAAGGATAGCCATGGGGGGGAGTGCCCCCCCCCCCCACACACCACCACCACTCACAGCCATGGGAGTGCAACACCCCACTCACACAGCCGTGGCAGGGACCAACCTCCCCCAGACAGTCATGGCAGTGCCTTGCAAACAGCAGCCATGGCAGTGCCTTGCAAACAGCAGCCATGGCAGTGCCTTGCAAACAGCAGCCATGGCAGGGAACCACCACCATCCAAACAGCCACTGCTGCGACCCACCACCACCGACAAAGCCATGGGAGTGTACTAGAACCACCCACACAGCCATGGGAGTTCCCCACTACCCCTATACAGCCATGACAGTTGCCCGACCACCCCCACGCAGTCATGGGAGTGCCCCACCAGGCACGCAAGCCGCTAATAGCACACACAATCACTCACTTCCAACATCCAACCAGGGTACTTCAAATGGCCGAATTGGCCAGCGCTTTAGCGCACTTGAAAACAAAAAAACTGCGCTTTGTAGTGCAAAAAGCGCAAAAAATGCTTGCTGCGCCCACAGGGGCTTGCAAAAAACTGCGCATAAAGCGCAGAGGGGGTCAAAAAGTCAGCGCTCAAAAGCTCAATAGCGCGCTCTTTGAATTACCCTGCCCCCAACCTCCTAAATCTTTCATCTTCCACCCCCTCCCTCTGTGTTGCAGAGTGATCCATCCAACAATGTGCCTGACCACACAGCCAGCCCCAAAAGAGCGGATGACGACATGGACACCTACACAGAATACCTGACAGAAGACGCCATCTTCAAGAAAGAAATTTACACATACACTCAGTACTACAATGCCTATACTAAGCACTACAACGCTAACAGGTCAGTGGTGGTGCAGACCAGAGCTTCTTTCCTTTCAGAACAGGGTCTTCTGGTAGCGATCAGATAGTTGGTATCTTCTGGTAGAGATCGGGTGTTTGGTGTCTTCTGGTAGCGATCAGGTATTTGGTGTCTTCTGGTAGCGATCAGGTACTTGGTGTCTTCTGGTAGCGATCAGGGATGTGGTGTCTTTCAAGGTTGGGCTCCTTGTAGCAATTTGGGTATTCAACACTACAACAGGTCAGTGTTGGTGCAGACAATATCAGGGGTTTAGGGCAACACGGCATCAACGTCGTACTGAGCATTCACTAAGCACTACAATAAACACTACATTAAGCACTACAACGCTAACAGGTCAGTGTTGGTGCAGACAATATATGGGGTGTAGAGCATCACGGGATCAACGTCGCATTGAGCATACACTAAGCACTACAAGAAGCACTACAAGAAGCACTACAATTACATTACATTACATTACATGTTAAAGTCTACTTGACACCGCAAGGGTGTATGAGACTCTGTGCTTTAAACAAAAAGAAAAAGCACCCACAAAGCAAAAAACCCCATTACATCAGGGGTGTGTCGAGGACAAACAAACCAAACTCCCAACCACCGTTTTGGTGGCGTAGGTATTAAACCCCCTAGAGCAGGACCCAGATCTCAACCACTTACAGTGGCGGAGGTAAGAAGCTAACAAATGAGAAGTCACAAGAAGAAAAAAAGGGATAATAAATTACGGTGCCACTAAGCAGTCCAGGGCTTCCTGTCATGCTCTTCTACAAGTAGAAAGATAGTCGGCTAGGTTGCTCCAAAAGAGCTTAATGCCATTTCCATTCATAAAGGTTCTGAATGTGGAATCGCAGAATTCCACATTCCATAGCGTTAAATCGGTATCCTCATGGACATGCCTATAAATATCTGTAAACAGCTTCTGGTAGCGAAGGCGAATATCATTATAAAAAGGGCACTCAAACATATGCATTTTATCCTCAGGTTTTTGGAACCCACACATTTGACAGTGTCTCATTCATTATGGAACCCACACATTTGACAGTGTCACATAAGCATTACAATAAGCATTACAATGCTAACAGGTTGGTGCTGGTGCAGAATTTTGTCTCCCTGGGCGCTCTCGCCCTTGCACCGCTCATCCCATCTCTGCAAGCTCTTTCCATTGTATTTAATATCAAAAATATGTCGCTGCAAACATTGCTGTGGCGAGCGCGCAATAGCACCGACTGAACGACATGCAGAATTGTGTAGGGGTTGTCCAAACATGCATACAGCAGGGAACTACTAAGCGCGCGCGGCAGCGCGGTGCCGCGCTGCCTTTTTGAGCCCCTCCGCGCGTTTCACGCAGTTTTGTCACCCCCCTGTGGGCGCAGCGCTCAGTTTTTGCGCTTTTGCACAAAAAAGCGCTAACCAATTTGACGTTTGTGCGCTTCAAGCGCTGACCAATTTGGCAAGAAGTAGTACCCTGGCATACAGTGAAAAATACAGTCTGTTGAAGATAGGTGTGCCTCAAGCCACATGTTGGCGTTAGCTAGGCTGTGGCATACAGTGAAAAGTACAGTCTGTTGAAGATAGGTGTGCCTCAAGCCACATGTTGGCGTTAGCTAGGCTGTGGCATACAGTGAAAAATACAGTCTGTTGAAGATAGGTGTGCCTCAAGCCACATGTTGGCGTTAGCTAGGCTGTGGCATACAGTGAAAAATACAGTCTGTTGAAGATAGGTGTGCCTCAAGCCACATGTTGGCGTTAGCTAGGCTGTGGCATGCAGTGAAAAATAAAAGGTGACAAGCAGGTTCAGACAGTCCATGATTATGTGCGGACTTCCCCTGGGACACGATTAGTAAAGATATTTTAGCTGGACTATGTTGGTGCTAGCTGGCATGGCTTGGCCTAGGCCTGGCTTGGGCAATTAGATGGAGACTTCCCATGGGACACGATTAGTAAAGGTATTTTAAATTTATGTTTAGCCAGGGGTTTAGCCCAGAAACGCTTGTGGTGGCACTGTTTCTTCAATGGGCTATGCGTAGCAGGTTCTAGACAGGCACCTGTGCACTCCACCCCTCCAGTCCCCTCCACCCCAGCCTCCTAACACCACACATACAACCATAAAATTGACTGACTGCCTTCCATTTTCATTCCACACCCCTGACCAGCTCTTGATCAGTGACTTGTATGTATTGTGCCAACATCCACAATCTCCCGATTACACTACATTGCCACAGGTAGGCCAATGTTGACGAGAGGCAGGCACGAGAAGAAGCGCTGCTGGCATCAGGAACAAACCCGTGGGTGTCTCGTCTGGTGGGTGTACCAACTGTGCGGATTGCTGTCATGGCTATGGGCTACAGTCGTCCATGCACCTGATGGCATTGCTGTCATTGCTGTCATGGCCATGGGCTACAGTCGTCCATGCACCTGATGGCATTGCTGTCATTGCTGTCATGGCTATGGGCTACAGTCATACATGCACCTGATAGCATTGCTGTCATTGCTGTCATGGCTATGGACTACTGTCGTCTATGCACCTGATGGCATTGCTGTCATTGCTGTCATGGCTATGGGCTACAGTCGTCCATGCACCTGATGGCATTGCTGTCATTGCTGTCATGGCTATGGGCTAAAGTCGTCCATGCACCTGATGGCATTGCTGTCATTGCTGTCATGGCTATGGGCTACCGTCGTCCATGCTCCTGATGGCATTGCTGTCATTGCTGTCATGGCTATGGGCTACTGTCGTCCATGCACCTGATGGCATTCAGAACACAATGAGACTGGTGCTTCTAACTTCCGTGCACCTGTCAATATCTGATGGCATCAATATCTGATGCCCAGCCTCATGTGTGTGTGTGCCAAGATACAAACACTGTATCCATCAACACTGCAGATTTGGGGTGTCTCCAGCACCTTTTTTTGCACCCTTCTGGCACCCTTCACAACCAGTGTTATATACCATTTGATTACCAACTACTATACCTCGAACAGACACCTTTAGAAGGTAGTCTGACTTGCAAACCAGCGCTTTTCTCTTCGGCTATTCTGAGCAGCTTCTAAGCAGCTCCCTGGGCCAGTCACTGAGCTAAACTCACTTTGGCTATTCTGAGCAGCTTCTAAGCAGCTCCCTGGGCAAGCCACTGAGCTAAACCCACAACAATTACACGGTATTCCTTGCATTGAGGAGGCAACGGATTTGAAGGCTGGCTCTGACCACCTGACCACCATCACGATCTGTGATGAAGAGACAACCACATGAGAGTCTCAGAGGGTCATCATCAGGGACTTGAAATGAGCGACGCTACAAATTTTGGGGGCCATGTCTGACTAATTTAGCCAGACCCATGCGTCGCCATGCAGCAACTGAATGGCACGATTTTGTCGTACAAATAAACAGTGAATGCTACCTGTGATGTACCTCATGATGAACCTCCTGATGTACCTCATGATGTACCTCATGATGGACCTCATTATGTACCGCATCATGCTACTTGTGATGTCACCACATAAGCATTCATATGTGTGGGAAATAGTACCATGGTATATTCATTTGGTGTCTGCAAATGCAGACCAACAACAGTTCAGAGATATGCAGCCCAGAAATGGGTTGGCATGGCTAGCAATAAGTAAGTGGGTGGGTGAGTTGGGTGGGTGGGTGTGAGGGTATGGGGTGAGTGGGTTGGTGGGTGAGACCCGTACCGCTCCATGTGCAGCCCATAAATGGGTAGGCATGGCTAGCAATACGTGGATTATTGATTCACATGGCTTGCACTTGTGTGTATGGGGGGGAGGGGGGGGGGGGGGGGGGGGGGGGGGGTCTGTACCCTTTGGGGCGATTCTGTACTCTTTGGGGGGGGGGGGGGGGGGGGGGGGGGGGGGGGGTATGTACCCTTTCGGGGGATTCTGTACACTTTGGGGAGGCTGTACATTTGAGGGTGGGGTTCATTTTTTCTGTTGCCAACTTCCTACTTGGCCTTCAAGTTGCTCCCGGTGTGCTGGTTGAGTAAACATGGTGTTGGGTTGACATGGCTAGCAATACGTGGATCATTGATTCACATGGCTTGGCTTCGGTTGGCTTGGCTTGGCTTGGCTTGGCTTGGCTTGGCTTGGCTTCAGGTTGCTCCCGGTGTGCTGGTTGAGTAAACGTGGTGTTGGGTTGACATGGCTAGTAATACGTGGATTATTGATTCACATGGCTTGGCTTCGGGCTGCTCCCGGTGTGCTGGTTGAGTAAACGTGGTGTTGGGTAGGCATGGCTACCAATACGTGGATTATTGCTTCACATGGCTTGCACTTGTGTGTATGGGTGTTCATAGATATGTGCATCCGTACACTTTGAGCAATTCTGTACATTTTTTATGTTGCTAAATGTCCACAACTAAGCCACAATGGACTGTCCTGCTCAGGTTGAGGGATCCATGTCGTGTAAGACGACAAGAAAGACGTATGACCCCTTCGTCATCATCAAGGCCCGTGACCTCATCAAGCTGCTTGCCAGGAGCGTGCCCGCCCATCCACCACTCTTTCACTCCATCCCAGCCCTGTTTACCCCCTTGACAGCATTCACATTCTGGCCATGAACAGACACAACTAAGCCTTATTAAACAGTCCTGCTCAGGTTGAGGTATCCAAGTGGTTGGGGTGGCGTGGGTGGGTGGGGGGTCATCAAGCTGCTGGCTAGTCGTGTGCTTGCCCCCCAAATCTTTCGCATTCCAGCACTGTTTTTGACAGCTTTCACACTCACATTCTCCATGAACAGACACAACTAAGCCTTATTATCAGGTTGAGGTTCCCCGTGGGTGGGTGGGGGGTCATCAAGCTGCAGCTTTTGCCCCCAACACCTTTCGCACATCAGCCACTGTTTACCCCCTGGCATTCACATTCTGGGCATGAACAGACACAAACAATAACAGGTTGAGTATCCAAGTGGTGGGTGGCGTTGGTGGGTGGGGGGTCATCAAGCTGCTGGGCTAGTCGTGTGCTTGCCCCCCAAACACACATCCTCCAGCACTGTTTACCCCTTGACAGCATGAACAGACACAACCTTATTAAACGGTCCTGCTCAGGTTGAGGTATCCAAGTGGTTGGGGTGGCGTGGGTGGGTGGGGGGTCATCAAGCTGCTGGCTAGTCGTGTGCTTGCCCCCCAAACACTCTTTCGCACCATCCCAGCACTGTTTACCCCCTTGACAGCATTCACATTCTGGCCATGAACAGACACAACTAAGCCTTATTAAACGGTCCTGCTCAGGTTGAGGTATCCAAGTGGTTGGGGTGGCGTGGGTGGGTGGGGGGTCATCAAGCTGCTGGCTAGTCGTGTGCTTGCCCCCCAAACACTCTTTCGCACCATCCCAGCACTGTTTACCCCCTTGACAGCTTTCACACTCACATTCTGGCCATGAACAGACACAACTAAGCCTTATTAAACGGTCCTGCTCAGGTTGAGGTATCCAAGTGGTTGGGGTGGCGTGGGTGGGTGGGGGGTCATCAAGCTGCTGGCTAGTCGTGTGCTTGCCCCCCAAACACTCTTTCGCACCATCCCAGCACTGTTTACCCCCTTGACAGCTTTCACACTCACATTCTGGCCATGAACAGACACAACTAAGCCTTATTAAACGGTCCTGCTCAGGTTGAGGTATCCAAGTGGTTGGGGTGGCGTGGGTGGGTGGGGGGTCATCAAGCTGCTGGCTAGTCGTGTGCTTGCCCCCCAAACACTCTTTCGCACCATCCCAGCACTGTTTACCCCCTTGACAGCATTCACATTCACATTCACATTCTGGCCATGAACAGACACAACTAAGCCTTGTGAAACTGTCCTCCGCGCCCAAACATTTTGCTCATAGTTGGAGTGCGTGACTAGAGTTAGATTGGTCTTCATCTGTGCAGCTTCTCAAACCATTCTTCTGCTGTCCCGACATGAAGTTCAGTGAGATGTGCATTCTATCAATTCCTGTCGTTACGATGTATGTATGTCCTTATTATATGTGCAGCATGGTGCTTGAAACACCTCAGGGCTACCTGCCCTGACATGCAGTTCAGGGAGCTGTACATTCCAAGGTACTACATTTTCTCATTTGGGGTAGCGCTTTTTACGCAACTTCCTCCTTTTGGGTTGCGCTTTTGACTCCACTGGAACTAAAATCTGCACGCTGTGCCTAGAGGGGAGTCAGAAAATTGAGGCAATCACGCAGTCGGGCTCCAAAACCTTGCGCGCTAGAGCAAAACAGCACGCGTCATATACTACCCTGGTGCATTCTATTAATTGGCCCAGCCTAGGCCTGGCTTGGACCATGTTGGTGCTAGCTGGCCCATACAGCGCGCTTCATGTACTACCCTGGTGCATTCTATTAATTGGCCCAGCCTATGCCTGGCTCGGACCATGTTGGTGTTAGCTGGCCCACACAGTGCGCGTCATATACTACCCTGGTGCATTCTATTAATTGGCCCAGCCTAGGCCTGGCTTGGACCATGTTGGTGCTAGCTGGCCCATACAGCGCGCGTCATGTACTACCCTGGTGCATTCTATTAATTGGCCCAGCCTAGGCCTGGCTTGGACCATGTTGGTGCTAGCTGGCCCATACAGCGCGCGTCATGTACTACCCTGGTGCATTCTATTAATTGGCCCAGCCTAGGCCTGGCTTGGACCAAGTTGGTGCTAGCTTGCCCATACAGCGCGCGTCATGTACTACCCTGGTGCATTCTATTAATTGGCCCAGCCTAGGCCTGGCTTGGACCATGTTGGTGCTAGCTGGCCCATACAGCGCGCGTCATGTACTACCCTGATGCATTCTATTAATTGGCCCAGCCTAGGCCTGGCTTGGACCATGTTGGTGCTAGCTTGCCCAAACAGCGCGCGTCATGTACTACCCTGGTGCATTCTATTAATTGGCCCAGCCTAGGCCTGGCTTGGACCATGTTGGTGCCAGCTGGCCCATACAGCGCGCGTCATGTACTACCCTGGTGCATTCTATTAATTGGCCCAGCCTAGGCCTGGCTTGGACCATGTTGGTGCTAGCTTGCCCATACAGCGCGCTTCATGTACTACCCTGGTGCATTCTATTAATTGGCCCAGCCTAGGCCTGGCTTGGACCATGTTGGTGCTAGCTGGCCCATACAGCGCGCGTCATGTACTACCCTGGTGCATTCTATTAATTGGCCCAGCCTAGGCCTGGCTTGGACCATGTCGGTGCTGGCTGACCCATACAGCGCGCGTCATGTACTACCCTGGTGCATTCTATTAATTGGCCCAGCTTAGGCCTGGCTTGGACCATGTTGGTGCTAGCTGGCCCACACAGTGCGCGTCATATACTACCCTGGTGCATTCTATTAATTGGCCCAGCCTAGGCCTGGCTTGGACCATGTTGGTGCTAGCTGGCCCATACAGCGCGCGTGATGTACTACCCTGGTGCATTCTATTAATTGGCCCAGCCTAGGCCTGGCTTGGACCATGTTGGTGCTAGCTGGCCCATACAGCGCGCGTCATATACTACCCTGGTGCATTCTATTAATTGGCCCAGCCTAGGCCTGGCTTGGACCATGTTGGTGCTAGCTGGCCCATACAGCGCGCGTCATGTACTACCCTGGTGCATTCTATTAATTGGCCCAGCCTAGGCCTGGCTTGGACCATGTCGGTGCTGGCTGACCCATACAGCGCGCGTCATGTACTACCCTGGTGCATTCTATTAATTGGCCCAGCTTAGGCCTGGCTTGGACCATGTTGGTGCTAGCTGGCCCACACAGTGCGCGTCATATACTACCCTGGTGCATTCTATTAATTGGCCCAGCCTAGGCCTGGCTTGGACCATGTTGGTGCTAGCTGGCCCATACAGCGCGCGTGATGTACTACCCTGGTGCATTCTATTAATTGGCCCAGCCTAGGCCTGGCTTGGACCATGTCGGTGCTAGCTGGCCCATACAGCGCGCGTCATATACTACCCTGGTGCATTCTATTAATTGGCCCAGTCTAGGCCTGGCTTGGACCATGTTGGTGCTAGCTGGCCCATACAGCGCGCGTCATGTACTACCCTGGTGCATTCTATTAATTGGCCCAGCCTAGGCCTGGCTTGGACCATGTCGGTGCTGGCTGACCCATACAGCGCGCGTCATGTACTACCCTGGTGCATTCTATTAATTGGCCCAGCTTAGGCCTGGCTTGGACCATGTTGGTGCTAGCTGGCCCACACAGTGCGCGTCATATACTACCCTGGTGCATTCTATTAATTGGCCCAGCCTAGGCCTGCTTGGACCATGTTAGGTGCTAGCTGGCCCATACAGCGCGCGTGATGTACTACCCTGGTGCATTCTATTAATTGGCCCAGCCTAGGCCTGGCTTGGACCATGTTGGTGCTAGCTGGCCCATACAGCGCGCGTCATATACTACCCTGGTGCATTCTATTAATTGGCCCAGCATAGGCCTGGCTTGGACCATGTTGGTGCCAGCTGGCCCATACAGCGCGCGTCATGTACTACCCTGATGCATTCTATTAATTGGCCCAGTCTAGGCCTGGCTTGGACCATGTTGGTGCTAGCTGGCCCATACAGCACGCATCATGTACTACCCTGGTGCATTCTATTAATTGGCCCAGCCTAGGCCTGGCTTGGACCATGTCGGTGCTAGCTGGCCCATACAGCGCGCGTCATGTACTACCCTGGTGCATTCTATTAATTGGCCCAGCCTAGGCCTGGCTTGGACCATGTTGGTGCTAGCTGGCCCATACAGCGCGCGTGCCCTGGTGCATAATATTAATTGGCCCAGCCTAGGCCTGGCTTGGACCATGTCGGTGCTAGCTGGCCCATACAGCGCGCGTCATGTACTACCCTGGTGCATTCTATTAATTGGCCCAGCCTAGGCCTGGCTTGGACCATGTCGGTGCTAGCTGGCCCATACAGCGCGCGTCATGTACTACCCTGGTGCATTCTATTAATTGGCCCAGCCTAGGCCTGGCTTTGACCATGTTGGTGCTAGCTGGCCCATACAGCGCGCATCATGTACTACCCTGGTGCATTCTATTAATTGGCCCAGCCTAGGCCTGGCTTGGACCAAGTTGGTGCTAGCTGGCCCATACAGCGCGCGTCATGTACTGCCCTGGTGCAATCTATTAATTGGCCCAGCCAAGGCCTGGCTCAGACCATGTTGGTGCTAGCTGGCCCATACAGCGCGCGTCATGTACTACCCTGGTGCATAATATTAATTGGCCCAGCCTATGCCTGGCTTAAACCATGTTGGTGCTAGCTGGCCCATACAGCGCGCGTCATGTACTACCTTGGTGCATTCTATTAATTGGCCCAGCCTATGCCTGGCTCGGACCATGTTGGTGCTAGCTGGCCCATACAGCGCGCGTCATGTACTACCCTGTTGCATTCTATTAATTGGCCCAGCCTATGCCTGGCTCGGACCATGTTAGTGCTAGCTGGCCCATACAGCGCGCGTCATGTACTACCCTGGTGCATAATATTAACTGGCCTAGCCTAGGCCTGGCTCGGACAATGTTGGTGCTAGCTGGCCCATAGAGCGCGCATCATACACTACCCTGGTGCACTCTATAGATTTCCGTTGTTACGATGTTTGGTGGGTTTCCTTATTATATGTGCAGCCTGGTGCTTGAAACACCTAAGGGCACAACACAAAGACTGTTGTGGATATTTTGAATGCGTTGAATACTTTTTACACTGCACTCTTGATTGCCTAATGAAAACACATAGGTGAAGACAGTTGGTGGTAGATAATCGCTGCGTCTCTAGCTACCACCCTATCCACTACACAAATAAAGTGTTTTTGATAGCTATTTGGTGCACTAACTGCATACTACATGCAGCCTGGTGCAGTGCTTTGTACACTTAGCATGTCGAAGGCTACTTGAATGCAGTTGAGTCGTTCTGTAAGCCTACACGGGCTCACCCCTACCACTCAGGACAGGTAGCCTGTCTGTCAGCCTACACGGGCTCACCCCTACCACTCAGGACAGGTAGCCTGTCTGTCAGCCTACACGGGCTCACCCCTACCACTCAGGACAGGTAGCCTGTCTGTCAGCCTACACGGGCTCACCCCTACCCCTCAGGACAGGTAGCCTGTCTGTCAGCCTACACGGGCTCACCCCTACCCCTCAGGACAGGTAGCCTGTCTGTCAGCCTACACGGGCTCACCCCTACCACTCAGGACAGGTAGCCTGTCTGTCAGCCTACACGGGCTCACCCCTACCACTCAGGACAGGTAGCCTGTCTGTCAGCCTACACGGGCTCACCCCTACCACTCAGGACAGGTAGCCTGTCTGTCAGCCTACACGGCTCACCCCTACCACTCAGGACAGTAGCCTGTCTGTCAGCCTACATGGGCTCACCCCTACCACTCAGGACAGGTAGCCTGTCTGTCAGCCTACACGGGCTCACCCCTACCACTCAGGACAGGTAGCCTGTCTGTCAGCCTACACGGGCTCACCCCTACCACTCAGGACAGGTAGCCTGTCTGTCAGCCTACACGGGCTCACCCCTACCACTTAGGACAGGTAGCCTGTCTGTCAGCCTACACGGGCTCACCCCTACCCCTCAGGACAGGTAGCCTGTCTGTCAGCCTACACGGGCTCACCCCTACCCCTCAGGACAGGTAGCCTGTCTGTCAGCCTACACGGGCTCACCCCTACCACTCAGGACAGATAGCCAGTCTGTCAGCCTACACGGGCTCACCCCTACCACTCAGGATAGGTAGCCTGTCTGTCAGCCTACACGGGCTCACCCCTACCACTCAGGACAGGTAGCCTGTCTGTCAGCCTACACGGGCTCACCCCTACCACTCAGGACAGGTAGCCTGTCTGTCCTGGTCTCTAGGGTCTGTCTGATTGGTTGTGCGTCGGTGCCCTCCGCCGTCCCATAAGGCACCTACTTTATAATTGGAGCATAGCGTTTCATTTCAGCTACAAGCAGCAGCTTCTAGGCAGCTCCCTGAGCCAGCCACTGGGCTAAGCCCCAAGAGTTCAACAGTACTGGAAAGCTTCCCGATGCACTGCCTTGCTTTAGGTTTGGCTGGGTAGCAAGCCAGAGGAGCTGCCTAAAAGCTACTGCTCATAGCTGAAAAGAAAAGCTATGAACAGTAAGCTATGAGTAGAAGTGGCCATGCCTTTCTATCTAGATACTCCATGTTGCTGATTTGTGTTAAGGGACTCACCACCTGGGGTGAGGACGGATCACCTCGACCAATCAATCAATATGTTGTGGCTGTTCAGCAGTGCTTGTGTATTGTGACACACTCCAGCATACTCTGTTGGGACTGGATCCCCAATTATCCAGTTTGTTTTGATGCTGCAAGGTACCTACACTTTGAAATCAGAACTTCGCACTATATCACATTAAAATTTGTTAGAGCTTAATTAGGCTTTCGTTAGACTCGTTGTGTCTTCCTTCAGGACTCATTGTGTATGTGTATGTTGTTACATTCCAGGGGTAGGCCAAATAGGTTGAAGGGACTTGCCCAGCCGTGACAGGAGGGGCTAAAATAAAAAGGCGCTGATGAACTGACCCCCAAATAATTGTTTTACTGCCAGCAGGCAGGGGGCTGAGTTCGTGCTACAAATTCGTGCAAAAATGTAATTCTACGATGGCCGACCTTTGGACCCGACCCCTGGATTATACATCCTTGTGATGCGTTAAAGTCATATTTTTGACTACTTATTACATTACATTACATTACATGTTAAAGTCTACTTGACACCGCGAGGGTGTATGAGACTCTGTGCTTATATGGCCCAGTACTCAATACTTGACTGTTGATTATACTCAATGAGGGATTCGACCGCACTGAGCCACCGAGGTCAACTCTGCGGCTGTCAGCTCTATGTTTCAAATATATAGATACATATGCCTAAGTGACATATTATGTCAGGCACATGAATACCGGTACATATGGAATTTGGCCTCGCAGCTATCGGGGACTGCGTTCCCTGATTGCTCCACTCTGTAACATACCATTCCAGTCAACCTTAGATAGGGCAGTACCGTCTTCTATTACATTACATTACATGTTAAAGTCTACTTGACACCGCGAGGGTGTATGAGACTCTGTGCTTTAAACAAAAAGAAAAAGCACCCACAAAGCAAAAAACCCCATTACATCAAGGGTGTGTCGAGGACAAACAAACCAAACTCCCAACCACCGTTTTGGTGGCGTAGGTATTAAACCCCTTAGAGCCGGACCCAGATCTCAACCACTTACAGTGGCGGAGGTAAGAAGCTAACAAATGAGAAAGTCACAAGAAGAGAAAAAAAGGATGATAAATTACGGTGGCCACTAAGCAGTCCAGGGCTTCCTGTCTTGCTCTTCTACAAGTAGAAGATAGTCGGCTAGGTTGCTCCAAAAAAGACTTAGTGCCATTTCCATTCATAAAGGTTCTGAATGTGGAATCGCAGAATTCCACATTCCATACGGTTAAGTTGGTATCCTCATGGACATGCCTATAAATATCTGTAAACAGCTTCTGGTAGCGGAGGCGAATATCATTATAAAAAGGGCACTCAAAACATATGCATTTCATCCTCAGGTTTTTGGAAACCCACACATTTGACAGTGTCTCATTGAGCGAGGGATGTGTGGTGCTCTATCCACCACCCTCATTCTTTCTGTGTTCAGCCAATGGGAACCCATTCTAAAACTGTGCTATAGAACGAATCTGATCCTGCTTATGTTAAGGCGGATGTAAAGGAATCAAGCCATTCTCATCATTACTGTTGGCTGCGAACCATTTTTGGTATCGGAGGCGTTTAAAGCCAACCCTTCTCTCATCAGGGATGTCTCTAACTGCATTGGTGTCACTTGGGTACTTAAACCTCCATGACTCAAAAACTTCAGACATAATACCTTCGACATCGACAGCCTCCAAAATGTTGATGTTTTTACTGGATCCTAGCTTGTGGAGAGCACAACGCAAGTCATGAACCCAGCCAGTGTTGGAGTCAAAAGATTCCTCAAGAGCCATTCTAATGAGATCCTCAGGTTCTTTATGTATGGTCTTGTTTCCAGAAGCGCAAAGCTTGTTTAAGCCAAGCAAAACACAACGGGGTTCTACCCAGCTCTTCCATGATAATATTAGATGTAGTAGATTGGAAAAACACCCAACATTTGTTTAAGTATACCTCTATGCCATTTTCTCACAAGCATGGTCATTTGAGATAAGTGTGTTGTTCAGAATAGAAGGAGCCCACACCTCACAGCCAAAATTCAGGATAGGTTGTACAAGAGAATCAAACAGGTGGGTGAGAATATCAATATTGTATATCTCCTTAGTATGGCATCGCCTACGGAGCATGTGGTGTGCCTTTTGGGCCTTAGTGAGCATCCTAGAAAAAGCAGCTTTTGCACGATTGCTTGAGTCACCATCCACAAAGAGGGATCCCAAGTAGATAAAAGATAACTTTGTAGAAAGTTGTGCTCCATCATAGACAAATTTTGTAATCAGGATCCATGCGGGCCTCATCACAGAATTGCTTGTTGAAAATGACAATCTCAGTTTTTCTTTATATTCACAGCCATCTTAGTAGCCTCACAGAAATCTCTCAGACAGTCAAGCATCGCTTGCATATCTGCCGGGATTCTGCCATTATAGCTAGGTCATCAGCATAAAGTAACAGTTGCAGAATCTTTCCCCTAAGCTCAGCCCCTACATTTGGGAGCTTGGATTGGAGGAACGATTCAATTCTATCAATGAACAGACCGAATAGGAGTGGGGATAGGGGGTCTCCTTGTTTAACTCCTACAAGGGATGGAAAGGAGGATCCAATGTCCCCATGTAGGCGAACTTGGAAAACAACATGAATATACATGGACTTCAGAATACTGAGATAGGGGTCCTTGACTCCTAGCCTTGCTAAGCAATCCCATAGCAAGTCTCTGTTGACCCAATCATAAGCCTTCTTGAAATCAACAAAAGCCACAAAGATTGGTTTTTTCTTTTCTCTATATTTATCTACAATATGGTTAAGAATGAATGATGCATCTGCAGTACCCCTACCACTTCTAAATCCATATTGGCCAGCGGCTCTGAGGTTGAATTCTTCTGACCAATCATCTAGTCTACGTAGCATGCAAAGGGAGAAGATCTTTCCTATGGAGTTGCTCACCGCAAGACCTCGATAGTTGTCCTTGTCATACACACTGCCTTTGGATTTGGGTACGGGTACCAAGGCAGCTGCAGCCCATTGGCTAGGGTAAGAAGTCTTCCAGATGAGATTAAACAGGTTAGTCATAGCTTGTACAAATCGGGAGTTGGCTTCATGGGAAGCAAATCTGTACCATTCTGCAGGGATACCATCTACCCCGGGGGAGGAGTTTTTCCGTAGGGATTGGAGAACAGAAAACACCTCCTTCTTGGTTCTATAATACTTGGTTCTATAATACGTGTGCCTTCATTTTCTTCGCTTGCTAGTTTTCCTATTCTGGTAGATTAGTATTCTGGTTCTCACCATGCCATGCCATGCGATGCCATGCTATATTGATTCTTGACCCCCCAAATATTAAATTGGACAGATAAGTAAGCAACTGCTTGTGCATCTATCACCAAGCAAGGAGGCTACCACTGCTGCTTGACGAACATTACACCACCCCCTGGGCCAACCTCCAGGGGACCCGCCAGGGCACCCTACTATATAAATGGAATAATAGCCCCTTTCAGCGAATCAATTGGTCTAGTGGTACACCAAATCGCTTTGAGGATGCAGGGTCGGGGGTTCGATTCCCCCAACGGACGCCCTGAGCGTTGCAGGTCATTGTCAATTGCGATGGTAGCTTGTCCAGTTGAGGTAGACGACCCGCGTTCGACGGGTTCCCTTAATACCACGACCCACCAGGCGTTATCATTACTTATTTCCAATGTAATGATAGCGCCTGGTGGGGCATGGTATTAAGGGCGACTCGTCTTATGGCGGTAGGGAACGGGCTGCTACTCTACCTGGACAAAGCTACCATGACGGTTGACAGCGACCGCGAACTCTGAGAGGCAATTAGGGCATCCGTAGGGATTCAAACCCAGCACCTTCTACCTCCAACGAGCTCTTTTCCCTCCGTATAATCTAGGCTTATTTTTGTATGTCCCTTGACGGTAACAAACAAACAATATGGAATAAGTTGTTGTTAGTTTGTTACCACCTGGGACTCACACAAACACGCACTAGGGGTTCAGGGATTCTGTGAGGCAATTCTGTGATGAGTGATGAGGCAATTCTGTGATGAGGCAATTCTGTGATGAGGCAATTGAGTGATGAGGCAATTGAGTGATGAGGCAATTGAGTGATGAGGCAATTCTGTGATGAGGCCCGCATGGATCCTGATTACAAATTTGTCTATGATGGAGCACAACTTTCTACAAAGTTATCTTTTATCTACTTGGGATCCCTCTTTGTGGATGGTGACTCAAGCAATCGTGCAAAAGCTGCTTTTTCTAGGATGCTCACTAAGGCCCAAAAGGCACACCACATGCTCCGTAGGCGATGCCATACTATGGAGATATACAATATTGATATTCTCACCCACCTGTTTGATTCTCTTGTACAACCTATCCTGAATTTTGGCTGTGAGGTGTGGGCTCCTTCTATTCTGAACAACACGCTTATCTCAAATGACCATGCTTGTGAGAAATGGCATAGAGGTATACTTAAACAAATGTTGGGTGTTTGCCAATCTACTACATCTAATATTATCATGGAAGAGCTGGGTAGAACCCCGTTGTTTTTTGCTTGGCTTAAACAAGCTTTGCGCTTCTGGAACAAGACCATTCATAAAGAACCTGAGGATCTCATTAGAATGGCTCTTGAGGAATCTTTTGACTCCAACACTGCTGGGTTCATGACTTGCGTTGTGCTCTCCACAAGCTAGGATCCAGTAAAAACATCAACATTTTGGAGGCTGTCGATGTCGAAGGTATTATGTCTGAAGTTTTTGAGTCATGGAGGTTTAAGTACCCAAGTGACACCAATGCAGTTAGAGACATCCCTGATGAGAGAAGGGTTGGCTTTAAACGCCTCCGATACCAAAAATGGTTCGCAGCCAACAGTAATGATGAGAATGGCTTGATTCCCTTTACATCCGCCTTACATAAGCAGGATCAGATTCGTTCCATAGCACAGTTTAGAATGGGTTCCCCATTGGCTGAACACAGAAAGAATGAGGGTGGGTGGATAGAGCACACATCCCTCGCTCAATGAGACACTGTCAAATGTGTGGGTTCCAAAACCTGAGGATGAAATGCATATATTTGAGTGCCCTTTTTATAATGATATTCGCCTCCGCTACCAGAAGCTGTTTACAGATATTTATAGGCATGTCCATGAGGATACCGACTTAACCGTATGGAATGTGGAATTCTGCGATTCCACATTCAGAACCTTTATGAATGGAAATGGCACTAAGTCTTTTTGGAGCAACCTAGCCGACTATCTTTCTACTTGTAGAAGAGCAAGACAGGAAGCCCTGGACTGCTTAGTGGCACCGTAATTTATCATCCCTTTTTTTCTTCTTGTTACTTCTCAGTTGTTAGCTTCTTACCTCCGCCACTGTAAGTGGTTGAGATCTGGGTCCGGCTCTAAGGGGTTTAATACCTACGCCACCAAAACGGTGGTTGGGAGTTTGGTTTGTTTGTCCTCGACACACCCCTGATGTAATGGGGTTTTTTGCTTTGTGGGTGCTTTTTCTTTTTGTTTAAAGCACAGAGTCTCATACACCCTCGCGGTGTCAAGTAGACTTTAACATGTAATGTAATGTAATGTAATGTAGGGATGTGCAATTGTGCATGCAGCATGTACTTAGGGGTCTGGTTACACGGTCATCCCCGTGAAAGTGTGCGTGTTCACACGCACGAGCCCCTCTGGAGTGTGCGTGGTCAGCCACGTTCGTGTTGAACTACCCGCGTGGCTACCCAGCAGGGTACTTCAGATGGCCAAATTGGCCAGCGCTTTAGCGCACTTGAAAACAAAAAATCTGCGCTTTGTAGTGCAAAAAGCGCACAAATTGCTTGCTGCGCCCACAGGGGGTTGCAAAAAAACTGCGCTTAAAGCGCAGAGGGGGTCAAAAAGTCAGCGCTCAAAAGCGCAAAAGCGCGCTCTTTGAATTACCCTGGCGAGCAGCAAAATTACTGGCCGAAGCTATGTAACCAAGTTCAAGTTCAAGTTACAAACAAAGTAGAAGGATAACTTGTTTTTACAACCCAGCGGTCTGTCACAGTATCTTCGATTGCCACATGGCAGGTGGCCCTATTCAAGTATTCAGGCGTTTGTTTACGGTAAGGATCTTAGCCTCAAATGGTTCTTCGGATATCTCTAAGGATTTCTAAGGATCTCAGCCTCAAACTCTTACTTAAGGATCAAAGCCTCAAAGGATCTTAGCCTGAAACTCTTAGCTTCAAAGGATCTTAGAGCTGTTGTATTCATAGTGCTGTTTTATTCATAGCTAGCTTCAAATGAGCTTAGCCTCAAACTCTTAGCTTCAAAGGATCTTAGCCTGAAACTCTTAGCTTCAAAGGATCTTAGCCTCAAACTCTTAGCTTCAAAGGATCTTAGTGCTGTTGTATTCATAGTGCTGTTTTATTCATAGCTAGCTTCAAATGAGCTTAGCCTCAAACTCTTAGCTTCAAAGGATCTTAGTGCTGTTGTATTCATAGTGCTGTTTTATTCATAGCTAGCTTCAAATGAGCTTAGCCTCAAACTCTTAGCTTCAAAGGATCTTAGCCTCAAACTCTAAGCTTCAAAGGATCTTAGCCTCAAACTCTTGGCTTCAAAGGATCTTAGCCTGAAACTCTTAGCTTCAAAGGATCTTAGTGCTGTTGTATTCATAGTGCTGTTTTATTCATAGCTAGCTTCAAATGAGCTTAGCCTCAAACTCTTAGCTTCAAAGGATCTTAGCCTCAAACTCTTAGCTTCAAAGGATCTTAGCCTGAAACTTTTGGCTTCAAAGGATCTTAGTGCTGTTGTATTCATAGTGCTGTTTTATTCATTGCTAGCTTCAAAGGATCTTAGCCTCAAACTCTTGGCTTCAAAGGATCTTAGCCTGAAACTCTTAGCTTCAAAGGATCTTAGTGCTGTTGTATTCATAGTGCTGTTTTATTCATAGCTAGCTTCAAATGAGCTTGGCCTCAAACTCTTAGCTTCAAAGGATCTTAGTGCTGTTGTATTCATAGTGCTGTTTTATTCATAGCTAGCTTCAAATGAGCTTAGCCTCAAACTCTTAGCTTCAAAGGATCTAAGCCTCAAACTCTTAGCTTCAATGGATCTTAGCCTGAAACTCTTGGCTTCAAAGGATCTTAGCCTGAAACTCTTAGCTTCAAAGGATCTTAGCCTGAAACTCTTAGCTTCAAAGGATCTTAGTGCTGTTGTATTCATAGTGCTGTTTTATTCATAGCTAGCTTCAAATGAGCTTAGCCTCAAACTCTTAGCTTCAAATGATCTTAGCCTCAAACTCTTAGCTTCAAAGGATCTTAGCCTCAAACTCTTAGCTTCAAAGGATCTTAGCCTCAAACTCTTAGCTTCAAAGGATCTTAGCCTCAAACTCTTAGCTTCAAAGGATCTTAGCCTCAAACTCTTAGCTTCAAAGGATCTTAGCCTGAAACTCTTAGCTTCAAAGGATCTTAGCCTCAAACTCTTGGCTTCAAAGGATCTTAGCCTCAAACTCTTGGCTTCAAAGGATCTTAGCCTCAAACTCTTGGCTTCAAAGGATCTTAGCCTCAAACTCTTGGCTTCAAAGGATCTTAGCCTCAAACTCTTGGCTTCAAAGGATCTTAGCCTTAAAGTCTTAGCTTCAAAGGATCTTAGTGCTGTTGTATTCATAGTGCTGTTTTATTCATAGCTAGCTTCAAGTGAGCTTAGCCTCAAACTCTTAGCTTCAAAGGATCTTAGTGCTGTTGTATTCATAGTGCTGTTTTATTCATAGCTAGCTTCAAATGAGCTTAGCCTCAAACTCTTAGCTTCAAAGGATCTTAAACTCAAACTCTTGGCTTCAAAGGATCTTAGCCTGAAACTCTTAGCTTCAAAGGATCTTAGTGCTGTTTTATTCATAGTGCTGTTTTATTCATAGCTAGCTTCAAATGAGCTTAGCCTTAAACTCTTAGCTTCAAAGGATCTTAGCGCTGTTGTATTCATAGTGCTGTTTTATTCTTAGCTAGCTTCAAATGAGCTTAGCCTCAAACTCTTAGCTTCAAAGGATCTTAGCCTCAAACTCTTGGCTTCAAAGGATCTTAGCCTGAAACTCTTAGCTTCAAAGGATCTTAGTGCTGTTGTATTCATAGTGCTGTTTTTTTATTCATAGCTAGCTTCAAATGAGCTTAGCCTCAAACTCTTAGCTTCAAATGAGCTTAGCCTCAAACTCTTAGCTTCAAAGGATGTTAGACTGAAACTCTTAGCTTCAAAGGATCTTAGACTGAAACTCTTAGCTTCAAAGGATCTTAGCCTCAAACTCTTAGCTTCAAAGGATCTTAGTGCTGTTGTATTCATAGTGCTGTTTTATTCATAGCTAGCTTCAAATGAGCTTAGCCTCAAACTCTTAGCTTCAAAAGATCTAAGCCTCAAACTCTTAGCTTCAAAGGATCTTAGCCTCAAACTCATAGCTTCAAAGGATCTTAGCCTGAAACTCTATGCTTCAAAGGATCTTATCAGCATGAATAGCATTGCTCTCGCTTGTTTTATGTCTTGGTGACTCCTTGTGTACTCTCTTAGAACTATTGGTCCTGACAGTACTATGTCAGCTTCCTGTTGACTGCGTCATCGGTTCTTCTGACACGCGCTGTCTAGCCTGTACCCTGATCAGGTTCCAGGCTACCGCCCCCTTTCCTCCACTGGTGCCCCTTAATGGGTCTCCTGTGCTTGTAACTTATTCTCGTCTCCGCATTTATAGATTGGCGTGCTGCACACACAAAGTCCACTCTCCGGAGTGTTATCCAAGCTGATAGATCTTAGCCTCAAACTCTTAGCTTCAAAGGATCTTAGCCTCAAACTCTTGGCTTCAAAGGATCTTAGCCTGAAACTCTTAGCTTCAAAGGATCTTAGTGCTGTTGTATTCATAGTGCTGTTTTATTCATAGCTAGATTCAAATGAGCTTAGCCTCAAACTCTTAGCTTCAAATGAGTTTAGCCTCAAACTCTTAGCTTCAAAGGATCTTAGCCTCAAACTCTTAGCTTCAAAGGATCCTAGACTGAAACTCTTAGCTTCAAAGGATCTTAGCCTCAAACTCTTGGCTTCAAAGGATCTTAGCCTGAAACTCTTAGCTTCAAAGGATCTTAGTGCTGTTGTATTCATAGTGCTGTTTTATTCATAGCTAGCTTCAAATGAGCTTAGCCTCAAACTCTTAGCTTCAAAGGATCTCAGTGCTGTTGTATTCATATTGCTGTTTTATTCATAGCTAGCTTCAAATGAGCTTAGCCTCAAATTCTTAGCTTCAAATGAGCTTAGCCTCAAACTCTTAGCTTCAAAGGATCTTAGCCTCAAACTCTTAGCTTCAAAGGATCTTAGCCTGAAACTCTTAGCTTCAAAGGATCTTAGAGCTGTATTATTCATAGCTAGCTTCAAATGAGCTTAGCCTCAAACTCTTAGCTTCAAATGAGCTTAGCCTCAAACTCATAGCTTCAAAGGATCTTAGCCCTCAAACTCTTTGCTTCAAAGGATCTTAGACTGAAACTCTTAGCTTCAAAGGATCTTGGGTGCTGTTGTATTCATAGTGCTGTTTTTATTCATAGCTAGCTTCAAATGAGCTTAGCCTCAAACTCTTAGCTTCAAAGGATCTTAGCCTCAAACTCTTAGCTTCAAAGGATCTTAGCCTCAAACTCTTAGCTTCAAAGAGATCTTAGCCTGAAACTCTTAGCTTCAAAGGATCTTAGTGCTGTTGTATTCATAGTTCTGTTTTATTCATAGCTAGCTTCAAATGAGCTTAGGCCTCAAACTCTTAGCTTCAAAAGATCTTAGCCTCAAACTCTTAGCTTCAAAGGATCTTAGCCTCAACTCTTAGCTTCAAAGGATCTTAGCCTCAAACTCTTAGCTTCAAAGGATCTTAGCCTCAAACTCTTAGCTTCAAAGGATCTTAGCCTCAAAACTCTTAGCTTCAAAGGATCTTAGCCTCAAACTCTTAGCTTCAAAGGATCTTAGCCTCAAACTCTTAGCTTCAAAAGATCTTAAGCCTCAAACTCTTGGCTTCAAATGAGCTTAGCCTCAAACTCTTAGCTTCAAAGGATCTTAGTGCTGTTGTATTCATAGTGCTGTTTTATTCACAGCTAGCTTCAAATGAGCTTAGCCTCAAACTCTTAGCTTCAAAGGATCTTAGCCTCAAACTCTTGGCTTCAAAGAATCTTAGCCTGAAACTCTTAGCTTCAAAGGATCTTAGTGCTGTTGTATTCATAGTGCGGTTTTATTCATAGCTAGTTCAAATGAGCTTAGCCTCAAACTCTTAGCTTCAAGGATCTTAGCCTGAAACTCTTAGCTTCAAAGGATCTTAGTGCTGTTGTATTCATAGTGCTGTTTTATTCATAGCTAGCTTCAAATGAGCTTAGCCTCAAACGCTTAGCTTCAAAGGATCTTAGCATGAAACTCTTAGCTTCAAAGGATCTTAGTGCTGTTGTATTCATAGTGCTGTTTTATTCATAGCTAGCTTCAAATGAGCTTAGCCTCAAACTCTTAGCTTCAAAGGATCTTAGCCTCAAACTCTTGGCTTCAAAGGATCTTAGCCTCAAACTCTTGGCTTCAAAGGATCTTAGCCTCAAACTCTTAGCTTCAAAGGATCTTAGCCTCAAACTCTTGGCTACAAAGGATCTTAGCCTCAAACTCTTGGCTTTAAAGGATCTTAGCCTGAAACTCTTAGCTTCAAAGGATCTTAGTGCTGTTGTATTCATAGTGCTGTTTTATTCATAGCTAGCTTCAAATGAGCTTAGCCTCAAACTCTTAGCTTCAAAGATCTTAGTGCTGTTGTATTCATAGTGCTGTTTTATTCATAGCTAGCTTCAAATGAGCTTAGCCTCAAACTCTTAGCTTCAAAGGATCTTAGCCTCAAACTCTTGGCTTCAAAGGATCTTAGCCTGAAACTCTTAGGTTCAAAGGATCTTAGTGCTGTTGTATTCATAGTGCTGTTTTATTTTATTCACTAGCTTCAAATGAGCTTAGCCTCAAACTCTTAGCTTCAAAGGATCTTAGCCTCAAACTCTTGGCTTCATAGGATCTTAGCCTGAAACTCTTAGCTTCAAAGGATCTTAGTGCTGTTGTATTCATAGTGCTGTTTTATTCATAGCTAGCTTCAAATGAGCTTAGCCTCAAACTCTTAGCTTCAAAGGATCTTAGCCTCAAACTCTTAGCTTCAAAGGATCTTAGCCTCAAACTCTTAGCTTCAAAGGATCTTAGCCTGAAACTCTTAGCTTCAAAGGATCTTAGTGCTGTTGTATTCATAGTTCTGTTTTATTCATAGCTAGCTTCAAATGAGCTTAGCCTCAAACTCTTAGCTTCAAAAGATCTTAGCCTCAAACTCTTAGCTTCAAAGGATCTTAGCCTCAAACTCTTAGCTTCAAAGGATCTTAGCCTCAAACTCTTAGCTTCATAGGCTAGCCTCAAATAGCTTTAGCCTCACTCTTAGCTTCAAAGGATCTTAGCCTCAAACTCTTAGCTTCAAAGGATCTTAGTGCTGTTGTATTCATACTCTTAGCTTCAAAAGATCTTAGCCTCAAACTCTTGGCTTCAAATGAGCTTAGCCTCAAACTCTTAGCTTCAAAGGATCTTAGTGCTGTTGTATTCATAGTGCTGTTTTATTCATAGCTAGCTTCTTAGCCTCAAATGAGCTTAGCCTCAAACTCTTAGCTTCAAAGGATTCTTAGCCTCAAACTCTTAGCTTCAAAGGATCTTAGCCTGAAACTCTTAGCTTCAAAGGATCTTAGTGCTGTTGTATTCATAGTGCTGTTTTATTCATAGCTAGCTTCAAATGAGCTTAGCCTCAAACTCTTAGCTTCAAAAGATCTTAGCCTGAAACTCTTAGCTTCAAAGGATCTTAGTGCTGTTGTATTCATAGTGCTGTTTTATTCATAGCTAGCTTCAAATGAGCTTAGCCTCAAACAAATCTTAGCTTCAAAGGATCTTAGCCTGAAACTCTTAGCTTCAAAGGATCTTAGTGCTGTTGTATTCATAGTGCTGTTTTATTCATAGCTTAGCTTCAAATGAGCTTAGCCTCAAACTCTTAGCTTCAAAGGATCTTAGTGCTGTTGTATTCATAGTGCTGTTTTATTCATAGCTAGCTGTTAGCCTCAAAACTCTTAGCTTCAAAGGATCTTAGCCTCTCTCTTAGCTTCAAAAGCCTGAAACTCTTAGCTTCAAAGGATCTTAGTGCTGTTTTATTCATAGCTAGCTTCAAATAAGCTTAGCCTCTTAAACTCTTAGCTTCAAAGGATCTTAGTGCTGTTGTATTCATAGTGCTGTTTTATTCTAGCTAGCTTCAAATGAGCTTAGCCTCAAACTCTTAGCTTCAAAGGATCTTAGTGCTGTTGTATTCATAGTGCTGTTTTTATTCATAGCTAGCTTCAAATGAGCTTAGCCTCAAACTCTTAGCTTCAAAGGATCTTAGCCTCAAACTCTTAGCTTCAAAGGATCTTAGCCTGAAACTCTTAGCTTCAAAGGATCTTAGTGCTGTTGTATTCATAGTGCTGTTTTATTCATAGCTAGCTTCAAATGAGCTTAGCTTCTTAGCTTCAGCTTAGCCTCAAATAGCTTCCTTAGCATGAAACTCTTAGCTTCAAAGGATCTTAGTGCTGTTGTATTCATAGTGCTGTTTTATTCATAGCTAGCTTCAAATGAGCTTAGCCTCAAACTCTTAGCTTCATCTTAGCCTCAAACTCTTAGCTTCAAAATCTTAGCCTCAAACTCTTAGCTTCAAAGGATCTTAGCCTGAAACTCTTAGCTTTCAAAGGATCTTAGTGCTGTTGTATTCATAGTGCTGTTTTATTCATAGCTAGCTTCAATGAGCTTAGCCTCAAACTCTTAGCTTCAAAGATCTTAGCCTCAAACTCTTAGCTTCAAAGGATCTTAGCCTCAAACTCTTAGCTTCAAAGGATCTTAGCCTCAACTCTTAGCTAGCTTCAAATGAGCTTAGCCTGAAACTCTTAGCTTCAAAGGATCTTAGCCTCAAAACTCTTGGCTTCAAAGGATCTTAGCCACTCTTAGCTTCAAAGGCTTAGCTGCTTCTTTAGCTTAGCTTCAAAGGATCTTAGCCTCAAACTCTTAGCTTCAAAAGGATCTTAGCCTGAAACTCTTAGCTTCAAAGGATCTTAGTGCTGTTGTATTCATAGTGCTGTTTTATTCATAGCTAGCTTCAAATGAGCTTAGCCTCAAACTCTTAGCTTCAAAGGATCTTAGTGCTGTTGTATTCATAGTGCTGTTTTATTCATAGCTAGCTTCAAATGAGCTTAGCCTCAAACTCTTAGCTTCAAAGGATCTTAGCCTCAAACTCTTGGCTTCAAAGGATCTTAGCCTAAAACTCTTAGCTTCAAAGGATCTTAGTGCTGTTGTATTCATAGCTGCTGTTTTATTCATAGCTAGCTTCAAATGAGCTTAGCCTCAAATAGCTTCAAAAGATCTTAGCCTCAAACTCTTAGCTTCAAAGGATCTTAGTGCTGTTGTATTCATAGTGCTGTTTTATTCATAGCTAGCTTCAAATGCTTCAAAGCTTAGCCTCAAACTCTTAGCTTCAAAGGATCTTAGCTCTTAGCTTTCAAAGGCTGTTGTATTCATAGAAAACTCTTAGCTTCAAAAAGGATCTTAGCCTAGCCTCAAACTCTTAGCTTCAAAGGATCTTAGTGCTGTTGTATTCATAGTGCTGTTTTATTCATAGCTAGCTTCAAATGAGCTTAGCCTCAAACTCTTAGCTTCAAAGGATCTTAGCCTCAAACTCTTAGCTTCAGGATCTAGCTTCAAGAACTCTTAGCTTCAATCTTAGCTCTTAGCTTCAAAGATCTTAGCCTCAAACTCTAGCTTAAGCTTCAAAGGATCTTAGTGCTGTTGTATTCATAGTGCTGTTTTATTTCATAGCTAGCTTCAAATGAGCTTAGCCTCAAACTCTTAGCTTCAAAGGATCTTAGCCTCAAACTCTTAGCTTCAAAATCTTAGCCTCAAACTCTTAGCTTCAAAGGATCTTAGTGCTGTTGTATTCATAGTGCTGTTTTTATTCATAGCTAGCTTCAAATAGCTTTAAATAGCTTCAAAGGAGTAGCCTCAAACTCTTAGCTTCAAAGGATCTTAGCCTCAACTCTTAGCTTCAAAGGATCTTAGTGCTGTTGTATTCATAGTGCTGTTTTATTCATTAGCTTTCAAATGAGCTTAGCCTCAAACTCTTAGCTTCAAAGGATCTTAGTGCTGGTTGTATTCATAGTGCTGATTAGCTTTCAGCTTAGCCTCAAACTCTTAGCTTCAAAAAGGGATCTTAGCCTGAAACTCTTAGCTTCAAAGGATCTTAGTGCTGTTGTATTCATAGTGCTGAAATAGCTTAGCTTCAAATGAGCTTAGCCTCAAACTCTTAGCTTCAAAGATCTTAGCCTGAAACTCTTAGCTTCAAAGGATCTTAGTGCTGTTGTATTCATAGTGCTTTTATTATATTCAAATAGCTTTCAATGAGCTTAGCCTCAAACTCTTGGCTTTCTTAGGTTCAAAAAAACTCTTAGCTTCAAAGGATCTTAGTGCTGTTGTATTCATAGTTGTCTAGCTTCAAATGAGCTTAGCCTCAAACTCTTAGCTTCAAATGAGCTTAGCCTCAAACTCTTAGCTTTTAGCCTGATCTTAGCCTCAAATCTTAGCTTCAAAGGATCTTAGTGCTGTTGTATTCATAGTGCTGTTTTTATTCATAGCTAGCTTCAAATGAGCTTAGCCTCAAAAAAAATCTTAGCCTCAAACTCTTGGCTTCAAAGGATCTTAGCCAAACTCTTAGCTTCAAAGGATCTTAGTGCTGTTGTATTCATAGTGCTGTTTTATTCATAGCTAGCTTCAAATGAGCTTAGCCTTCAAACTTCTTAGCTTCACTTAACTCTTGGCTTCGGATCTTAGTGCTGTTGTATTCATAGTGCTGTTTTATTCATAGCTAGCTTCAAATGAGCTTAGCCTCAAACTCTTAGCTTCAAAGGATCTTAGCCTCAAACTCTTGGCTTCAAAGGATCTTAGCCTGAAACTCTTAGCTTCAAAGGATCTTAGTGCTGTTGTATTCATAGTGCTGTTTTAGCCTCAAAAGCTAGCTTCAAATGAGCTTAGCCTTCAAACTCTTAGCTTCAAAGGATCTTAGTGCTGTTGTATTCATAGTGCTGTTTTATTCATAGCTAGCTTCAAGCTTATGAGCTTAGCCTCAAACTCTTAGCTTAGCTTCAAAGGATCTTAGCCTCAACTCTTAGCTTCAAAGGATCTTAGTGCTGTTGTATTCATAGTGCTGTTTTTTTTCATAGCTAGCTTCATCTTAGCTTCAAAGGATCTTAGCCTCAAAACTTCAAATCTTAGCTTCAAAGGATCTTAGTGCTGTTGTATTCATAGTGCTGTTTTATTCATAGCTTCTAGCTTCAAAATGAGCTTAGCCTCAAACTCTTAGCTTCAAAAGGATCTTAGCCTCAAAACTCTTGGCTTCTGTTGTAAAGGATCTAGCCTGAAACTCTTAGCTTCAAAGGATCTTAGTGCTGTTGTATTCATAGTAGCTTCAAATGATCTTAGCTAGCTTAGCTTCAAAAGCTTAGCCTCAAACTCTTAGCTTCAAAGGCTTAGCCTCAAACTCTTGGCTTCAAAGGATCTTAGCCTGAAACTCTTAGCTTCAAAGGATCTTAGTGCTGTTGTATTCATAGTGCTGTTTTATTCATAGCTAGCTTCAAAAGCTTAAGCCCTCAAACTCTTAGCTTCAAAGGATCTTAGCCTCAAACTCTTAGCTTCAGAAGGATCTTAGCCTGAAACTCTTTAGCTTTCAAAGGATCTTAGTGCTGTTGTATTCATAGTGCTGTTTTATTCATAGCTAGCTTCAAATGAGCTTAGCCTCAAACTCTTAGCTTTTCTTAGCCTCAATCCTTAGCCTCAACTCTTAGCTTCAAAGGATCTTAGTGCTGTTGTATTCATAGTGCTGTTTTATTCATAGCTAGCTTCAAATGAGCTTAGCCTCAAACTCTTTAGCTTCAAAGGATCTTAGTGCTGTTGTATTCATAGTGCTGTTTTAGCTTCAGCTTAGCTAGCTTCAAATGAGCTTAGCCTCAAACTCTTAGCTTCAAGGATAGTGCTGTTCAAAGGTATTCATCAAGTGCTTTAGCTACCTCAAATCTTAAGACTCTTAGCTTCAAATGAGCTTAGCCTCAAACTCTTAGCTTCAAAGGATCTTAGTGCTGTTGTATTCATAGTGCTGTTTTATTCATCTTAGCTAGCTAGCTTCAAATGAGCTTAGGTAGCTTCAAAGGGAGGGCCAACTCTTAGCTTCAAAGGATCTTAGTGCTGTTGTATTCATAGTGCTGTTTTATTCATAGCTAGCTTCAAGGATCTTAGCCTCAAAATCTTAGCTTTCAAATAGAGCTTCTGTAGCCTCAACTCTTTAGCTTCAAAAGGTTAGCCTCTCATTAGCTTCAAAGGCCTCAAATCTTAGCCTGAAACTCTTAGCTTCAAAGGCTTATCTTAGCTTCTAAACTCTTAGCTTCAACTCTTAGGATCTTAGTGCTGTTGTATTCATAGTGCTGTTTTATTCATAGCTGCTTCGCTTAGCCTCAAATGAGCTTTCAAACTGTATTCATAGCTAGCTTCAAATGAGCTTAGCCTCAAACTCTTGGCTTCAAAGGATTCTTAGCCTGAAACTCTTAGCTTCAAAGATCTTAGTGCTGTTGTATTCATAGTTGCTGTTTTTATTCATAGCTAGCTTCAAATGAGCTTAGCCTCAAACTCTTAGCTTCAAAGGATCTTAGTGCTGTTGTATTCATAGTGCTGTAGCTTCAAATATAGCTTAGCCTCGAAAACTTAGCTTCAGCTTCAAATGAGCTTAGCCTCAAACTCTTAGCTTCAAAGGATCTTAGTGCTTTGTATTCATAGTGCTTAGCCAAAGCTTAGAACTCTAGCTTCAAAGGATCTTAGTGTTGTTGTATTCATAGTGCTGTTTTATTCATTAGCTTCAAAGTGAGCTTAGCCTAAAACTCTTAGCTTCAAATGAGCTTAGCCTCAAACTCTTGGCTTCAAAGGACTCTTAGCTTCAAAGGATCTTAGTGCTGTTGTATTCATAGTGCTGAATTCATAGCTTCAAAAGCTTAGCCTCAAACTCTTAGTTCAAAGGAGCCTCAACTCTTAGCTTCAAAGGCTTAGCCAACTCTTAGCTTCAAAGGATCTTAGCTTCAAAGGATCTTAGTGCTGTTGTATTCATAGTCTGCTTCAAATTTATTCAGCTAGCTAGCTTCAAATGAGCTTAGCCTCAAACTCTTAGCTTCAAATGAGCTTAGCCTCAAAACTCTTAGCTTCAAAGGATCTTAGTCTTAGCCTCAAACTCTTAGCTTCAAAGATCTTAGACTCTTAGCTTCAAAGGATCTTAGTCTGTTGTAAAGTGCTGTTTTATTCATATAGGAGCTTCCTCAAACTCTTAGCTCAAGATCTTAGCCTCAACTCTTAGCTTCAAAGGATCTTAGCCTGAAACTCTTTATCAAATGATCTTAGCCTCAAACTCTTAGCTTCAAAGGATCTTAGTGCTGTTTATTCATAGTGCTGTTTTTATTCATAGCTAGCTTCAAATGAGCTTAGCCTCAAACTCTTAGCTTCAAAGGATCTTAGCCTCAAAACTCTTGCTCAAAGCTGATCTTAAACTCTGTTGTAGCTTCAAGGATCTGTTTTAGCATAGCTTCAAATGCTTAGCCTCAAACTCTTAGCTTCAAAGATCTTAGCCTCAAACTCTCTTAGGCTTCAAAGGATAGCTCATAGTGCCTCAAACTCTTAGCTTCAAATGAGCTTAGCCTCAAACTCTTAGCTTCAAAGGATCTTAGTGCTGTTGTATTCATAGTGCTGTTTAGCTAGTTTAGCTGCATGAGCTTAGCTAGGTCCTCTAGCTTCAAATGAGCTTAGCCTCAAACTCTTAGCTTCACAGGTTCTTAGGCCTCAAACTCTTGCTTCAAGGAGTCTTTAGCCCTTGAGCCTAAACTCTTAAGCTTCAAAGGATCTTAGTGCTGTTGTATTCATAGTGCTGTTTTATTCATAGCTAGCTTCAAATGATAGCCTCAAAATAGCTTCAAAGCTTAGCCTGAAACTCTTAGCTTTCAAAGGATGTCTTAGTGTGTTGTATTCATAGTGCTATTTTTATTCATAGCTAGCTTCAAATGAGTTTAGCCTCAAAACTCTTGGCTTAGCTTTTCAAAGGATCTTAGTGCTTGTTGTATTCATAGTGCTGGTTTTATTCATAGCTAGCTTCAAATGAGCTTAGCCTCAAACTCTTAGCTTCAAAGGAGTGTGGTTTGGTAAGTTGCTGCGTGTGTATTTAGCCATACTCAAAAGCTTCAAAAGATCTTAGCCCCTTTAGCTCAAATGGAGCTTAGCCTCTCTTAGCTTCAAAGGATCTTAGTGCCTGTTGTATTCATAGTGCTGTTTATATATCATAGCTAGCTTCAAACTCTTGAGCTTCAAAGCCTCAAACTCTTAGCTTCAAATGTCTTAGCTATTAGGCTCAAATGTGCTGGTTTTGCTGTTCGGGTTTGTTCTTAGCTTCAAAGGATCTTAGTGCTGTTGTATTCATAGTGCTGTTTTTATATCATAGCTAGCTTATGAGGCGCTCGCCTCAAAACTCTAGCTAGCTTTCAAATGAGCTAGCCTCAAACTTCTGTTGTATTTAGCTTCAAAGGATGCTTAGCCTCAAACTCTTGGCTTCAAAGGATCTTAGCCTCAAACTCTTAGCTTCAAAGGATCTTATCTTATGTGCTGTTGTATATCAATAGTGCTGTTTTTTATTCAATCTAGCTTCAAATGAGCTTAGCCTCAACTCTTCTTCAGGCCTGCAGCCTGCGAAGAGCTCTTAGCTTCAAATCTTAGAACTGCTGAAAACTGTTTCGATCTGCTCATAGCTTCCAAAGGTCGTTAGCCTCGAGCTCAGCGTCGCTTCAAACTCTTAGGGGTGCTTTGCCTGAAACTCTAGCTCTTTTTGTAAAGTGCTGTTTTATTCATAGATCTTAGCCTAAACTCCTCAAAAAACTGTTTGTATTATAGTTCTGTTTATTTGCTTCAAATGAGTCTTAGCCTCATACTCTTGGCGTGATCTTTTAAATGAGCTTAGCCTGAAACTCTTAGCTTCAAGGATCTTAGTGGGAAACTCTTGGCAAATGGAATTTTGGTTGTATTCATAGTGCTGGTTTTTATTCATAGCTAGCTTCAAATGACGGGGCGCGGTGGGCGTTAGCCTCAAACTCTTTAGCTTCAAAGGATCTTAGCCTCAAACTCTTGGCTTCAAAGGATCTTACCTGAAACTCTTAGCTTCAAAGGATTTAGTGCTGTTGTATTCATAGTGCTGTTTTATTCATATCTAGCTTCAAATGAGCTTAGCCTCAAACTCATAGCTTCAAAGGATCTTAGTGTGTGTATAGCTTCATCAGTGCTGTTTTTTTATTCATAGCTAGCTTCAAATGAGCTTAGCCTCAAACTCTTAGCTGTTGTATTTTCAAAGGTTTTTATTCATAGCTGAGCTTAGCCTCAACCTTAGCTTCAAAACTCTCAAACTAGCTTTCAAAGGATCTTAGTATTCTTTAATTCATTAGCTTCAAAGATCTTAGCCTACAAAATCTTAGCTTCAACTCTGGCTTAAGGAGCTTAGCCTGCAATCTCTTAGCTGTTGGTTATTCCAGTGCTTTTTTTTCAAGCTAGATCTTAGCCCCTCAAACTCTTGCTGTTGATCAAAAGGATCTTAGTGCTGTTTTATAGTCTGTTTTAGACAACTCTTAAATTCACAGGATGCTAGTGCTGTTGTATTTCATAGTGCTTCATAAGCTTCAAATGAGCTTAGCCTCAACTCTTACTCTTAGCGCTCAAACTCTTTAGCTTCAAAGGATCTTACTCTTTGCAAGGATCTCAAACTCTTGGCTTCTGTTGTAAAGGTTTTAAATTCATATCTTCAAATGAGCCTCAAACTCATTAGTTTGAAAGGATCTGAAACTCTTACAAAGGATTCTTAGGCCTGAACTCTTAGTTTCAAGGATCTTATCTGTTGTTATTTAGTGCTGCTTCAAATCTTGACTCAAACTCTTATTCATAGCCTCAAACTCTTGCTAGCTTTAGAAGGATTTACTCATCAACCAAGGATCTTAGCCAAAACTTTAGCTAGCTTAAGCCTCAACCTCTTAGCTGTAAGCTTAGCCTCAAACTCTTAGCTTCAAAGGATCTTAGCCTCAAACTAGCTAGCTTAAATCTAGCTGACTCTTAGCTTCAAAAATCTTAGCCTAAACTCTTGGGCTTCAAATGAAGCTTAAGGCCTTAAACTCTTTCTTAAAGGATTAGTGCTGTTGTATTCATAGCCATGTTTTATTCTCATATATCAGTCTTGCTTTTCTAATATATAGCTTAGCCCCTAATACTCTTTGCTCAATAGGATTTTAGCTTCATAATTCTTGGTTCTAAAGGATCTTAGCCTTGAAACTCTTAGCTTCTCGATTTCTTAGTGGCTGTTGTACTTCAATAGTGCTCTTTTATTCATAGCTAGCTTTCAATCTGAGCTTAGCCTCAAACTCTTTATGCTCAGTGCTTAGCCTCAAACTCTTAGCTTCAAAGGATCTTAGTGCTGTTGTTCATAGTGCTGTTTTATTCATAGCTAGCTTCAAATGCTTCAAAGCCTTCACCCAAAACTCTTAGCTTCAAAGGATCTTAGTGCTGTTTGTATTCATAGTGCGCTGTTTTATTCATAGCTAGCTTCAAATGAGCTTAGCTACAAACTCTTAGCTCAAAGTGATCTTAGCCTCAAACTCTTAGCTTTCAAAGGATCTTAGTTGCTGTGAAACTCTTAGCTTCAAAGGATCTTAGTGCTGTTTATTCATAGGCTGTTATTCAGCTTAGTCGCTTCAATGAGCTAGGCCTCAAACTTTAGCTTCAAAGGATCTTAGTCTGTGTATTCATAGTGCTGTTTTTAATTCATAGCTAGCTTAAATGAGCTTCGGCCTCAAACTCTTAGCTTCAAATGAAGCTTAGCCAAACTCTAGCTTCAAAAGGATCTTAGGCTGTTGTATTCATATGCTGTTTATTCATAGCTAGCTTCTAGCCTCAAACTCTTGCTTTCAAAAGGAGCTTAGCCTCAACACTTTAGCTTCGAGCTTAGCCAAAATCTTAGCTTGCAAAGGATCTTAGGCCTCAAAACTCTTAGCTTCCAAAGGATCTTAGCCTCAACTTAGCTGGCAAAGGCTTAGTGGCTGTTGTATTCACTAGTGCTGTTTTATCATCCTTAGCTAGCTTCAAATGAGCTAGCCTTAAACTCTTAGCTTCAAAGGATCTTCTAGCCTGAAAACTTTTAGCTTCAAAGGATCTTGTGCTGTTGTATTCATAGATGCTGTTTTATTCTAATGCTAGCTTTCAATATGAGCTTAGCCTCAAACTCTTAGCTTCAAAGGATCTCCTGAAAACTCTTAGCTTCAAAGGTCATTAGCCACAAACTCTTAGCTGTCAATGGATCTTAGACTCAAAACTCTTAGCTCTCAAGGATCTGTAGCCTGAGAACTCTTAGCTTCCAAAGGATCTTAGTGTGTTGTAGCTTCAAGCTGTTTTACTCGCTTGGGCTTCAAAATGAGCTTAGGCCTGAAATCAAAATCTAGCTTAGCCTCAAACTCTTAGCTTCAAGAGGGATCTTAGTGCTGTTGTATTCATAGTGCTGTTTTATTCACAGCTAGCTTCAAATGAGCTTAGCCTCAAAGACTCTAGCTTCAAACATCTTAGCCTCAACCTTGGCTTCAAGGATCTTGCCTGAAAACTCTTAGCTTCTGAAAGATATCTTAGCGCTGATTGTATTCTAGTTGCTGTTTATGCCATAGCTAGCTTTCAAAATGAGCTTAGCCTCAAACTCTGCGTCAAAGAGCCTTGAAAAAACTCTTAGCTTCAAAGGAGTCTTAGTGCTGTTGTATTCATAGTGCTGTTTGTAGCTATTCATAGCTTAGCCTCAAACTTAGCTTTCAAGGATCTTAGTGCTGTTGTATTCATAGATGTTTTTTATTCATAGCTACCTTCAATATTGAGCTTAGCCTAAACTTAGCTTAAATGAGCTTAGCCTCAACTCTAGCTTCAAAGGATGTTAGCCTCAAACTCTTGGCTTCGATCTTAGCCTGATAGCTCCAAAGTGATCTTAGCCTTCAAAATCTTGGTGTCAAAGGACTTCTTAGCTGATACTCGTGTGAGTCAAAGGATCTTAGTGCTGTTTTGCTATCATAGTGCTGTTTTTGATTCATAGCTAAGCTAACTTCATAATGAGCTTAGCGCAAACTCGGGGGTAGCGTGAGGTAGGAAGGGAAAGAGAGGTTAGGCATAAGTGTATATAGAACAGCACTAGTGAATATCCCAGTCACTAAGATGTCGCTTTGCTCTAGAGAGAGGACATGCTGGATGTCTTGGGTGCTATGATTAGAGTGCCGTGGTTGAATTGCGCATAAAATCGGAGTTTTGAGTGCTATTATGATCCTTTTGAGATTATAGAGTATTTGGCTTAATGCTCTATTTGTTAGTAGCTAGGCTATCGGAAGATGAGCATGCGACTTAGTAGAGATGTTCAATATGCGACTCCAGATCTAGGTGGGTTCCATGTGAGAACTCCGTTGCAAGCTCAGGAGTTTTAAGGCTAGATGATCCTTTGAGCAAGAGTTTGGGGCTAAGATGCTATGCATGATTGAAGCTAAGAGTGTTGATCGGGCTAAGCGTCAGATTTGAAGCTAAGTGTGTTTGACGCTAGCTCGTTGAAGCTAGCTAGAGTAAAACAGCAACTATGATTAGGCGAACAGCAGATTCCCTTTGAAGGCTAGAGTATTTGAGCTAAGATCCTTTGAGCTAAGAGTTTTGAGCTAAGAT
>CM039467.1:9995423-10067923 GCA_022414725.1 Microglena sp. YARC
ACTTGCTGTTTATTCATAGTTATAGGCATGTTCACAGCCTTAGCCTCAAACTCTTCAGCTTCAAGCGGATCCTTAGTGATGTTGTATTCATTAGTGCTGTTTTAATTCATGCTAGCTTCAAATCGAGCTTAGCCTCAACTCTTGAGTTCTTAGAAGCGACATCTTAGTGCTGTTGTATATAATCAAGAGTGTTCGTTTTCATTCATAGCCCTGGTACGCACTTCATTGATGCAGCATTAGCCTTCAAAAGTCCGATTTAAGCTTCAAAGGTTTGCATCTGGTTAGCACTCAGATGTACTGATCTTGCCTTCCAAAGATCTCTTTAGCCTGAACATCTAGCTCTCAAAGGATCTTAGTTGCTGTTGTATCACATAGTGCTGTTTTATTCATTTAGGGAGTCCTAGCGTTCAGGAAATGTGTTAGGGGGGTGCCAGCCTAACTCAGTTAACATCAGTTATATGCTCCTTGCACCCGGGTGTTCAAGGACTCTTATGATATGCCAATGATGGATTCTCACTGATGTGATGGTTTATCAGTGTGAGATTATTGCTATCGGCTTAAATATGAGCTCTAAGTAGCAATGTCAATCAAACTTCGGTAAGTCTTAAGTGCATTATGAGCTTAGGCCCTTAAAACATTCGTAATACTATTTCAAAGGATCTCTAGTGTATGTCGGGTTACGTTTCTATATTTGAATTTGATATATATAATGGTATTCATAGCTAGCTCTCCAATTAGTCAGAGCTATAGCGCTGGTAAATCCTTGGGCCACTACGTCCGTTTATAGCTTCAAATGTGAGCTTATAAGGCCTTTTCCGAACTCAACTCCCGTAATGTTCCACCCAGTGTCGTAGCAGCTTACACGAAGAGATTTCTACTACTTAGCTCAAAGGATTCTTGAGTCCTCAAATTCTTCTAGCTTTCAAATGCAGATTCTATTCAGAGGCTTCTCAGAACTCTATAGCTTCAAACTCGGATTCTCGTCTTAGTGCTCGTTTTTGGTTCAGGTGCGATATGTTTGCCTGGCTCGTGTTCATTCCGTCATTCATCCCATGTCTAGGCATTCACAGTAAATGGAGTTCCAAAGCATAGTCTTAACATCTCTATTAGCTTCCCTTCAAGCAAGGAATCTTAAGCGCTGAAGTCTCTTGTGAGCCTATACATCGGATTTATTCCCAGGATCTTAGTGCTGTTGTACTCTCTTAATTCCACGCTGCTTGTTTTTACTGCTCATTAGCTTACGCTAGTAATATACGCTGAGGGTCTCCAGTGAGTCTCATACCAACCCTTTGGGGCTATCACGGATCTTGTAGCCTAAGCAGTGAAGTTTTATGCCTCTATTAACGTATTCAAAGGATTCATCGTAAAGCTCAAACTCCTTCAGCTTTTTTCAAGGAGCGGTTCTTAGCCGTGCAAGTCAATAATCATCTATCGTAGCTTCTCAAGAAGGATCTTCTATGCATGAGCTAACATCTTGGAGTTCTCCATACATAGGATCTCTTAATGATTGCCTGCTTGTATGTCATACACAGTGAACGATTTATGTGCTGATTTTATTCATTCGTACATAGCATTTTCAATCTGCGCTTAGCTACCTTAAACGTTTTGGCCTTTAGCTCTCATAATATCGATGCTTAGCCGGAACCTTAGGCTTTCCTAAAGGATCTTAGTGCTTTGGCGTGTTCAGTAACGTTCTATGACGTCGCTGTTCTCTTATTCATACGGGTACGACTTTTCCACATGAGCGTCTAGCCCTTGCCATACGGTCTATAGCTCTCAAGATTGTCACGTAGTTGTTTGTATCTCATCTTTATGTGCTGTTTGTATTAATAGCTATGCTCATATGGGGAGTCTATACTGCTCAATCAGTTCTTAGCTTCAACCAGAATCTTAGCCTCATAGCTCAATGTGTTTCCTCAGAGAGATCTTTTAGTCTGCACAATTCTCATTTAAACTATCATATTAAGGCATCTTAGTGCTGGGCTTGATATTGCATGTTTTACACGTGTACTAAGTGGTGTTAAATTCCTTTCTCATCTTAGCTCAAGCTGGTTAAATGTGGAGAGTTTAGTACTCACATCATCTTAGCGATCTCAAAATGGACTCTTTAGTGCTCGGGCGTCGATTATCTAGGAGTGTTCTGCATCGAAGTGCACATGTTCTTATTCATCAGCTTTACGCTCGACTATGAGCTTATTGCGAGCTCTTCAAGTCTAAGATTAACTAGATGCCTATGAAGGACCTCAATCCTTAGTTCACTACGCTATGAATTAGACGCTCAATACCTTCTCCTTTAGTGACTTTCAAAGGATCTTAGTCTCAACTCTCTCAGCTTCAAAGGATCTTAGCCTCATAACTGCCTCATCGGCCATGTGAGGAAGGTAATATTCAGCCATCTAGAATAAACGTCCTTTGCTTATATAGATGTGATAGCTCGTGGGGGTTGAGTTTTGTATTGTTATCATCTAAGGGGTGCAAATAGGTAATTCCCTTGGTCTTGCTACTCAGATGTGTGCTATCAAAGCTTTCAACATGAGCGTTTCAGCCCCAATTGCCTCTTTAGCTTCAAAAGGATCTTAGCCTCATTGCTACACTCCTCGTTCGACTTCAAAGGAAATCTCTTATTGCTCGGACATCCTTGACTTAGCTTTCACACAGTATCTTATGATGTTTGTCACATTCATAGTGGCTTTGTTTTACTCTCACTGCAGCTCAGACGTCCTAAACAATAAGGACGTTAGCCCCTCAAAGTTCTTTTCAGCCTTGCCAATTGGCGCTCACGGATCTGTAGCTATCCTCACCAAACTTCGGATATACGCTTCAAAGGATCTTAGTGCTGTTGTATTACTTAGGTGGCTTAATCGTGATTTTTTATGGTTGCTTCATAGCATGATCAGTCCTTCAAATGAGTCTTACGCCTCAACTTTCTTGAGCTTACAAGGAGTTTAACAGTCTCGTGTCCTCGTACTCATTGTAGTGCTCAGTCGTTTTTATTCATAGCTATCAGTGTCATCTGGATGGTATAGGTTGTCGTGCGGAAATCCTCTATTGCTTCAAAGGATCTCTAAAGTGCTGTTTTGTCTTCATCAGTGTGTAGCTACGTGTTATCTCATTTCAGCCTCACGGTCAAAATGGACGCTTAACGAGCCCATACATCTTAAAGCTTCAAATGGTCTAGTCGCTGCCTTATTGTAACTTCCACGTATGTGCTGCTTCTTATTCATGCCTAGCTTGTCAATGAGCTTACGCTGCAAACTTGACTCATGGCTCAAATAGAATATAGCGTCAACTCTATGGCTCAAAGGATCTTAGCCTGAACCTTACGATTCACTACACGGAATTTTGTTAGTTTGCGTCGTTGTAGTTCATTAGTACCGCTGTTTTATTCAATAGGGCCTCAGCTCGTTCAACACTGACTCAGTCGCCTCGACATTTAAGCGTTTCATTAGGATTGGAGTGCCCGATTTCGTAACTTTATACTGCTGGTCTTTTATTCACTGCTAGCTTCCGATACTGGAGCCTTAGCTCGCCTTAAACCTGTTCAGCTCTAATAAGGATCTTGGACTGCCTGTTCCGTATTAAGTGCTGTGTTATGCTCAGATAGCTAGCGTCTAATGAGTCTTACTCTTAGCTTCAAATGACTTAGCCTCAAACTCTTAGCTCAAAGGATGTAGCCTCAAACGGTCGTACTCTTGGCTTCAAAGTATCTTAGCCTTTCTGTAACAAACTCTTAGCTTCAAGCTATAGCCTCAACGCTTCAAAGGATCTTGCCCCAAACTCGCTTTCAACAGGATCTATTTACGTCCCTGAAATTTCTCTGAGCTTACCTTTCAAGGATGCCTTGGCCTTAGTCGCGTCCAGGTTTTTTATTCATAGTTTGTCTGCCTCCGTTTTATTCATAGCTAGCCTTCAAATATCAACTCCAACGCAGCCTCAAACTCTTAGATTCAAAAGGATCTTTCAAACTTTTTGCATCAGGAAATCTTAGCCTCTCTTAGCTTCTTAAGGATCTTAGTGGGGGCTGCTTGTAGTTTCAATGCTGTTTTAATTCATAGATACCTCAAATGAGCTTAGCACTGAAACTCTTAGCTTGAGATTTCAAAAGGACTCTTAGCCTCAACTCTTAGCAGTTAGGCCTCAAAAGATTTCAAATGAGCTTAGCCTCTCCAATACTTAAGCTTCAAAGATCTTAGTGCTGTTATCATTCGTAATGTGCTGTTGTTTTATTCATAGCTAGCTTCAATGAGCCTTAGCCTCAAACTCTTAGCTCAAAGGAATCTTAGCCCAAACTCTTGGCTTCAAAGGATCTTAGCCTGAAAACTTTAGCTTCAAAGGATCTTAGTGCTGTTTGATTCATAGTGCTGTTTATTCATAGCTAGCTTCAAATGCTTAGCTCTAAGCTTCAAAAACTTAGCTTAGCTTATCTTAGTGCTGTTGTATTCAGTCGTCTGTTTTTCATAGCTAGCCTTCAAATAGCTTCTTTCAAAATGAGCTTAGCCTCAAACTCTTAGCTTATCTTAGCTAGTTCAAATGAGCTTAGCCTCAAACTAGCTTGCTTAGTGCTGTTGTATTCATAGTCTGTTTTATTCATAGCTAGCTTCAATTGAGCTTGCCTCAAAACTCTTAGCCTAAACTCCTTCAAAAGGATTCTTCAAAGCCTCAAACTCTTAGCTTCAAAGGATCTTAGTGCTGTTGTATTCATAGTGCTGTTTTTATTCATGCTAGTCCTTCATATGCTTAGCCTTCTTAGCTTCAAAATCTTAGCCCTCCAAGGAGAGATCTTAGAAACTCTTAGCTTCAAAGGATCTTTAGCAGCTTCAAAGGAAATTCATTGCTTCTTAGATGAGCTTAGCCTCAAACTCTTAGCTTCAAAGGAGCTTAGCCTCAAACTCTTGGCTTCAAAGGATCTTAGCCTGAAACTCTTAGCTTCAAAGGATCTTAGCTGGAGTCTCATATAGCTTCCTTAGCCTCTCTTATATTTAGCTTCACTTAGTCTTAGCTTTCTTAGTGCTGTTGTATTCATAGTGCTGTTTTATTCATAGCTATTCATGAGCTTTAGCCTCTCAAAAGTTAGCTTCAAAGGATCTTAGTGCTGTTGTATTCATGTGCTGTTTTATTCATAGCTAGCTTCAAATGAGCTTAGCCTCAAACTCTTAGCTTCTCTTAGGCTCATAGTAGCTTCAAAGAGCTTGTGTTCTTAGCTTCAAATGAGCTTTCAAACTCTAGCTTCAAAGGATCTTAGCCTCAAAAGCTTCAAAGGATCTTTAGTGCTTTTTCATTAGCTTCAAATGAGCTTAGCCTCAACTCTTAGCTTCAAAGGATCTTAGCCAAACTCTTAGCTTCAAAGGATCTTAGTGCTGTTGTATTCATAGTGCTGTTTTATTCATAGCTAGCTTCAAATGAGCTTAGCCTCAAACTCTTAGCTTCAAAGGATCTTAGCCTCAAAACTCTTGCTTCAAAGGATCTTAGCCTGAAACTCTTAGCTTCAAAGGATCTTAGTGCTGTTGTATTCATAGTGCTGTTTTATTCATAGCTAGCTTCAAAAGCTTAGCCTCAAACTCTTAAAACTCTTAGCTTCAAGGATCTTAGTGCTGTTGTATTCATAGTGCTGTTTTATTCATAGCTAGCTTCAAATGAGCTTAGCCTCAAACTCTTAGCTTCAAAGGATCTTAGCTCTTAGCTTCAAATGAGCTTAGCCTCAAACTCTTAGCTTCAAAGGATCTTAGTGCTGTTGTATTCATAGTGCTTGTTTTATTCATAGCTAGCTCAAAACTCTTAGCCTCAAAGCTTTCAAAGGATCTTAGCCTGAAACTCTTAGCTTCAAAGGATCTTAGTGCTGTTGTATTCATAGTGCTGTTTTATTCATAGCTAGCTTCAAATGAGCTTAACTCTTATCAAAGAGCTTAGCCTCAAACTCTTAGCTTCAAAGGATCTTAGCCTGAAACTCTTAGCTTCAAAGGAGTGGCTGTTGATCTTACTCTTAGCTTTCAAAGATCTTAGCCTCAACTCTTAGCTTCAAAGGATCTTAGTGCTGTTGTATTCATAGTGCTGTTTTATTCATAGCTAGCTTCAAATGAGCTTAGCCTCAAACTCTTAGCTTCAAAGGATCTTAGCCTCAAAAGCTTCAAAGGATCTTAGCCTGAAACTCTTAGCTTCAAAGGATCTTAGCATAGTGCTCAAATCTTAGCTTCAAATGAGCTTAGCCTCAAACTCTTAGCTTCAAAGGATCTTAGTGCTGTTGTATTCATAGTGCTGTTTTATTCATAGCTAGCTTCAAATGAGCTTAGCCTCAAACTCTTAGCTTCAAAGGATCTTAGCCTGAAACTCTTAGCTTCAAAGGATCTTAGTGCTGTTGTATTCATAGTGCTGTTTTATTCATAGCTAGCTTCAAATGAGCTTAGCCTCAAACTCTTAGCTTCCTTAGCCTCAAACTCTTAGCTTCAAAGGATCTTAGTGCTGTTGTATTCATAGTGCTGTTTTATTCATAGCTAGCTTCAAATGAGGCTTAGCTCTAAGCCTGAAACTCTTAGCTTCAAAGGATCTTAGTGCTGTTGTATTCATAGTGCTGTTTTATTCATTAGCTTCAGCTTAGCCTCAAACTCTTAGCTTTCAAATTGCTTCAAAGCTTAGTTTCTTAGCTCAAACTCTTAGCTTCAAAAGATCTTAGCCTGAACTCTTAGCTTCAAAGGATCTTAGTGCTGTTGTATTCATAGTGCTGTTTTATTCATAGCTAGCTTCAAATGAGCTTAGCCTCAAACTCTTAGCTTCAAAGGCTTAGCCTCAAACTCTTAGCTTCAAAGGATCTTAGTCTGTTTATTCAAAAGGATCTTAGCTTAGGGCTTCAAATGAGCTTAGCCTCAAACTCTTAGCTTCAAAGGATCTTAGTCTGTTGTATTCATAGTGCTGTTTTATTCATAGCTAGCTTCAAATGCCTCAAACTCTTAGCTCAAAACTCTTAGCTTCAAAGGATCTTAGCCTGAAACTCTTAGCTTCAAAGGATCTTAGTGCTGTTGTATTCATAGTGCTGTTTTATTCATAGCTAGCTTCAAATGAGCTTAGCCTCAAATAGCTTCAAAGAGCCTCAAACTCTTAGCTTCTCTTAGCCTGAAACTCTTAGCTTCAAAGGATCTTAGTGCTGTTGTATTCATAGTGCTGTTTTATTCATAGCTAGCTTCAAAAAGCTTAGCCTCAAACTCTTAGCTTCAAAGGATCTTAGCTGAAACTCTTAGCTTCAAAGGATCTTAGTGCTGTTGTATTCATAGTGCTGTTTTATTCATAGCTAGCTTCAAATGATCTTAGCCTCAAACTCTTAGCTTCAAAGGATCTTAGTGCTGTTGTATTCATAGTGCTGTTTTATTCATAGCTAGCTTCAGCTTAGCCTCAAACTCTTAGCTTCAAAGGATCTTAGCCTCAAACTTAAGCTTCAGATCTTAGCCTCAAATCTTAGCTTCATCTTAGCCTCAAACTCTTAGCTTCAAAGGCTTAGCCTCAAACTCTTAGCTTCAAAGGATCTTAGTGCTGTTGTATTCATAGTGCTGTTTTATTCATAGCTAGCTTCAAATGAGCTTAGCCTCAAACTCTTAGCTTCAAAGGATCTTAGCCTCAAACTCTTAGCTTCAAAGGATCTTAGCCTGAACTCTTAGCTTCAAAGGATCTTAGTGCTGTTGTATTCATAGTGCTGTTTTATTCATAGCTAGCTTCAAATGAGCTTAGCCTCAAACTCTTAGCTTCAAAAAGCTTAGCTTCAAAGGATCTTAGTGCTGTTGTATTCATAGTGCTGTTTTATTCATAGCTAGCTTCAAATGAGCTTAGCCTCAAACTCTTAGCTTCTCTTAGCTTAGCTTCAAAGGATCTTAGCCTGAAACTCTTAGCTTCAAAGGATCTTAGTGCTGTTGTATTCATAGTGCTGTTTTATTCCTAGCTTCAAATGAGCTTAGTAGCTTCAAAGATCTTAGCCTGAAACTCTTAGCTTCAAAGGATCTTAGTGCTGTTGTATTCATAGTGCTGTTTTATTCATAGCTAGCTTCAAATGAGCTTAGCCTCAAACTCTTAGCTTCAAAGGATCTTAGCCTCAAACTCTTAGCTTCAAAGGATCTTAGTGCTGTTGTATTCATAGTGCTGTTTTATTCATAGCTAGCTTCAAATGAGCTTAGCCTCAAACTCTTAGCTTCAAAGGATCTTAGTGCTGTTGTATTCATAGTGCTGTTTTATTCAAATAGCTAGCTTCAAATGAGCTTAGCCTCAAACTCTTAGCTTCAAAGGATCTTAGTGCTGTTGTATTCATAGTGCTGTTTTATTCATAGCTAGCTTTCAAATGAGATCTTAGCCTCAAACTCTTAGCTTCAAAGGATCTTAGTGCTGTTGTATTCATAGTGCTGTTTTATTCATAGCTAGCTTCAAATGAGCTTAGCCTCAAACTCTTAGCTTCAAAGGATCTTAGTGCTGTTGTATTCATAGTGCTGTTTTATTCATAGCTAGCTTCAAATGAGCTTAGCCTCAAACTCTTAGCTTCAAAGGATCTTAGCCTCAAACTCTTAGCTTCAAAGGATCTTAGTGCTGTTGTATTCATAGTGCTGTTTTATTCATAGCTAGCTTCAAATGAGCTTAGCCTCAAACTCTTAGCTTCAAAGGATCTTAGTGCTGTTGTATTCATAGTGCTGTTTTATTCATAGCTAGCTTCAAATGAGCTTAGCCTCAAACTCTTAGCTTCAAAGGATCTTAGCTTAGCTTCCTTAGCCTCAAAACTCTTAGCTTCAAAGGATCTTAGTGCTGTTGTATTCATAGTGCTGTTTTATTCATAGCTAGCTTCAAATGAGCTTAGCCTCAAATCTTAGCTTCAAAGGATCTTAGCCTGAAACTCTTAGCTTCAAAGGATCTTAGTGCTGTTGTATTCATAGTGCTGTTTTATTCATAGCTAGCTTCAAATGAGCTTAGCCTCAAACTCTTAGCTTCAAAGGATCTTAGCCTGAAACTCTTAGCTTCAAAGGATCTTAGTGCTGTTGTATTCATAGTGCTGTTTTATTCATAGCTAGCTTCAAATGAGCTTAGCCTCAAACTCTTAGCTTCAAAGGATCTTAGCCTCAAACTCTTAGCTTCAAAGGATCTTAGAAACTCTTAGCTTCAAAGGATCTTAGTGCTGTTGTATTCATAGTGCTGTTTTATTCATAGCTAGCTTCAAATGAGCTTAGCCTCAAACTCTTAGCTTCAAAGGATCTTCCTAGCTTCAAATGAGCTTAGCCTCAAACTCTTAGCTTCAAAGGATCTTAGTGCTGTTGTATTCATAGTGCTGTTTTATTCATAGCTAGCTTCAAATGAGCTTAGCCTCAAACTCTTAGCTTCAAAGGATCTTAGCCTCAAACTCTTAGCTTCAAAGGATCTTAGCCTGAAACTCTTAGCTTCAAAGGATCTTAGTGCTGTTGTATTCATAGTGCTGTTTTATTCATAGCTAGCTTCAAATGAGCTTAGCCTCAAACTCTTAGCTTCAAAGGATCTTAGCCAAACTCTTAGCTTCAAAGGATCTTAGTGCTGTTGTATTCATAGTGCTGTTTTATTCATAGCTAGCTTCAAATGAGCTTAGCCTCAAACTCTTAGCTTCAAAGGATCTTAGCCTCAAACTCTTAGCTTCAAAGGATCTTAGTGCTGTTGTATTCATAGTGCTGTTTTATTCATAGCTAGCTTCAAATGAGCTTAGCCTCAAACTCTTAGCTTCAAAGGATCTTAGCCTCAAACTCTTAGCTTCAAAGGATCTTAGCCTCAAACTCTTAGCTTCAAAGGATCTTAGCCTCAAACTCTTAGCTTCAAAGGATCTTAGTGCTGTTGTATTCATAGTGCTGTTTTATTCATAGCTAGCTTCAAATGAGCTTAGCCTCAAACTCTTAGCTTCAAAGGATCTTAGCCTCAAACTCTTAGCTTCAAAGGATCTTAGTGCTGTTGTATTCATAGTGCTGTTTTATTCATAGCTAGCTTCAAATGAGCTTAGCCTCAAACTCTTAGCTTCAAAGGATCTTAGCCTCAAACTCTTAGCTTCAAAGGATCTTAGCCTGAAACTCTTAGCTTCAAAGGATCTTAGTGCTGTTGTATTCATAGTGCTGTTTTATTCATAGCTAGCTTCAAATGAGCTTAGCCTCAAACTCTTAGCTTCAAAGATCTTAGCCTGAAAACTCTTAGCTTCAAAGGATCTTAGTGCTGTTGTATTCATAGTGCTGTTTTATTCATAGCTAGCTTCAAATGAGCTTAGCCTCAAACTCTTAGCTTCAAAGGATCTTAGCCTCAACTCTTAGCTTCTAGCTTCAAAGGATCTTAGCCTGAAACTCTTAGCTTCAAAGGATCTTAGTGCTGTTGTATTCATAGTGCTGTTTTATTCATAGCTAGCTTCAAATGAGCTTAGCCTCAAACTTAGCCTTAGCCTGAAACTCTTAGCTTCAAAGGATCTTAGTGCTGTTGTATTCATAGTGCTGTTTTATTCATAGCTAGCTTCAAATGAGCTTAGCCTCAAACTCTTAGCTTCAAAGGATCTTAGTGCTGTTGTATTCATAGTGCTGTTTTATTCATAGCTAGCTTCAAATGAGCTTAGCCTCAAACTCTTAGCTTCAAAGGATCTTAGCCTCAAACTCTTAGCTTCAAAGGATCTTAGCCTGAAACTCTTAGCTTCAAAGGATCTTAGTGCTGTTGTATTCATAGTGCTGTTTTATTCATAGCTAGCTTCAAATGAGCTTAGCCTCAAACTCTTAGCTTCAAAGGATCTTAGTGCTGTTGTATTCATAGTGCTGTTTTATTCATAGCTAGCTTCAAATGAGCTTAGCCTCAAACTCTTAGCTTCAAAGGATCTTAGCTTCAAACTCTTAGCTTCAAAGGATCTTAGTGCTGTTGTATTCATAGTGCTGTTTTATTCATAGCTAGCTTCAAATGAGCTTAGCCTCAAACTCTTAGCTTCAAAAGATCTTAGCCTCAAACTCTTAGCTTCAAAGGATCTTAGCCTGAAACTCTTAGCTTCAAAGGATCTTAGTGCTGTTGTATTCATAGTGCTGTTTTATTCATAGCTAGCTTCAAATGAGCTTAGCCTCAAACTCTTAGCTTCAAAGGATCTTAGCCTCAAACTCTTGGCTTCAAAGGATCTTAGCCTGAAACTCTTAGCTTCAAAGGATCTTAGTGCTGTTGTATTCATAGTGCTGTTTTATTCATAGCTAGCTTCAAATGAGCTTAGCCTCAAACTCTTAGCTTCAAAGGATCTTAGCTTCAAAGGATCTTAGCCTGAAACTCTTAGCTTCAAAGGATCTTAGTGCTGTTGTATTCATAGTGCTGTTTTATTCATAGCTAGCTTCAAATGAGCTTAGCCTCAAACTCTTAGCTTCAAAGGATCTTAGCCTCAAACTCTTAGCTTCAAAGGATCTTAGCCTCAAACTCTTAGCTTCAAAGGATCTTAGTGCTGTTGTATTCATAGTGCTGTTTTATTCATAGCTAGCTTCAAATGAGCTTAGCCTCAAACTCTTAGCTTCAAAGGATCTTAGCCTCAAACTCTTAGCTTCAAAGGATCTTAGTGCTGTTGTATTCATAGTGCTGTTTTATTCATAGCTAGCTTCAAATGAGCTTAGCTTAGCCTCAAACTCTTAGCTTCAAAGGATCTTAGTGCTGTTGTATTCATAGTGCTGTTTTATTCATAGCTAGCTTCAAATGAGCTTAGCCTCAAACTCTTAGCTTCAAAGGATCTTAGCTTGGCTTCAAAGGATCTTAGCCTGAAACTCTTAGCTTCAAAGGATCTTAGTGCTGTTGTATTCATAGTGCTGTTTTATTCATAGCTAGCTTCAAATGAGCTTAGCCTCAAACTCTTAGCTTCAAAGGATCTTAGTGCTGTTGTATTCATAGTGCTGTTTTATTCATAGCTAGCTTCAAATGAGCTTAGCCTCAAACTCTTAGCTTCAAAGGATCTTAGCTCTTAGCTTCAAAGGATCTTAGCCTCAAACTCTTAGCTTCAAAGGATCTTAGTGCTGTTGTATTCATAGTGCTGTTTTATTCATAGCTAGCTTCAAATGAGCTTAGCCTCAAACTCTTAGCTTAGCTTCAAAGGATCTTAGCCTGAAACTCTTAGCTTCAAAGGATCTTAGTGCTGTTGTATTCATAGTGCTGTTTTATTCATAGCTAGCTTCAAATGAGCTTAGCTTAGCTTAGCTTCAAAGGATCTTAGCCTCAAACTCTTAGCTTCAAAGGATCTTAGTGCTGTTGTATTCATAGTGCTGTTTTATTCATAGCTAGCTTCAAATGAGCTTAGCCTCAAACTCTTAGCTTCAAAGGATCTTAGCCTCAAACTCTTAGCTTCAAAGGATCTTAGCCTGAAACTCTTAGCTTCAAAGGATCTTAGTGCTGTTGTATTCATAGTGCTGTTTTATTCATAGCTAGCTTCAAATGAGCTTAGCCTCAAACTCTTAGCTTCAAAGGATCTTAGTGCTGTTGTATTCATAGTGCTGTTTTATTCATAGCTAGCTTCAAATGAGCTTAGCCTCAAACTCTTAGCTTCAAAGGATCTTAGCCTCAAACTCTTAGCTTCAAAGGATCTTAGTGCTGTTGTATTCATAGTGCTGTTTTATTCATAGCTAGCTTCAAATGAGCTTAGCCTCAAACTCTTAGCTTAGCCTCAAACTCTTAGCTTCAAAGGATCTTAGCCTCAAACTCTTAGCTTCAAAGGATCTTAGCCTCAAACTCTTAGCTTCAAAGGATCTTAGTGCTGTTGTATTCATAGTGCTGTTTTATTCATAGCTAGCTTCAAATGAGCTTAGCCTCAAACTCTTAGCTTCAAAGGATCTTAGCCTCAAACTCTTAGCTTCAAAGGATCTTAGCCTGAAACTCTTAGCTTCAAAGGATCTTAGTGCTGTTGTATTCATAGTGCTGTTTTATTCATAGCTAGCTTCAAATGAGCTTAGCCTCAAAACTCTTAGCTTCAAAGGATCTTAGCCTGAAACTCTTAGCTTCAAAGGATCTTAGTGCTGTTGTATTCATAGTGCTGTTTTATTCATAGCTAGCTTCAAATGAGCTTAGCTTAGCTTTCAAACTCTTAGCTTCAAAGGATCTTAGCCTGAAACTCTTAGCTTCAAAGGATCTTAGTGCTGTTGTATTCATAGTGCTGTTTTATTCATAGCTAGCTTCAAATGAGCTTAGCCTCAAACTCTTAGCTTCAAAGGATCTTAGTGCTGTTGTATTCATAGTGCTGTTTTATTCATAGCTAGCTTCAAATGAGCTTAGCCTCAAACTCTTAGCTTCAAAGGATCTTAGTGCTGTTGTATTCATAGTGCTGTTTTATTCATAGCTAGCTTCAAATGAGCTTAGCCTCAAACTCTTAGCTTCAAAGGATCTTAGTGCTGTTGTATTCATAGTGCTGTTTTATTCATAGCTAGCTTCAAATGAGCTTAGCCTCAAACTCTTAGCTTCAAAGGATCTTAGTGCTGTTGTATTCATAGTGCTGTTTTATTCATAGCTAGCTTCAAATGAGCTTAGCCTCAAACTCTTAGCTTCAAAGGATCTTAGCCTCAAACTCTTAGCTTCAAAGGATCTTAGCCTCAAACTCTTAGCTTCAAAGGATCTTAGTGCTGTTGTATTCATAGTGCTGTTTTATTCATAGCTAGCTTCAAATGAGCTTAGCCTCAAACTCTTAGCTTCAAAGGATCTTTCAAACTCTTAGCTTCAAAGGATCTTAGCCTGAAACTCTTAGCTTCAAAGGATCTTAGTGCTGTTGTATTCATAGTGCTGTTTTATTCATAGCTAGCTTCAAATGAGCTTAGCCTCAAACTCTTAGCTTCAAATGAGCTTAGCCTCAAACTCTTAGCTTCAAAGGATCTTAGTGCTGTTGTATTCATAGTGCTGTTTTATTCATAGCTAGCTTCAAATGAGCTTAGCCTCAAACTCTTAGCTTCAAAGGATCTTAGAGCTTCAAAGGATCTTAGCCTGAAACTCTTAGCTTCAAAGGATCTTAGTGCTGTTGTATTCATAGTGCTGTTTTATTCATAGCTAGCTTCAAATGAGCTTAGCCTCAAACTCTTAGCTTCAAAGGATCTTAGCCTCAAACTCTTGGCTTCAAAGGATCTTAGCCTGAAACTCTTAGCTTCAAAGGATCTTAGTGCTGTTGTATTCATAGTGCTGTTTTATTCATAGCTAGCTTCAAATGAGCTTAGCCTCAAACTCTTAGCTTCAAAGGATCTTAGCCTCAAACTCTTAGCTTCAAAGGATCTTAGTGCTGTTGTATTCATAGTGCTGTTTTATTCATAGCTAGCTTCAAATGAGCTTAGCCTCAAACTCTTAGCTTCAAAGGATCTTAGTGCTGTTGTATTCATAGTGCTGTTTTATTCATAGCTAGCTTCAAATGAGCTTAGCCTCAAACTCTTAGCTTCTCTTAGCCTCAAACTCTTAGCTTCAAAGGATCTTAGTGCTGTTGTATTCATAGTGCTGTTTTATTCATAGCTAGCTTCAAATGAGCTTAGCCTCAAACTCTTAGCTTCAAAGGATCTTAGCCTCAAACTCTTAGCTTCAAAGGATCTTAGCCTGAAACTCTTAGCTTCAAAGGATCTTAGTGCTGTTGTATTCATAGTGCTGTTTTATTCATAGCTAGCTTCAAATGAGCTTAGCCTCAAACTCTTAGCTTCAAAGGATCTTAGTGCTGTTGTATTCATAGTGCTGTTTTATTCATAGCTAGCTTCAAATGAGCTTAGCCTCAAACTCTTAGCTTCAAATGAGCTTAGCCTCAAACTCTTAGCTTCAAAGGATCTTAGTGCTGTTGTATTCATAGTGCTGTTTTATTCATAGCTAGCTTCAAATGAGCTTAGCCTCAAACTCTTAGCTTCAAAGGATCTTAGTGCTGTTGTATTCATAGTGCTGTTTTATTCATAGCTAGCTTCAAATGAGCTTAGCCTCAAACTCTTAGCTTCAAAGGATCTTAGCCTCAAACTCTTAGCTTCAAAGGATCTTAGCCTCAAACTCTTAGCTTCAAAGGATCTTAGTGCTGTTGTATTCATAGTGCTGTTTTATTCATAGCTAGCTTCAAATGAGCTTAGCCTCAAACTCTTAGCTTCAAAGGATCTTAGCCTGAAACTCTTAGCTTCAAAGGATCTTAGTGCTGTTGTATTCATAGTGCTGTTTTATTCATAGCTAGCTTCAAATGAGCTTAGCCTCAAACTCTTAGCTTCAAAGGATCTTAGCCTGAAACTCTTAGCTTCAAAGGATCTTAGTGCTGTTGTATTCATAGTGCTGTTTTATTCATAGCTAGCTTCAAATGAGCTTAGCCTCAAACTCTTAGCTTCAAAGGATCTTAGTGCTGTTGTATTCATAGTGCTGTTTTATTCATAGCTAGCTTCAAATGAGCTTAGCCTCAAACTCTTAGCTTCAAAGGATCTTAGCCTCAAACTCTTAGCTTCAAAGGATCTTAGTGCTGTTGTATTCATAGTGCTGTTTTATTCATAGCTAGCTTCAAATGAGCTTAGCCTCAAACTCTTAGCTTCAAAGGATCTTAGCCTCAAACTCTTAGCTTCAAAGGATCTTAGTGCTGTTGTATTCATAGTGCTGTTTTATTCATAGCTAGCTTCAAATGAGCTTAGCCTCAAACTCTTAGCTTCAAAGGATCTTAGCCTCAAACTCTTAGCTTCAAAGGATCTTAGCCTGAAAACTCTTAGCTTCAAAGGATCTTAGTGCTGTTGTATTCATAGTGCTGTTTTATTCATAGCTAGCTTCAAATGAGCTTAGCCTCAAACTCTTAGCTTCAAAGGATCTTAGTGCTGTTGTATTCATAGTGCTGTTTTATTCATAGCTAGCTTCAAATGAGCTTAGCCTCAAACTCTTAGCTTCAAAGGATCTTAGCCTCAAACTCTTAGCTTCAAAGGATCTTAGTGCTGTTGTATTCATAGTGCTGTTTTATTCATAGCTAGCTTCAAATGAGCTTAGCCTCAAACTCTTAGCTTCAAAGGATCTTAGTGCTGTTGTATTCATAGTGCTGTTTTATTCATAGCTAGCTTCAAATGAGCTTAGCCTCAAACTCTTAGCTTGCTTCAAAGGATCTTAGCCTCAAACTCTTAGCTTCAAAGGATCTTAGTGCTGTTGTATTCATAGTGCTGTTTTATTCATAGCTAGCTTCAAATGAGCTTAGCCTCAAACTCTTAGCTTCAAAGGATCTTAGCCTCAAACTCTTAGCTTCAAAGGATCTTAGTGCTGTTGTATTCATAGTGCTGTTTTATTCATAGCTAGCTTCAAATGAGCTTAGCCTCAAACTCTTAGCTTCAAAGGATCTTAGTGCTGTTGTATTCATAGTGCTGTTTTATTCATAGCTAGCTTCAAATGAGCTTAGCCCAAACTCTTAGCTTCAAAGGATCTTAGTGCTGTTGTATTCATAGTGCTGTTTTATTCATAGCTAGCTTCAAATGAGCTTAGCCTCAAACTCTTAGCTTCAAAGGATCTTAGCCTCAAACTCTTAGCTTCAAAGGATCTTAGCCTGAAACTCTTAGCTTCAAAGGATCTTAGTGCTGTTGTATTCATAGTGCTGTTTTATTCATAGCTAGCTTCAAATGAGCTTAGCCTCAAACTCTTAGCTTCAAAGGATCTTAGCCTCAAACTCTTAGCTTCAAAGGATCTTAGCCTCAAACTCTTAGCTTCAAAGGATCTTAGTGCTGTTGTATTCATAGTGCTGTTTTATTCATAGCTAGCTTCAAATGAGCTTAGCCTCAAACTCTTAGCTTCAAAGGATCTTAGCCTGAAACTCTTAGCTTCAAAGGATCTTAGTGCTGTTGTATTCATAGTGCTGTTTTATTCATAGCTAGCTTCAAATGAGCTTAGCCTCAAACTCTTAGCTTCAAAGGATCTTAGCCTCAAACTCTTAGCTTCAAAGGATCTTAGTGCTGTTGTATTCATAGTGCTGTTTTATTCATAGCTAGCTTCAAATGAGCTTAGCCTCAAACTCTTAGCTTCAAAGGATCTTAGTGCTGTTGTATTCATAGTGCTGTTTTATTCATAGCTAGCTTCAAATGAGCTTAGCCTCAAACTCTTAGCTTCAAAGGATCTTAGCCTCAAACTCTTAGCTTCAAAGGATCTTAGTGCTGTTGTATTCATAGTGCTGTTTTATTCATAGCTAGCTTCAAATGAGCTTAGTAGCTTCAAAGGAGCTTAGCCTCAAACTCTTAGCTTCAAAGGATCTTAGCCTCAAACTCTTAGCTTCAAAGGATCTTAGTGCTGTTGTATTCATAGTGCTGTTTTATTCATAGCTAGCTTCAAATGAGCTTAGCCTCAAACTCTTAGCTTCAAAGGATCTTAGCCTCAAACTCTTAGCTTCAAAGGATCTTAGCCTGAACTCTTAGCTTCAAAGGATCTTAGTGCTGTTGTATTCATAGTGCTGTTTTATTCATAGCTAGCTTCAAATGAGCTTAGCCTCAAACTCTTAGCTTCAAATGATCTTAGCCTCAAACTCTTAGCTTCAAAGGTAGCTTCAAATGAGCTTAGCCTCAAAATCTTAGCTTCAAATGAGCTTAGCCTCAAACTCTTAGCTTCAAAGGATCTTAGTGCTGTTGTATTCATAGTGCTGTTTTATTCATAGCTAGCTTCAAATGAGCTTAGCCTCAAACTCTTAGCTTCAAAGGATCTTAGCCTCAAACTCTTAGCTTCAAAGGATCTTAGCCTGAAACTCTTAGCTTCAAAGGATCTTAGTGCTGTTGTATTCATAGTGCTGTTTTATTCATAGCTAGCTTCAAATGAGCTTAGCCTCAAACTCTTAGCTTCAAAGGATCTTAGTGCTGTTGTATTCATAGTGCTGTTTTATTCATAGCTAGCTTCAAATGAGCTTAGCCTCAAACTCTTAGCTTCAAAGGATCTTAGCCTGAAACTCTTAGCTTCAAAGGATCTTAGTGCTGTTGTATTCATAGTGCTGTTTTATTCATAGCTAGCTTCAAATGAGCTTAGCCTCAAACTCTTAGCTTCAAAGGATCTTAGTGCTGTTGTATTCATAGTGCTGTTTTATTCATAGCTAGCTTCAAATGAGCTTAGCCTCAAACTCTTAGCTTCAAAGGAGCTTAGCCTCAAACTCTTAGCTTCAAAGGATCTTAGTGCTGTTGTATTCATAGTGCTGTTTTATTCATAGCTAGCTTCAAATGAGCTTAGCCTCAAACTCTTAGCTTCAAAGGATCTTAGTGCTGTTGTATTCATAGTGCTGTTTTATTCATAGCTAGCTTCAAATGAGCTTAGCCTCAAACTCTTAGCTTCAAAGGATCTTAGCCTCAAACTCTTGCTTCAAAGGATCTTAGCCTGAAACTCTTAGCTTCAAAGGATCTTAGTGCTGTTGTATTCATAGTGCTGTTTTATTCATAGCTAGCTTCAAATGAGCTTAGCCTCAAAACTCTTAGCTTCAAAGGATCTTAGTGCTGTTGTATTCATAGTGCTGTTTTATTCATAGCTAGCTTCAAATGAGCTTAGCCTCAAACTCTTAGCTTCAAAGGATCTTAGCCTCAAACTCTTAGCTTCAAAGGATCTTAGTGCTGTTGTATTCATAGTGCTGTTTTATTCATAGCTAGCTTCAAATGAGCTTAGCCTCAAACTCTTAGCTTCAAAGGATCTTAGTGCTGTTGTATTCATAGTGCTGTTTTATTCATAGCTAGCTTCAAATGAGCTTAGCCTCAAACTCTTAGCTTCAAAGGATCTTAGCCTCAAAGCTTCAAAGGATCTTAGCCTCAAACTCTTAGCTTCAAAGGATCTTAGTGCTGTTGTATTCATAGTGCTGTTTTATTCATAGCTAGCTTCAAATGAGCTTAGCCTCAAACTCTTAGCTTCAAAGGATCTTAGCCTGAAACTCTTAGCTTCAAAGGATCTTAGTGCTGTTGTATTCATAGTGCTGTTTTATTCATAGCTAGCTTCAAATGAGCTTAGCCTCAAACTCTTAGCTTCAAAGGATCTTAGCCTGAAACTCTTAGCTTCAAAGGATCTTAGTGCTGTTGTATTCATAGTGCTGTTTTATTCATAGCTAGCTTCAAATGAGCTTAGCCTCAAACTCTTAGCTTCAAAGGATCTTAGTGCTGTTGTATTCATAGTGCTGTTTTATTCATAGCTAGCTTCAAATGAGCTTAGCCTCAAACTCTTAGCTTCAAAGGATCTTAGTGCTGTTGTATTCATAGTGCTGTTTTATTCATAGCTAGCTTCAAATGAGCTTAGCCTCAAACTCTTAGCTTCAAAGGATCTTAGTGCTGTTGTATTCATAGTGCTGTTTTATTCATAGCTAGCTTCAAATGAGCTTAGCCTCAAACTCTTAGCTTCAAAGGATCTTAGTGCTGTTGTATTCATAGTGCTGTTTTATTCATAGCTAGCTTCAAATGAGCTTAGCCTCAAACTCTTAGCTTCAAAGGATCTTAGCCTCAAACTCTTAGCTTCAAAGGATCTTAGCCTGAAACTCTTAGCTTCAAAGGATCTTAGTGCTGTTGTATTCATAGTGCTGTTTTATTCATAGCTAGCTTCAAATGAGCTTAGCCTCAAACTCTTAGCTTCAAAGGGCTTCAAAGGATCTTAGCCTGAAACTCTTAGCTTCAAAGGATCTTAGTGCTGTTGTATTCATAGTGCTGTTTTATTCATAGCTAGCTTCAAATGAGCTTAGCCTCAAACTCTTAGCTTCAAAGGATCTTAGCCTGAAACTCTTAGCTTCAAAGGATCTTAGTGCTGTTGTATTCATAGTGCTGTTTTATTCATAGCTAGCTTCAAATGAGCTTAGCCTCAAACTCTTAGCTTCAAAGGATCTTAGTGCTGTTGTATTCATAGTGCTGTTTTATTCATAGCTAGCTTCAAATGAGCTTAGCCTCAAACTCTTAGCTTCAAAGGATCTTAGTGCTGTTGTATTCATAGTGCTGTTTTATTCATAGCTAGCTTCAAATGAGCTTAGCCTCAAACTCTTAGCTTCAAAGGATCTTAGTGCTGTTGTATTCATAGTGCTGTTTTATTCATAGCTAGCTTCAAATGAGCTTAGCCTCAAACTCTTAGCTTCAAAGGATCTTAGCCTCAAACTCTTAGCTTCAAAGGATCTTAGCCTCAAAACTCTTAGCTTCAAAGGATCTTAGCCTGAAACTCTTAGCTTCAAAGGATCTTAGTGCTGTTGTATTCATAGTGCTGTTTTATTCATAGCTAGCTTCAAATGAGCTTAGCCTCAAACTCTTAGCTTCAAAGGATCTTAGCCTGAAAACTCTTAGCTTCAAAGGATCTTAGTGCTGTTGTATTCATAGTGCTGTTTTATTCATAGCTAGCTTCAAATGAGCTTAGCCTCAAACTCTTAGCTTCAAAGGATCTTAGCCTCAAACTCTTAGCTTCAAAGGATCTTAGTGCTGTTGTATTCATAGTGCTGTTTTATTCATAGCTAGCTTCAAATGAGCTTAGCCTCAAACTCTTAGCTTCAAAGGATCTTAGTGCTGTTGTATTCATAGTGCTGTTTTATTCATAGCTAGCTTCAAATGAGCTTAGCCTCAAACTCTTAGCTTCAAATGAGCTTAGCCTCAAACTCTTAGCTTCAAAGGATCTTAGCCTCAAACTCTTAGCTTCAAAGGATCTTAGCCTCAAACTCTTAGCTTCAAAGGATCTTAGCCTCAAACTCTTAGCTTCAAAGGATCTTAGTGCTGTTGTATTCATAGTGCTGTTTTATTCATAGCTAGCTTCAAATGAGCTTAGCCTCAAACTCTTAGCTTCAAAGGATCTTAGCCTCAAAGCTTCAAAGGATCTTAGCCTGAAACTCTTAGCTTCAAAGGATCTTAGTGCTGTTGTATTCATAGTGCTGTTTTATTCATAGCTAGCTTCAAATGAGCTTAGCCTCAAACTCTTAGCTTCAAAGGATCTTAGCCTCAAACTCTTAGCTTCAAAGGATCTTAGTGCTGTTGTATTCATAGTGCTGTTTTATTCATAGCTAGCTTCAAATGAGCTTAGCCTCAAACTCTTAGCTTCAAAGGATCTTAGTGCTGTTGTATTCATAGTGCTGTTTTATTCATAGCTAGCTTCAAATGAGCTTAGCCTCAAACTCTTAGCTTCAAAGGATCTTAGTGCTGTTGTATTCATAGTGCTGTTTTATTCATAGCTAGCTTCAAATGAGCTTAGCCTCAAACTCTTAGCTTCAAAGGATCTTAGTGCTGTTGTATTCATAGTGCTGTTTTATTCATAGCTAGCTTCAAATGAGCTTAGCCTCAAACTCTTAGCTTCAAAGGATCTTAGCCTGAAACTCTTAGCTTCAAAGGAATCTTAGTGCTGTGTATTCATAGTGCTGTTTTATTCATAGCTAGCTTCAAATGAGCTTAGCCTAAAACTCTTAGCTTCAAAGGATCTTAGTGCTGTTGTATTCATAGTGCTGTTTTATTCATAGCTAGCTTCAAATGAGCTTAGCCTCAAACTCTTAGCTTCAAATGAGCTTAGCCTCAAACTCTTAGCTTCAAAGGATCTTAGTGCTGTTGTATTCATAGTGCTGTTTTATTCATAGCTAGCTTCAAATGAGCTTAGCCTCAAACTCTTAGCTTCAAAGGATCTTAGCCTCAAACTCTTAGCTTCAAAGGATCTTAGCCTCAAACTCTTGGCTTCAAAGGATCTTAGCCTGAAACTCTTAGCTTCAAAGGATCTTAGTGCTGTTGTATTCATAGTGCTGTTTTATTCATAGCTAGCTTCAAATGAGCTTAGCCTCAAACTCTTAGCTTCAAAGGATCTTAGCCTGAAACTCTTAGCTTCAAAGGATCTTAGTGCTGTTGTATTCATAGTGCTGTTTTATTCATAGCTAGCTTCAAATGAGCTTAGCCTCAAACTCTTAGCTTCAAAGGATCTTAGCCTCAAACTCTTAGCTTCAAAGGATCTTAGCCTGAAACTCTTAGCTTCAAAGGATCTTAGTGCTGTTGTATTCATAGTGCTGTTTTATTCATAGCTAGCTTCAAATGAGCTTAGCCTCAAAACTCTTAGCTTCAAAGGATCTTAGTGCTGTTGTATTCATAGTGCTGTTTTATTCATAGCTAGCTTCAAATGAGCTTAGTAGCTTCAAAGGATCTTAGCCTCAAACTCTTAGCTTCAAAGGATCTTAGTGCTGTTGTATTCATAGTGCTGTTTTATTCATAGCTAGCTTCAAATGAGCTTAGCCTCAAACTCTTAGCTTCAAAGGATCTTAGTGCTGTTGTATTCATAGTGCTGTTTTATTCATAGCTTAGCTTCAAACTCTTAGATCTTAGCCTCAAACTCTTAGCTTCAAAGGATCTTAGTGCTGTTGTATTCATAGTGCTGTTTTATTCATAGCTAGCTTCAAATGAGCTTAGCAAACTCTTAGCTTCAAAGGATCTTAGCCTGAAACTCTTAGCTTCAAAGGATCTTAGTGCTGTTGTATTCATAGTGCTGTTTTATTCATAGCTAGCTTCAAATGAGCTTAGCCTCAAACTCTTAGCTTCAAAGGATCTTAGTTAGCTTCCTTAGCCTGAAACTCTTAGCTTCAAAGGATCTTAGTGCTGTTGTATTCATAGTGCTGTTTTATTCATAGCTAGCTTCAAATGAGCTTAGCCTCAAACTCTTAGCTTCCTTAGCCTCAAACTCTTAGCTTCAAAGGATCTTAGTGCTGTTGTATTCATAGTGCTGTTTTTATTCATAGCTAGCTTCAAATGAGCTTAGCCTCAAACTCTTAGCTTCAAAGGATCTTAGTGCTGTTGTATTCATAGTGCTGTTTTATTCATAGCTAGCTTCAAATGAGCTTAGCCTCAAACTCTTAGCTTCAAAGGATCTTAGTGCTCAAAGCTTCAATAGGCTTAGCTTCAAACTCTTAGCTTCAAAGGATCTTAGCCTCAAACTCTTAGCTTCAAAGGATCTTAGTGCTGTTGTATTCATAGTGCTGTTTTATTCATAGCTAGCTTCAAATGAGCTTAGCCTCAAACTCTTAGCTTCAAAGGATCTTAGCCTGAAACTCTTAGCTTCAAAGGATCTTAGTGCTGTTGTATTCATAGTGCTGTTTTATTCATAGCTAGCTTCAAATGAGGCTTAGCCTCAAACTCTTAGCTTCAAAGGATCTTAGTGCTGTTGTATTCAATAGTGCTGTTTTATTCATAGCTAGCTTCAAATGAGCTTAGCCTCAAACTCTTAGCTTCAAAGGATCTTAGTGCTGTTGTATTCATAGTGCTGTTTTATTCATAGCTAGCTTCAAATGAGCTTAGCCTCAAACTCTTAGCTTCAAAGGATCTTATTAGCTTCTTAGCCTCAAACTCTTAGCTTCAAAGGATCTTAGCTTGGCTTCAAAGGATCTTAGCCTGAAACTCTTAGCTTCAAAGGATCTTAGTGCTGTTGTATTCATAGTGCTGTTTTATTCATAGCTAGCTTCAAATGAGCTTAGCCTCAAACTCTTAGCTTCAAAGGATCTTAAAAGGATCTTAGCCTGAAACTCTTAGCTTCAAAGGATCTTAGTGCTGTTGTATTCATAGTGCTGTTTTATTCATAGCTAGCTTCAAATGAGCTTAGCCTCAAACTCTTAGCTTCAAAGGATCTTAGCCTGAAAACTCTTAGCTTCAAAGGATCTTAGTGCTGTTGTATTCATAGTGCTGTTTTATTCATAGCTAGCTTCAAATGAGCTTAGCCTCAAACTCTTAGCTTCAAAGGATCTTTAGCTGTTGTATTCATAGTGCTGTTTTATTCATAGCTAGCTTCAAATGAGCTTAGCCTCAAACTCTTAGCTTCAAAGGATCTTAGTGCTGTTGTATTCATAGTGCTGTTTTATTCATAGCTTAGCTTCAAATGAGCTTAGCTCAAACTCTTAGCTTCAAAGGATCTTAGTGCTGTTGTATTCATAGTGCTGTTTTATTCATAGCTAGCTTCAAATGAGCTTAGCCTCAAACTCTTAGCTTCAAAGGATCTTAGCCTCAAACTTTGGCTTCAAAGGATCTTAGCCTGAAACTCTTAGCTTCAAAGGATCTTAGTGCTGTTGTATTCATAGTGCTGTTTTATTCATAGCTAGCTTCAAACTCTTGAGCTTAGCCTCAAACTCTTAGCTTCAAAGGATCTTAGTGCTGTTGTATTCATAGTGCTGTTTTATTCATTAGCTAGCTTCAAATGAGCTTAGCCTCAAACTCTTAGCTTCAAAGGATCTTAAGTGCTGTTGTATTCATAGTGCTGTTTTATTCATAGCTAGCTTCAAATGAGCTTAGCCTCAAACTCTTAGCTTCAAAGGATCTTAGTCTTAGCTTCAAAGGATCTTAGCCTCAAACTCTTAGCTTCAAAGGATCTTAGCCTCAAACTCTTAGCTTCAAAGGATCTTAGTGCTGTTGTATTCATAGTGCTGTTTTTATTCATAGCTAGCTTCAAATGAGCTTAGCCTTAAACTCTTAGCTTCAAAGGATCTTAGCCTGAAACTCTTAGCTTCAAAGGATCTTAGTGCTGTTGTATTCATAGTGCTGTTTTATTCATAGCTAGCTTCAAATGAGCTTAGCCTCAAACTCTTAGCTTCAAAGGATCTTAGCCTCAAACTCTTGGCTTCAAAGGATCTTAGCCTGAAACTCTTAGCTTCAAAGGATCTTAGTGCTGTTGTATTCATAGTGCTGTTTTATTCATAGCTAGCTTCAAATGAGCTTAGCCTCAAACTCTTAGCTTCAAAGGATCTTAGTGCTGTTGTATTCATAGTGCTGTTTTATTCATAGCTAGCTTCAAATGAGCTTAGCCTCAAACTCTTAGCTTCAAATGAGCTTAGCCTCAAACTCTTAGCTTCAAAGGATCTTAGCCTCAAACTCTTGGCTTCAAAGGATCTTAGACTGAAACTCTTAGCTTCAAAGGATCTTAGCCTCAAACTCTTGGCTTCAAAGGATCTTAGCCTGAATACTCTTAGCTTCAAAGGATCTTAGTGCTGTTGTATTCATAGTGCTGTTTTATTCATAGCTAGCTTCAAATGAGCTTAGCCTCAAACTCTTAGCTTCAAAGGATCTTAGCCTCAAACTCTTGGCTTCAAAGGATCTTAGCCTGAAACTCTTAGCTTCAATAGGATCTTAGTGCTGTTGTATTCATAGTGCTGTTTTATTCATAGCTAGCTTCAAATGAGCTTAGCCTTAAACTCTTAGCTTCAAAGGATCTTAGCCTCAAACTCTTAGCTTCAAAGGATCTTAGTGCTGTTGTATTCATAGTGCTGTTTTATTCATAGCTAGCTTCAAATGAGCTTAGCCTCAAACTCTTAGCTTCAAAGGATCTTAGTGCTGTTGTATTCATAGTGCTGTTTTATTCATAGCTAGCTTCAAATGAGCTTAGCCTCAAACTCTTAGCTTCAAAGGATCTTAGTGCTGTTGTATTCATAGTGCTGTTTTATTCATAGCTAGCTTCAAATGAGCTTAGCCTCAAACTCTTAGCTTCAAAGGATCTTAGCCTCAAACTCTTAGCTTCAAAGGATCTTAGCCTGAAACTCTTAGCTTCAAAGGATCTTAGTGCTGTTGTATTCATAGTGCTGTTTTATTCATAGCTAGCTTCAAATGGAGCTTCTCAGCCTCAAACTCTTCAAAGCTTCAAAGGATCTTAGTGCTGTTGTATTCATATGCTGTTTTATTCATAGCTAGCTTCAAATGAGCTTAGCCTCAAACTCTTAGCTTCAAATGAGCTTAGCCTCAAACTCTTAGCTTCAAAGGATCTTAGTGCTGTTGTATTCATAGTGCTGTTTTATTCATAGCTAGCTTCAAATGAGCTTAGCCTCAAACTCTTAGCTTCAAAGGAGCTTAGCCTCAAACTCTTAGCTTCAAAGGATCTTAGCCTCAAACTCTTAGCTTCAAAGGATCTTAGCCTCAAACTCTTAGCTTCAAAGGATCTTAGCCTGAAACTCTTAGCTTCAAAGGATCTTAGTGCTGTTGTATTCATAGTGCTGTTTTATTCATAGCTAGCTTCAAATGAGCTTAGCCTTAAACTCTTAGCTTCAAAGGATCTTAGCCTGAAACTCTTAGCTTCAAAGGATCTTAGCCTCAAACTCTTGGCTTCAAAGGATCTTAGCCTCAAACTCTTAGCTTCAAAGGATCTTAGCCTGAAACTCTTAGCTTCAAAGGATCTTGGTGCTGTTGTATTCATAGTGCTGTTTTATTCATAGCTAGCTTCAAATGAGTATCGAACTCTTAGCTTCAAAGGATCTTAGCCTGAAACTCTTAGCATCAAAGGATCTTAGTGCTGTTGTATTCATAGTGCTGTTTTTATTCATAGCTAGCTTCAAATGAGCTTAGCCTCAAACTCTTAGCTTCAAAGGATCTTAGCCTGAAACTCTTAGCTTCAAAGGATCTTAGCCTCAAACTCTTAGCTTCAAAGGATCTTAGCCTCAAACTCTTAGCTTCAAAGGATCTTAGCCTGAAACTCTTAGCTTCAAAGGATCTTAGTGCTGTTGTATTCATAGTGCTGTTTTATTCATAGCTAGCTTCAAATGAGCTTAGCCTCAAACTCTTAGCTTCAAATGAGCTTAGCCTGAAACTCTTAGCTTCAAAGGATCTTAGTGCTGTTGTATTCATAGTGCTGTTTTATTCATAGCTAGCTTCAAATGAGCTTAGCCTCAAACTCTTAGCTTCAAAGGATCTTAGCCTCAAACTCCTAGATTCAAAGGATCTTAGCCTGAAACTCTTAGCTTCAAAGGATCTTCTCTCAAACTAAGGATCTTAGCCTCAAAGGATCTTAGCCTCAAACTCTTAGCTTCAAAGGATCTTAGCCTCAAAGGCTCTACATCAGGGTTGTTTAGGACGCTGCGTCCTCCGTAGCAGATGTAACGTCGAAGAGTCCGTTGCGTCGCAGGTAGGATGCATTGTGGGGAGGGTCCGTTGACCAGAAGGAAGGGTCCTTGCGTCGCAGGACGCAGGCTACCGGTATACATTTGGTTGCGTCTTAAGCAGCAGAGCTGGGGGGCCTCCTGAAGTACCTTCGTCAGCATACGCTAGCCCTATAATTTTCGCCTCAAAGGATTAGATAAGACTGTTGGTACCTGTATGTTGGCGGGAGATGCCAACCCACTACCAATCACACATGCACCACTGGTCCACCACTAAACAATGTCACTCCTGAGAGTAATCAAATTCAAGTTGACCAGGACAAACATGCTGCCTGCAAGCCCTGTCCTGGTCGAGAGGGACGTAGTCTAAGATTCGCTGAGGGCTATGACACCAAAGTAAATGAGGAAATGAACGTCACCACCGTTTCTTACTGTCGTCAGTAGGGTAGGTAGTTGGGTGAGGGCAGGGTGTAGGAGGTTGGGGGAGGGCAGGGGGTAGGAGGTTGGGAGAGGGCAGGGGGTAGGAGGTTGGGGGAGGGCAGGGGGGTAGGAGGTTGGGGGAGGGCAGGGGGTAGGAGGTTTGGGGAGGGCAGGGGGTAGGAAGTTGGGGGAGGGCAGGGGGTAGGAGGTTGGGGGAGGGCAGGGGGTAGTAGGCCGGAGGGTAGGAGGTTGGGGGGGGTCGAGGGGTAGTAAGTAGAGGGTAGGAAGTTGGGGGAGGGCAGGGGGTAGGGGGTTGGGGGATATCAGCATCAATTGCGGTTCACTCAATCGTTTTATGTCTTGGTGACTACTACTGTACTTCCTTAGAACTATAGCTGTAGATAGTAACTGCTTTTCTGTACTGTGTCAGCTTCCCGTTGACTGTGTCATCCTTCATGACACAGTGACAGCTTCCTGTAGGCTGCGTCCCTGGTCCCTGACACGCGCTGTATAGCCTGGACCTGATTAGGTTCCAGGCTTCCGCCCCTTCCACGGCTGGTGTCTTTTGAGGTTCCCCAGTCGCTGTAAACATTCTCATCTCCGTGTATAGATTGGCGCGTTTGACCGTGCAAGCATCTCCCCACTCTTTGAAGTGTTTAAGGTGATAGGGGAGGGCAGGGGGTATTAAGCAGGGGTTAGGAGATTGGGGAGGGCAGGGAGTAGTAGGTAGGGGGTAGGAAGTTGGGGGAGAGGTAGTAAATGGGGGGTAGGAGAGGTTGGGGGATTGCAGGGGTAGGAGGCAGGGGTTAGGGAGTTGAGGGAGGGCAAAGGGTAGTAGGCAAGGGGTAGGAGGTTGGGTAAGGGCTGGGGATAGTAGGCAGGGGTAGGAGGTTGGGGGAGGGCAGTAGGCAGTTGGCAGGGGGTAGGAAGTTGGGTAAGGGCAGGGGGTAGGAAGTTGGGTGAGGGCAGGGGGTAGGAGGTTGGAGAGGGCAGGGGGTAGGAGGTGGGGCCAGGGCAAAGGGTAGTAGGAATAGGGTAGTAGAAGGGGGTAGGAGGTTGGGGGAGGGCAGGGGGTAGGAAGTTGGGGAAGGGCAGGCATGCACTAAAAGTGGAAGGGATAGGAATCCTCTAGGGAACCCTCATAATGTTTGTCCTGGGTGGCTTTGTATTACCCGTAATAAAATAAATCAGTTTAGGGATAAGTGGAATAAAAGTGTCATATATTTCTCAAATCGCATGGGATGTTTTACAGCGTCAACTTAAAGATTAGTAGAACACATATGAATTGTCTATTTAGCTATAGTGGTGCATTCACATCTTTGAATTTGAATTTCAAAATGGTATTTTTTCAAAAACAAACTGAAAAATCAAATTAAAAACTAAGACATCTGTACATGTTGTTAGACCCCAACTATAAGACTCTCAGAATCCCTTGAGGACATTGTTACGAAGTTGTCCCCACAATCTGGTCAAGTTCAGACTACTGCCTCCCCCTCTTCAAAGGAGATAGTCCAGAGTTATCTTTCGCACGCGCGGGCATGGTGTGCTTGCAAAAGCAGTCACTCTCACTGTTTGGGGAGCAGATAGCCTCCCCACAATTACATGACACCCACCTGCATGGACACCCACCTACATGCATGTGTGCATTTGTGTTTGTGGGTGATTGGTGTGTATGTGTGGGAAGATAATGGTGTCAATGTGTCATACACCCACCTGCATGGACATCCACCTACATGTGTGTGTGTCTGTGGGTGGTTCTGACAGTGGTGGGTGAGTGTGAGAAGTTGGTGGTGTCAATGTATCACACACATGCATGCACACGCACCTACATGCATGTGTGTGTGCGTGTGTGCCCTTGCATGTGTGTGCGTGTGTCTATGCTTGTGTTTGTGTCCATGTGTGTGCGTGTGTCTGCGAGACATAGCACATGTGTATGTGTGTCTGAATGTGTTAGGATGCATGATGTCCATGCATGCAAGTGTGTGTGTTGGTGTGGTTGTGTGTATAGATGTGTGTGTGTGTGTGTGTGTGTGTGTGTGTGTGCTCGTGTAGATGTGTGTGTGTGTGTTGGTGTGTTTATGTGTGTGCGTCCATGAAGGAAGATGCATATGTTTCCCCTCTCATTAGTTAGCTTCACTATGTCCGACACAGCTTTCTTGGGGTAAGAACTGAAGGAAAGAAAGACCTTCAACCCTAGGAACATCAGTGGAGCACTGGCTGGGTCCACATCCAGGAGCTTGACATGCCTCAGCCTCCCAGGCCCTGGCTCAGAGTAACTAGCAGCTATCCTCTGGCAGGACCTCACGCCAGTCATCTTCGGAAATCTTTCTCGCGTCGAATGCTTCGACCTCTTCCTCTGAAGCATCGCTAGATAATTCATTCTCCGATGTATCGTTGGCGTCAAATCCCTCCAGTTCGACCTGGGAGCCCGCCGGGACAAGACTCTTTAGGCCAGCTTGGACTTCGCCCCCGATATTGAGCGTTACAATGAAGCTCCTGCCTTTACCACGCTGCTTTATGACGCCAGGAAACGTCACGGCGCTTAATGCCGATGCTATGGGTGCGGCTGATGAACCATCCTGCACAGCTTTGTGCACAGCGTCCGCAAGAACCTCACAACGATTGCCAGGTTTCCAGTCGTTTTTAGCTAATTGGCCCGCCACACACGAAATTTGGAAGGTCGGTCCGCGAAAATTTGCAGTTGCGAGCACCCCCACCCGATTATAGAGGCGAATATTGCGTACTTCTAAAGCGGTACACAGCTTGCGAGGGGGTGTTCGTGACTCAACGCGTACAAAATGTTAATCGGCGCCCTTTGTATTACCCGTGATACGCGCATATTACCCGTTATACACACCCAGGACGAACAATAAACCTCATCGTCATGAGTCATCATCGTCCTAAACCCCAAACCCACGTAAACCTCATCGTCAGAAGTCATCGTCGACTTAAACCTAAACCCTCATAAACCTCATCGTCATAAGTCATTGTCGTCCCTAACCCTAAACCCTCATAAACGTCATCGTCAGAAGTCATCATCGTACCTAACCCTAAACCCTCATAAACCTCATCGTCAGAAGTCATCTTTGTACCTAACCCCTAAACCCTCATAAACCTCATCGTCAGAAGTCATCGTTGTACCTAACCCCTAAACCCTCATAAACCTCATCATCAGAAGTCATCGTTGTACCTAACCCCTAAACCCCCATAAACCTCACCGTCATAATTCATAGTCGTACCTAACCCCTAAACCCTCATAAACCTCATCGTCATGAGTCATCGTCGTACCTAACCCCTAACCCCTCATAAACCTCATCGTCAGAAATCATCGTTGTCCCTAACCCTAAACCCTCATAAGTCATCGTTGTACCTAACCCCTAAACCCTCATAAACCTCACCGTCATAATTCATAGTCGTACCTAACCCCTAAACCCTCATAAACCTCATCGTCATAAGTCATTGTCGTCCCTAACCCTAAACCCTCATAAACCTCACCGTCAGAAGTCATCATCGTCCCTAACCCTAAACCCTCATAAACCTCATCGTCAGAAGTCATCGTTGTACCTAACCCCTAAACCCTCATAAACCTCATCGTCAGAAGTCATCGTTGTACCTAACCCCTAAACCCTCATAAACCTCATCGTCAGAAGTCATCGTTGTACCTAACCCCTAAACCCTCATAAACCTCATCGTCAGAAGTCATCATCGTACCTAATCCCTAAACCCTCATAAACCTCATCGTCATGAGTCATCGTCGTACCTAACCCCTACCCCCTCATAAACCTCATCGTCAGAAATCATCGTTGTCCCTAACCCTAAACCCTCATAAGTCATCGTTGTACCTAACCCCTAAACCCTCATAAACCTCACCGTCATAATTCATAGTCGTACCTAACCCCTAAACCCTCATAAACCTCATCGTCATAAGTCATTGTCGTCCCTAACCCTAAACCCTCATAAACCTCATCGTCAGATGTCATCATCGTACCTAACCCTAAACCCTCATAAACCTCATCGTCAGAAGTCATCGTTGTACCTAACCCCTAAACCCTCATAAACCTCATCGTCAGAAGTCATCGTTGTACCTAACCCCTAAACCCTCATAAACCTCATCGTCAGAAGTCATCATCGTACCTAATCCCTAAACCCTCATAAACCTCATCGTCATGAGTCATCGTCGTACCTAACCCCTAACCCCTCATAAACCTCATCGTCAGAAATCATCGTTGTCCCTAACCCTAAACCCTCATAAGTCATCGTTGTACCTAACCCCTAAACCCTCATAAACCTCACCGTCATAATTCATAGTCGTACCTAACCCCTAAACCCTCATAAACCTCATCGTCAGAAGTCATCGTCGTACCTAACCCTAACCCCTCATAAACCTCATCGTCATAAGTCATCGTCGTACCTAACCGATAACGCTAAAGCCTCATAAACCTCTTTGTCAGAAGTCATCTTTGTACCTTACCTCAAACCCTCATAAACCTCATCGTCATAAGTCATTGTCGTCCCTTACCCTAAACCCTCATAAACCTCATTGCCATAAGTCATCGTCGTACCGAACCCTAAACCCTCATAAACCTCATCGTCTGAAGTCATTGTCGTACCTAACCCTAAACCCTCATAAACCTCATCGTCAGAAGTCATTGTCGTCCCTATCCCTAAAACCTCATAGTCATAAGCCATTGTCGTCCCTAACCCTAAACCCTCATTGCCATAAGTCATCGTCATACCTAACCCAAAACCCTCATGAACCTTATCGTCATAAGTCATTGTCATACACCCTAAACCTTCATAAACCTCATCGACAGAAGTCATCGCCGTCTTTGTACACTTCCTGGCGGTACAAGTCCTCATTGTCGTGGTCGTATAGCTTGGCAGATGCACAGCCAGGCAGACAAACAGTCACACACAGACAGGCACACATAGTCAAAGTCGTTGTCATATTGCTTGGTGCACAGTCAGGCAGACAGACAGTCACACACAAACAGACACACAGTCAAAGTAGTCGTCATATAGCCTGGCAGACGCACAGCTATGCAGACAGAATGTCACACAAAGACAGACTCACATACTCAAATTCGTTGTCGTACGCTTTAGGGTGAGTAGGCATAGTTTTTCTTTTTAACTATGCATGAGCAGCAGCTTCTAGGCAGCTCCCTGGGCTCTCTCTTCATCCAAACCTTAAGTAACCTAGGCACCTGGGAGCTGATATTATCAGTTCTCCAGTGCTCCTGGAATCTTTGGGTTTGGCCCAGTGGCAGTCACATGGAGCTGCCTAGAAGCTGGTGCAGGTCGCCGAAGAGAAAAACACTGGGAGTAGGTGCATTCCATGCTGTCGCCGTCTTATAGCCAGGTAGACACACAGCCAGGCAGGCATACAGACAGACAAACACATACAGAAATGCTTGAGAGGTAGTAGGTGTGTTCCATGCTGTGAGCGGCTGAGCGCAGCAGGGAGAATGCTGCTGGCCGGGTAGCAGGTGGAGAATAAGGGGAGGTGTGGGTGATATGGAAGTGGAGTAGGAGGAGAAAAGGGGGGGGAGGGGGAGGGGGAGGTGAAGGGGAGGAGGATGTGAAGATAGACGGAGGTGGAGAAGTGGAGGTTGAGAAAAGGAGGGTTGTATGTGTGTGTGTGGGCGGGGGTGATATGAATTGATTATGTCACTGCCGAAGAGGGCGACCAGCCTTCAAGGCAGGAGCAATGTAAGCAAGTTCAAGTTATATGTTGACTGGAAACTCTGTGGACATTATGCTTTACTTCCCTGTGTTCTTGCTTCTTTGCCTCATTGCTTTTTTGCTTGCACCCTGTGAATTTGAGGATGGTTGGAAGAACCCTCCGGATGTTATGGAGCGGGCTGGCCTTGGTTCAACTGTGGCCCATCTATTACAATGTAATGCCATATAGACAACTGTACTGCATGGCTCAGCTTCTGAACAACCCTCCAACCGGCACTAAGATTTTTGCCAATGCTACGGTTGCATGACTGTGTACTATGATGGATAACTCTGAGTCAATGACGCGTGAGAGTGTTTGATTTTTTTTTACTGAGTACAGTACTAAGTTCCAATCACTCTTTAGCTGAATCAAGTGAGTAATGGGCATAATTGAGCTAGAAACTAGGCAGTGAAGCAAAGAAGCATATGAGCTAACCAAAATGTGTCATATTGCTGGCTGAAGCTATGTAACCAAGTTCAAGTTCATATAATCAGGACCTTCTAGCAGAGCTTTTGAAATGTACTCATCCTCATTTTGTGGCATCCTATCAGTGTGGTGTCCCTGGCGTCAGTTATTATCTTGTGCTACACCCTAGAGGTCAGAATGGCCAAGAAGCTGAAACAAAGCTGGCTGGACGTCTTGATTCCGTCTTCTTTCGCCTTCTTCCTTGCTGCTCTTTCAAGGCTGTCCCAAGCTTTCTGAGAATTATCAGGCGCGCGATCTATCGCAATGGTGCATCAATGCTTGTCGCGGATGATATGGGCAATAGTGCTCCAGTGCCGCATTGGACTCCAAATGCGCCTGAAGCTTGACTGGGTCAAGGGGGAACCTGATGCATCACAGTTTTGTCGTTGCTGGAATCAGTTATTGTTGGATGAGCATATGCATATGAGCATCACATTCTTCAAGTGCTGTACGACAGCTGATAGAGTGTAGATCGCGATCGGCGCGCCGATCAGTAGAGTTAGACAACAACCCGCAACAACCGCAGTTAGTACCGCAGGCACTACGCAAGGTGTCTCCAAAGTTGTCATTCAAGCTAACACTGCGCCGGCTGCATAGACTCGCAGCCCCCATTTTTCATACTAGCTCCTCACGCCGTGTACTCCCTGGCTTCTCCTTCGCTACCTGTAGAAAACACGAGATTGTGCGATGTTTTTAAGCTCATCTTGCTGAACACATTTTGCGCGTCCACGCCAGTAGCTTCCTGCTGACAAGCTAGCGTATGCTGGCTGTTTCTGTCAGAGAAGTAACGTTGATTACTGGAGTCTTGCACTTCACTGTTACGGACTCCCGCCTCTGCAACTGAAGCCGATGACGGATTCCACATTAGCTCGACTGCCTTAAGTAGTCTCATCGCTATCATTAGCCGTATTGATGGATTCGCCTAGATCGAGCATTTAGATTCGCGCCCAAGGAGTTCACAGTAGCTGGCCTGCGTCTTAGGCCACCGCCATGGAGGACGAGGATTTCGATGCAATAGGGTGCGTCCCTGCCAGCTCTACTTTATTGTCGCATTGACATGCAGGCCGTAACCGAAGAGCACAGAGCATCAACTTTCCCCTGGAACTCATCCATCGAGGCATGCTTCCATTCCTCTCAGCCTATGCCATGCCGGCGAGCCTATATGCGAAGTTCCACCACCCTCGAGCCTTGCACCCAGCTCTAGTTCATAACCACCTCGCATTTCCCTAGATGTACCTGTCCTCCCCTTCAACTGATCCCTCCAAGAGACTTAACCATGCTGATGATGATGGTGACTACGATGCTGATGATCGTGGCTACATTCACCTGGGGCCCCATTGAACTCCAAATGTGCCTGCAGTTTGACAGCACCAAGGGGGACTTATGTTGAGCCTTGTACAGATATCCTATTCCCACTATTGCACTCATATCCTCACTGTTCTAGCCCAACCTAGCCCAATCCCTATCACCAAGAGCCTTGCTACTGCATCCATGGCTGGCTCCATCCCTCCATCCGTTCCTTGTGTGCACCATTCCATTCCCCGCCCACCCACCCACACCCACACTACCCACCCACCTCCACCACCACCATCTTTCTCACCAGATCACCACCTCCACCCACCTCTTTCCACCTCCGCACCCCCACCCCTATCCTCACAGGAACTTTCTTACATCGGACCAAGCGTCGCTATGGTGGTCCGAGCCGGGGTTACTGGGAATGGGGGAAAACGTGGAGGACAGCTCATCCCTTCCCATGGATTGTGTCATGAAGCAAGAGAACATGCCCATCAGCACCGGCCACCCTCAAAGCTCCAACTTCGACCTCGCGCAGACTCACCTTCAGTACAGCCACCAAGCTGACGATAATATGGACGACAGCTTGGGCTTGGGTACCCTTTTTTCAATGATAGCTGATACTAATGAGCCAGGGTATGTTGGGATGTCAGGGCACCAAGGCTCCTGGCCTGAGAGCCATTCCAACCAGCATTCCCATCACCCAGCCTTTCCCAACGGGATTTCCACCAGGCATTCCCACCAGGGCTTGAATTGGAACCACAAGCTGCCCTCTAGCCTTGACCAACAACAACAACAACAGCAGATGCACTCGCAACAACACCAGCAGCAGCATTTCCACCAACATAGCCAGCCGCAACCGCCGCAACCGCCACTGCCACACGAACAACAGGAACTACAACAGCATCACCTGCATCATCATCATCACCAGCATCAGCAAGAGCAGCAACAGCAACAGCCTGGACACTTTCACCAGCCACCTAGTGATTTAGTAGATAGCCTCCAGCCTGAAATGGCCCCACCAATGCCAATAGATCCGATCAACCTAATAGTAGCTGACCTTGATAGTAGCCAACACCAGTTGCTCCAACAAATTACGGGGGGAGACGTTGCAGGCGCCAGCCCTACATTAAGCGATCCCAGCGCAGGGCAAGGTGAGAAGTCCCCCCCCCCCCCCCCCCAACAACAACAACAACAACAAATTCACATGCACACATGAGCACACACATCCATTCATCCATGTATCCACTCATCCATGCATCCTCAGTAGCCAAAACCAGCTGCTTCGATAAGTTACAGGGGAGATGTGCAGGCGCCAGCCCTACATTAAGCGATCCCAGCAAAGGGCAAGGTGAGAAGCCCCCCCCCCCCCCCCCATCCACATGCACATGCACACACAACACACACCTCCATACATCCATGTATCCATCCATCCATGCATCCTCGGTAGCCAAAACAAGACTGCTAGAAGCACCATGGTGCTACTAAAAGACACTGGTTCATTTTCCGAGGAAAAACCTTGCCCCCCCCCCCCCCCCCCCCCCCCCCCCCCCCCCCTCCCGTCCCCTCCACACACACACACCTCCATACATCCATGTATCCACCCATCCATGCATCCTCGGTAGCCAAAACAAGACTGCTAGAAGCACCATGGTGCTACTTGAAGACCCTGGTTAATTTACCAATGAAAAAACCTTGCCCCTCCCCCCCCCCCCCCCCCCCTCCACCCACAAATATCTCAAAATATTCACCTCTCCATGCATCCATGAGCCCATATACCCACACCTCCATGCATCCATGTACCACGTGCCCATACACCCGTGTCTGCATGCATCCACATCTCTATACATTCACCCCTCCACGCATCCATGTATCCATATACCCACACCTCCACGTATCCATCGACCCCACATGACCATGGTTCCACACTTCCATATACGCACACCTCCATGCGCCCATATCTCCATGCGCAACCAAACTTCCATACATCCATGTATCAATATACACACACCTGCATGCACCCACAATTCCCCACCATCATCACCGTCACTACCACCATCATAACCATCACTACCACCAGCATCACCACTACCATCACTACCACCAGCAAAAGCATCACTACCACCATCACAAACATCATCACCACCATCACAACCGCCAGCATCACCACCACCACCATAACTACCACTTTCACCTCCAGCACCACCACCAGAACCATCATCACTACTACCATCACCACCAGCACTACCGCCAGCACCAGCACTACCACCAGCATCATCATCACTACTACCATAATCACAACCACCATCATCACTACTACCAGCATCACCATCACTATCACCATCATCATCACCACCACCACAACCATCACTACTACCATCAGCACCATCACTACCACCAGCATCACCACCACCACCACCATAAATACCAATATCACAACAAGAGATACCACCAGAATCATCATCATCATCATCACAACTACCATCATCACCATCACTACCATAACTACAACCATCAACACCATCACTACCACCAACATCATCACCACCACAACAATCACTACCACCAGCATAATCACTACTACCGTCATCACTACCACCACCACCACCAGCATGATCATCATCATCATCATCATCATCAACACCATCATCATCATCATCATCAACACCATCATCACTACTACTATCACCACTACCACCAGCATCATCATCACTACTACCATCATCACTACCACCACCAGCATCATCACTACTACCATCATCACTACCACCACCAGCATCATCATTACTACTACCATCATCACTACCACCACCAGCATCACCATCACTACTACCATCATCACTACCACCACCAGCATCATCATCACTACTACCATTATCACTACCACCACCAGCATCATCATCACCACTGCCATCATCACTACCACCACCAGTATCATCATCATCACTACTACCAACATCACTACCACCACCAGCATCATCACCACCAACACCAGCATCATCACTACTTCCATCATCATTACCACCAGCATCATCATCACTACTACTGTCATCCCCACCACCAGCATCATCATCACTGCTATCATCATCCCCACCAGCATCAGCATCACAACTACCACCTCCCCCCCCCCCACCAACAACCCCCCACCCACCCACCCCACCCTGATTCTCAACCCTCAGTTTTTCCAGAGGCCCCTCTGACCTATAGCAAGCCTCCCCCCCCCCCCCCCCCCTTCCCCTCAGGCATCCCCAAGGCTCGCCTGCGCTGGACCCCCATGCTCCACGAAGGGTTCGTGGAGTGTGTTCAGAAAATGGGGCGCCCCAACAAGGCCACGCCCAAAGCAATCATGAAAGAAATGAGCCTCCCCGGCCTGACAATCTACCACGTGAAGAGCTACAGCAAGCCTCTCCCCCAACACAACACACAAACACACACACAAACACATAAACAGAACCCCCCCCCCACCCCCACCCCCTCCCCCTCAGGTATCCCCAAGGCTCGCCTCCACTGGACCCCCATAAACAATAGCCCCCGCCCCACCCCCATACACACAAACACATCACCTCCTCAGGTATCCCCAAGGCTCGCCTCCCTGGACCCCATAAATAATAGCCCCCCGCCCCACCCCCATACACACAAACACACACACAAAGACATCACCCCCTCCCCCTCAGGTATCCCCAAGGCTCGCCTGCGCTGGACCCCCATGCTCCACGAAGGGTTCGTAGAGTGCGTTCAGAAAATGGGGGGTCCCAACAAGGCCACGCCAAAAGCAATCATGAAAGAAATGAGCTTCCCCGGCCTGACCATCTACCATGTGAAGAGCCATCTCCAGAAGTACCGCATGCTCAGCAAGGGTGGGGGTATGATGGGTGGGGGGAGCGCTTCCGCTGAGCTGGAGGCGTGTGACAGCGCACCCCTCACTGCCAGCCCTAGCAGGGCCGGTGGTCAGCAGATATCCCAGTCCGCCCAGCCCAGCTCGTCTGGCAAGCGCACAGGAGCTGATGCAGGAATCGCAGCAGGTGGTGGGGGAGCTCCCTCTACATCCTCCACTGGTTCCGGGCGGTTTCCCGTCAGCTCCCCCCCAGCTCGCACCGCCAGCTACAGCGTGTCCAAGTCCAAATGCTCCAAGCGCTCCTTCCCCATGCCCCTGGACCCCCAACCCAGCACCCAACACCATGCTCCAGCCCCCTCCTCCTCCCGCTGTGCCTTGGCTGAGGCCTACCCAATGGTCTCTGCATCCCCCTTCGACAATGCCCACCCCTCGTCCTTCCCAGCAGACGATGGCCACGCAACCGCCTGCCCCCCTAGAACCAGTGCCGCGTCCTCAGCCCCCTCAGCCCCCGCCAACTCAGCCCCAGGGACCTCCACTCAAAGGAACGGTGGCGATGACGCCGCCGTTTCTCCTTCACGGCCCCCGGTCACTGCCTCAGGCTCTCGGGGAACCCAACGTGCCTCGGGATCTGTCATATCTCGCTTCAAACCGGGGTCACTACCCCCTGGAGCTGACAAGAAGCTTCAGAATGCTCTGATCTTCCAGATGGAGCTGCAGAAGAAGCTCCATGAGCAACTCGAGGTGAGTTAGACAGTTGTTTGATGATGATGACAACATTTTCCTGGTGCTCTACTTGACTCAAAATACTCCCCCTAGTTCTGACAAGAAGCTCCCTGAGGAACTTGAGGTGAGTTTACAGTTGTATGATGATGATGATTGCATTTTGCTGGTACTCTTCTGTACTCCACATACCCCCCCAAGGTGCTGATTAGAAGATTCAGAATGCTCTGATCTTCCAGATGGAGCTACAGAAGAAGCTCCATGAGCAACTGGAGGCGAGTCGATCAGTTGTAAACAGCCAAGGTCTATCATGTCTCACTTGAAACCGGGAGGGTTTCGGGTAGGGGGGGGGGGGGGGGGGGGGGGGGGGGGGGGGCAGTCGAGCATCACCACCACAATCATCCTCATCCTCACAATTACCTGAACACCATTTGACCCTTTGCCCCAGGTCCAACGCCAGCTTCAAGTCAGCCTTGAAGACTATGGTCGATACATAGCTTCTATTTTAGGCCAGTCCAACACCACCACCACAATCATCCTCATCTTCATCCTCATCATCATCGGCATCCTCACAATTACCTGAACGCCATCTGACCCTGTGCTCCAGGTCCAACGCCAGCTTCAAGTCAGCCTTAAAGACTATGCTTAGTGCATAGCTATCCGTATAGGCTAGTCCACCACCACCACCACAATCATCCTCACCCTCATCCTCATCCACATCCTCATCCTCATTTTCATAATTACCTGAACGCCATCTGACCCTTTGCTCCAGGTCCAACACCAGCTTCAAGTCAGCCATGAAGACTATTGTCGATACATAGCTCCCCTTATCGGCCAGTCCAACACCATCACCACAAATATCCTCATCCTCATCCTCACAATTACCTTAACACCATCTGACCCTTTGCTCCAGGTCCAACGCCAGATTCAAGTCAGCCTTGAAGGACACATGTGATACATAGCTTCCCTTATCGGCCAGTTCAACACCACCACCACAATCATCCTCACCCTCATCCTCATCCACATCCACATAATTACCTGAACACCATCTTACCCTGTGCTCCAGGTTCAACGCCAGCTCCAAGTCAGCCTAGAAGGGCACGGTCGATACATAGCTTCCCTTATCGGCCAGTCCAACACAAACTCCCCGCTACGGACAACTGGCGTGGCTTCCTCCACCTACCCGGGGGCGCCGGAGGACCGCGAGGGGACAGCTAGGTCTTACACGCTAGATGAGATGGAACAACACTTGGAGCAAAATCTGGATCAACCTTGGTCGGCTGTGGATGAATGGATGAAGCAGCAGACAAAACCAACTGCCGAGGATCAGGCGAACCTACACCTGGAAGGGCATGAGCGCCCTGAAGGCTAACTAGGGCTTGCGCGGCTGGGGATCAGGCAAACCTACACCTGGAAGGGCACGAGCGCCCTGAAGGCTAGCTAGGGCTTGCGCAGCTGGGGATCAGGCAAACCTACACCTGGAAGGGCATGAGCACGCTGAAGAATAGCTAGGGCTTGCGCGGCTGGGGATCAAGCAAACCTACACCTGGAAGGGCATGAGCACGCTGAAAAATAGCTAGGGCTTGCGCGGCTGGGGATCAGGCAAACCTACACCTGGAAAGGCATGAGCGCCCTGAAGAATAGCTAGGGCTTACGTGGTCGGGGATCAGGCGAACCTACACCTGGAAGGGCAGGAGCACCCTGAAGGCTAGCTAGGGCGGACACGCTCGAGTAGGAGCATGATAAACCTACCCCTGGAAGGGCATGAGCACCAGAAGGCTCGGTAGGGCTGGCCCCCTGGAGCATGTTTTTCTTGCTTAGAAGGCTAGCTATGGTTCACATGCTTCAGCAGAAGCATGGTTGTCTTGGTAGGGCATGAGCGCCAGGATGGCCAGCCAGGGCTTTCGCAGTTGATTGTCAGCATACTTGCCCTCCACCTGGAAGGGCATGAGCGCCAGGAAGGCTAGCTAGGGCTGAAGCGCTGGAGTAGTAGCATGGCAAACCTACTCCTGTAAGGGCATGAGCACCAGTAAGGCCAGCTTGGGCTTATGCGATTGAGTAGTAGCATGGTTGACCTCCATCTGGAAGGGCATGAGCACACTGAAGGCTAGCTAGGGCTTATGCGCTTGAGTAGTAGCATGGTTGATCTCCACCTGGAAGGGCATGAGCACCAGAAAGGCTAGCTAGGGCTTATGCGCTTGCGGGTAAGCATACTTGCCCTCCTCCCGTAAGGGCATTATCACACTGAAGGCTAGGTAGGGCTGGCCCCCTCGAGCATGTTTTCCTTGCTTAGAAGGCTAGCTATTGTTCACTTGGTTCAACATAAGCATGGTTGTCTTGAAAGAGCATGAGCACCAGGAAGGCCAGCTAGGGCTTAAACGGTTAATTATAGCTGTATAAGCATGGTTGACCTACAGCTGTATGGGCATGAGCACCAGGATGGCCAGCTAGGGCTGACGCACTCGAGTAGAAGCATGGTTGACTTACACCTGGAAGGGCATGAGCACCAAGAAGGCTAGCTAGGGCTGACGCGCTTCAGTAGTTGCATGGTTGACCTCCACCTGGAAGGGCATGAGCACCCTGAAGGCTAGCTAAGGCTGGCCCCCTGGAGCATGTTTTTCTTGCTTAGAAGGCTAGCTATGGTTCACATGTTTCAGCAGAAGCATGGTTGTCTTGAAGGGGCATGGGCGCCAGGAAGGCCAGCTAGGGCTTACGCGGTTGAGGGTAAGCATACTTGCCCTCGTCCCGAGAGGGCATGAGCACCATGAACGCTAGGCTGGACTGGCCCGATGGAGAACATTTTTCTTGCTTAGAAGGCTAGCTATGGTTGACATGCTTCAGCAGATGCATGGTTGTCTTGAAAGAGCATGAGCACCAGGAAGGCCAGCTAGGGCTTGCGCGGTTGAGTATAACTGTATAAGCATGGTTGACCTACAGCTGTTTGGGCATGAGCACCAGTAAGGCTAGCTAGGGCTTACGCGATTAAGGGTACGTTTGAAAAACAGATTTTTCAATGATACACGCTACCCACGTTTGTTACTCATGTATTGGGTTTATTAGACCTTGACAGAGTGACAGCCTGGTTCCTTGGTAGAATTGGGTTGGTTGGTTGGAGTGGTTGGCTAGTTGGGTTAATTGGTGGAAGGGTTGATTGGTTGCTTGGTAAGAGTGGTTGGTTGGTTGTTGCGGCCTGTGTGTATCGTCCTCTACACTGAGGCAGTACAGGTACTATCGATACTGCCTGAGTGTATTGCTACTGTCTGAGTGTATCGCCTTCCACACTAAGGCAGTACTGGTACTATCGATACTGTCTGAGTGTATTGCTACTGTCTGAGTGTATCGCCTTCCACACTGAGGCAGTACAGGTACTATCGATACTGCCTGAGTGTATTGCTACTGTCTGAGTGTATTGCTACTGTCTGAGTGTATCGCCTTCCACGCTGAGGCAGTACTGGTACTATCGATACTGCCTGAGTGTATTGCTACTGTCTGAGTGTATTGCTACTGTCTGAGTGTATCGCCTTCCACACTGAGGCAGTACTGGTACTATCGATACTGCCTGAGTGTATTGCTACTGCCTGAGTGTATTGCTACTGTCTGAGTGTATCGCCTTCCACACTGAGGCAGTACTGGTACTATCGATACTGCCTGAGTGTATTGCTACTGTCTGAGTGTATCGCCTTCCACACTGAGGCAGTACTGGTACTGCCTGAGTGAATGACTTAGGTCCTGTAAGGACTGGATTGGATCGTTACATGTTTTTTTGCGGAGCCCCCTCTTCAAGGGGGCGGGAGCCTCCAGTTTTACCCCGCTGTCCGTCTTTCCGACCAACACGAAATTGAAGCCTGGTACGTCAGCCAATGTTCTCGTAACTAACTCGCTTCCGTTGCCACCTCTGGTTCCGTTGCCAACATACTCCGCCAATTTGTAGCGTCGCTTGCAACGCTGCATAGGACTTATTAAGCCAACTCTGGGCTGCTCACCGTCTTCCAACGCCAAGCCCCCCCATGCAATACCCACGGAACATAGCTTTTCTTTTCGGCTATAAGCAGCAGCTTCTAGGTAGCTCCCTGCGCCTGCCACTTGGCTAAGCCCCAACATTTAAACAGTGCTTGAAAGCTGATTCTGTCAGCTTTCAGATGCACTACATTGCTTTAGGTTTGGCTGGGTAGCAAGCCAGGCAAGCTGCCTCGTAGCTGATGCACGTAGCTGGTGCTGGTAGCTGAAAAGAAAAGCCATGCCACGGAAGCCAGGCCCTGTTGCAATCGAAAAAGTTAAGAACAGTGATAGTTCGTTTTCGCCTCCTCCGCCTGCCTACCCATTTTTAGGCGAATCTGAATTCTGTGAAATCCATTACAGGGAGGCCAACCACACGCAAACTTGGTTACATAACTTGAGCCAGCCATATTTGGCTGCTCGCTTCCTTCGGCAGTAAAAATGAGTGTACCCTGAAGAATTGCCCAGGATCCAACTAATCTGCGTGAATAACTTGGGCCCTGTTATCATTGAGCCAGTACCGGTCTCAGGATTTTATCTTCAGCTACCAGCAGCAGCTTATAGGCAGCTCCCTGATACTGCCATTGGGCGAAACCCAAAGATGACTAGAGCACCGGAAAGCTGACAATATCAGCTTCCAGATGCACTAAGTTGTGTAAGGTTAGGATGGAGAGAGAGCCTGGGGAGCTGCTTAGAAGCTGCTTAGGAGCTGCTTAGAAGCTGCTGCTTAGGAGCTGCTTAGAAGCTGCTCGTAGCTGAAAAGAAAAGCAGATAGTACTGGTATTGTCATTTTGGGCGGAGCCCCCCCTTCTGGGGGGGGGGGGGGGGGGGGGGGGGGGCAGGGTCACCCCATCGTTGTCCGATTGGTTGGTTTGTTGGTTGTCCGCATGAGCCAAGCCTGGGCCTTACTGGCCCCTGGCCCTGCCGTAAACCCTGGCTCCGATCCACTGCACTTTCGGTGCCACCTGTCGCTCCGATAGCCAACACTCTCCGCCAATTTTCCGCGTCGCTTGCGACACGTCTGGGACTTCTGGGTAATAACGAGTGTCTGTATGTAGGACCATAGTGCTCTTAGTAGTATTGGGGATGCTACTTCGAGCTTTTGGGACTCTAAAGGCAACATCCAGAGATGTTTAGCAGCGTAGCATCCCCAACATATGCAGGTGCATATTTTAGCACAAGAGCTGTTTATAGCTCCTTACAAAAAACTGTCTGGTATTGCTTGTTATTCGCAAATTTGTGCTTCGGCATCTAACCGTATGCTGAGTGCAATACTTTCCCTTGCAATACTTTCCCACCCTGCCACACAACCACCCACCCTCTGACCCTGCCATATACCCACCCACCCCCTCACCCCTCCCCACCCACCCACACACACACACAAACACCGCGTCCCTGTCCAGGCTGCATGCTATGTGGTGGATCTGTCTTACGCTGAGGGTGGGCTTAATCTCCTGTCAGCTCTAACACCCAGGATGCATTACTTTCCATTGCAGTAGACACAGAAGGTATTCTCTCATTCTTGTCCTTCACTTTGGGCCTAGTCAGGTTCCATCTACGGTAGATCCAGAATTACTACTTTCCCTTGCAGCAGCCACAGACACCAGGGAGAGTGGCAGGGTTCGAACTAAGACCGATTATAGACATGTCCAGGTATCTCCTCTGACAGTTTAACTGCGGCAAGGTAAACAAGGGTGGTCTTAACACTGCTACTGCGTAGTCTCCTCCCCCTAAAAAGCCCCCAACTTGACCCAAAAAGCGCTAAAAAATCACCAGTTGCGCGAAGAAAGCGCAGTTTATTTTTTAGTTGCGCTTTTTTGGCAGCGCCCAGTTTTGTTTGCAGCTGCGCCTTAAGTGCTACAAAAAATGGCACGTGCGCTTCAAGCGCTGACCAATTTGGCCGAAAGTAGTACCCTGTGCTACACCACACTCAAGAGTGCAGAATGCAACAACTGAATAAATTTAGTGTCTGATTTGAGTTTTTATTCAAGTCAGTAGTCAAGACACCCTAGAGTAGACAGACAGCCTTATCTAGGGTGTCTCAGTTTTTCTGAATCTTCTCCTGATTTGGATTTGGATTGATAACTATCTAACTAAATAACTTACAGAAGAGTAATGAGAGCGCCTGGTGGGGCGTGGTATTAAGGGAGCCCCGTCTTACGGCGGTAGCGAACGGGCTGCTACTTTACCTGGACAAAACAACCAGTTGGCAGCGACCGCAAACACTTAACACTTCAGCACAATTAAATTATCATCCCAGTTGAGATGATGATTCAATTATATTGTAGAATTAAATTATCACTGTAGCACGAACTCAGGGTCCCCGTTGGTAAAACGATTGTTTGGGGGTCAGTTCATCAGTGCTTTTTCTTTTTAACCCCTTCCTATCACGGTTGGGTAAGTCCCTTAAGCCTATTTGGCCTACCCCTGGACTGTAACCTGCATGCATACATACATACATAGCACTAACAGAAGCATTAACAGTAGTAAAAGAGGGGGATATAATACTGCAGAAGTTGTATTTCCTGCCCAAGAATGGGTAGGCTAACCAACTGCGCTATCTGAATTGCTGTACTCGAGGTCAAATTTGAATTTTAATGTTTACATCGTTTTCCAGCCAACTCTGGGCTGCTCACTGTCTTCTAATTATAAGTCGTGCCGTGGGTAATCCTCAGAAACCAGGGAGCATATATAATAAGGGGATAATACAGTTTTTTAAGACTTGCCCCGTTCGAGTTGAAAAGTTATATTTTACGTAGCATGTCAGTGCTGCTGTTGATTACCGTATTGGGTTTGGGATTAATTTTTGTAACGCGTGTAACTGTTGTAACGCGTGTAACTAACACTGACTTGTAATCTTACGATTGGTCCCTTTACTTTTTTTGTATTGCATGGTATATCAGTCTCCAGGCTAGTCCAGGCAAGTGGTATATCAGTCTCCAGGCGCGCGCTGAAGCGCTGCCTTTCTGAGCCCCATTGCGCGTTTCGCGCAGTTTTTTCCACCCCCCTGTGGGCGCAGCAAGATTTTTGCGCTTTTTGCACTACAAAGCGCCGTTTTTTTGTTTTTCGAGTGCGCTAAAGCGCTGGCCAATTTGGTAAATGGAAGTACCCTGCCTACTCCGCCTAGTAAATGAAAAATGTGTTGCCAATGCATGTTCTTGCCATTTAATGTTGCACGTACGGTGCATGTAGGCATCCTTAAGACGAGTCCAAATCCGGTAAGTTATTATCGCATGTTACAACTTACATTATATCTTGGTCTTCTACGATCAGTCAATTTACACTTGAACTGGAACAGACTAGGTTCAATTTACACTTGAACTGGAACAGACTAGGTTCAGTTTACACTTGAACTGGAACAGACTAGGTTCAGTTTACATTTGAACTGGAACAGACTAGGTTTAGTTTACACTTGAACTGGAACAGACTAGGCTCAGTTTACACTTGAACTGGAACTGTTATTCACCGGGTTTCACCGGTTCACCTAGAGTGACTTAGAGTGCACAGGTCTACCTCCCTGCTGCACTGTACTGCGATGCCGCTGCCAGCTACACTGCACGGACTCTGATGCCGGTACCCTGAGGTGCCGCGCCATCTCAGTACTTCCTCCTAGCGCATTGATCGAATGCTTATCTAACTGTAAAGATCTTATCCTTACCATCTTCTCCTCTATCGAGCCTATGCCGTTGTAACAATCTTACATTCACAGGTTACGGTCCCATTCGCTTTAGATTGTCCTTGCTTGACGGTATTCCGAGCTGAAGGACATTTTGATTGTTGTCGCGCGGAGTGAATCAATTGAAAGGATCGAGTAAGGCTCTCCACCCGATAAGAACCTCCCCGCTGGGACACCACTCTTGTGCGGTATATCATCCGCGTATCCGGATTGATTCTGCTCCATTGAGCCTCAAGCTGTCGTCCAGCACACCCCACTGACAACCATCTCCACCACCTCTGCGCCCCCACCACCCCCTTCCCATCTCCCACTCCCGATGCGAAAGCAACCTCAGCCACCTCTCAACCACCTCCTGACCTATCAAACCCTCCAGATCTCTCCCAAGTTGGCCTCCACCTCCGACTCGCCCCCCCCCCCCCACACCAGATTCCATTTATTCCCACCCCAGTTGCTTCGCAATTTTTCGCCACCTTTTCCAATCTCCTCCCCTCCCTTCGCCTCAAACCTCCCCGAATCCTCATCCCCTGTTACTCGCCCCCCCCCCCCCCCCCCCCCCCCCTCCGCCGCTCCAATAACACCCTCTGTCATCGATCCCGACGCCATTCTGCTCCGTGGCCACACTCGACGGATCCTATCCGGCAATCTCCTGATGGGGGGCACATCCTGATCGCCAAGGTGGCCATCTCGCTCGACTCTCCACCTCACACGATTCTTGAGAGATGGAACGTAAGTTCATCACCTCCCCAATGCATCCCTATCCTGAACGTTTGACATTGAGAGAGATTGAGCCTGTCCATTGGAACGTCTATGAACCAGACAAGGATTTTGGCTATCTGCCATGACATCGAAAATGCCCCTTAAAGCAAGTTCATCAAGGCAGATGCTATGCTTGATTACCAGCCGGACGATGAGCCATCACCCTTCGGTGATTATTATGATGCTTATGATGATGCTTATGATGAGCGATACCCCGACAGAGAGGATTATCCCGACGCTAGAATCTGTAGCTATGCAAACGGCGTAGCATTTAGGTATATAGTCAAATCATTGTCCACTCCCCTTGTTCGCATGTTTGCCACGCACACAGACGTTGCGGCAAAAGTACTGCGAGACCTCAGATTGCACTTTGGAAAGATCAACCCTGTCATGGCCGAACACCATCGATCTGTCCCGACTGTTGTCCTTGCTTGCACGCCTGTGCCCGCTGTCGTAGCCGTCCCTCTGATGTCTGCAAATGCAATTGGGGACAACAGCCGCAGATCAACTGTCGTTGACATTGAACACTTGCATGGGGGGGAACTGTCTGACAATCCTGTCATCCCTCATACAAGTGTACCTGTTCCCCTTGCTTGCACGCCCCGTCAGACCTTCATCTTCCACCAACACTTCTTTCATGAGTGGATTGAATCTATGGAAGCTGAACTCAACGTATCCCACTTCTACTTTTCCCCTGGATCTAACAGCCAGCCTAAGTTTCAGATTGAATACATACTTGCGCATCTTTCAGAACCTATCAGAAAGGAATACAAGCACCACAACGATCCAGACGACATACTAGAAGCACTCAGATCCAAATACAGCCTTAGATCCACTGTCGTTGATATTGAACACTTGCATGGGGGGGAACTGTTTGACAACCCTGTCATCCCTCATACAAGTGTACCTGATGTAACCCATGATGACTACACTCCTTTCACACATGTCCTCCCTCTGTCGGAACACACTCCCTCATGCAAACCCGTGCTTGACGTTGTTGTTGATATCCCTATGACATTTGCATCACTGATCCTTGCATATGAGAACAACATGATCTCACAGACTGCCACTCATGCCTCCTCTTCAGCACCTAGCCCTTATGTAAACCCCGATGACTTGCATGAGGGGGATCTGAACATAAACCCCACATCCACCTCCACGACTGGTACCTCATCCTGCTCCACCCAGCAAGACACCATGCCAACCACGGCCTGCATTCCCGTCATCCACAATAGTGTCAAGATGACCCCATCAATCTCAACTGATTGGGATCACACTTTCACCAACATACCTACCCAACTACGTGTCCCACCTTTTCCCCCTGAATGCGACAAGCACCAGGCTCATGCCACCATCTCTACCCTTTGCATAATCACACTCATCCACACTCATCCATACACATCAAGGAACCCCCTATTCTCCCTGCCCACCAGCCGTAGGCACATCAAGGCATTGCGCATTTCTCTAGGCATCGGATAACTGATTAGTAGATGAGAGGGAAAAGGGGGAACATTAGCCTTAAGAGGATCATTTACTCCCCGTGTTCTGACTTACATGCAATAAACTGCAGCGCTGTAATGCACTAACGTACGGCCCATGTGCTGATGTACAGAAGTACTGCTGCACTAAACTGCAATGCATCATGTGATGTGACCTATTCTTGCATGCAGATATAAGCATGAGCGATACCCTCGTTAGCTGACTTTCATCTGCGTGTAACATAATCCAGATGCACTGATGTACAGCCAGATGTACTATACTGCACAGATTGAAGTGCTGTACGGTACTAACGTACAACCCATGTGTAGTGCACTGCTGTACTGAATTGCTGTGCACTGAACTGCAATGCTGTACAACAGACCTGTTGCATGAGCGATACCCTCGTGTGACGATCTACATGCACCAAACTGCAGCGCTGTACAGCACTGACATGCAGATTCCATGTACCTTCCAGTGCATAGTCAACCTCATGGCATAGTTACATAGTGCGATTTGATAATCCCCACCATCTGTTAAATAATTAGTAATGAACACTCTAGGAATTAATTCTTGATCTGCCCCTTACTGCCACATGTACTTAGCCACGTGCTGTTCAAGCTTCTACCCCTTTGATGTTTTCATGCTGACAACATGATGCCTGCCCGATTCTAATTTAGCATTTCAGTACTTACCTTTCACTCCCAAATTATGGGGGGGCCTAGCACAGACATCATCAGTTGTATTCCCTGCAGCCCTTGCATTCCCTGCAGCTTTCATAGTTATGATGACGTTGATCTGCAATGACCCAGCAGATCCCACCAGCCTCAGCAGTACCTACCGCCACTACATCTTATCCGCTCCTACTGCTCCTGCAGCGACCCTAGCTACCTCGCAGCCCCAAGTAGCTGCTGACACCTTGTAGATACCCTGCAGCATTCCTAGCTCAAGTCCGCCACCAGCTTGCCCTTGACAGCTTCCCCAGCACGCCAGGCACCTAGTAGTTAAACGTTGCTCCCCATCTGTTGTATTAGACCTGAACACTCTAGAATTTATTAGATTGTACGCCACCTGTCCTGCCCCATGTACCTTCACACACAGGAAGTCAAATTTTGAATTTAGAATTATCCTAGTCTCTACCAGATGTCTGCGTTTTAATTTAGGTTACAAGCTATCCAGCTACAAACACCCAAATTGTGGGGGGACTAGTCCAGACATCCTGTCCAGAACAAATCCTTGCAGCCCCATAGCAGCCTCTCTGCAACCCAGCATGCAGCCTATCTGCAGTCCCCTTTAGTTCCCTGCAGCTTCCCTGCAGACCCTAGTAGTATGCCCTACAGCCTCCTTGCAGCTCCTAGGAGTTCACCCCAGCACCCTCCTGACAGGCCCGAGCCTGATCCCGCAGACCTTTCCATGATATTGATTGATTGCACCATGACTGGCTGCTCTCTTCTATCCAGCTTAAGTCTGTACCACCATGGCAGCCCCTTTAAGCTGCCAGCCTAGATCAGTGACTGAGAGTTCTTTAGACATGATAACCACCTTTGCTGAGCCGGCCTGCCTCGCCACAGCCGGTATAATTTTATCATTAACTCCTTGACAAGCCTGATGAGTTACAAATGTATTGTACCTCCATAATAGTTTTTAATTGTGACTCTAGTTTTTTAATTCCTCTAATTCCTGGAATTCTTCAGAATGAAGAATACCAGGAATTGGGGGGGATGTTATTCACCGGGTTTCACCGGTTCACCTAGAGTGACTTAGAGTGCACAGGTCTACCTCCCTGCTGCACTGTACTGCGATGCCGCTGCCAGCTATGGCACGGACTCTGATGCCGGTACCCTGAGGTGCCGCGCCATCTCAGTACTTCCTCCTAGCGCATTGATCGAATGCTTATCTAACTGTAAAATCTTATCCTTACCGTCTTCCCCTCGTCTCTGTGCTCTGCACATACTCCGGAAATTCACAGGAACAGACTAGGTTTAGCACAGTGTTTTTGGCGAAGCCTTCTCTTCAAGGGGGCGGAGCTCCCAGGGTTACCCATTTGTCTGTCCGTCCGACCGACCGACCAACCGACCAACTGACCATCTGATCATCCGTCTGACGGAGACGAAGCCTGACACGTCAGCCAACGGTATTGTAACTAACTCGCTTCCGTTGCCACCTGTCGCTCCTCGAACACTCTCCGCCATTTGTTAGAGTCTATCAGCTTGGATAACACTCCGGAGAGTGGACTTTGTGTGTGCAGCACGCCAATCTATAAATGCGGAGACGAGAATAAGTTACAAGCACAGGAGACCCATTAAGGGGCACCAGTGGAGGAAAGGGGGCGGTAGCCTGGAACCTGATCAGGGTACAGGCTAGACAGCGCGTCAACAGGAAGCTGACATAGTACTGTCAGGACCGATAGTTCTAAGGGAGTACACAAGGAGTCACCAAGACATAAAACAAGCGAGAGCACCGCTATTCATGCTGATACTCCACCTATGACGCAGGTGACATACAATACTAGTACTCCACCTATGGCACTGGGGACATAGAACCATAAACTGGTAGCAAACAAAAAATTATTAAGGAACGGCGGAAAAACAGGAAACCAGAAGAAAGCCTTGTCTAAAATAAAAGGATGAGAAAGGATGAACCAAAAACCACTGTAGTACTCCGAAAATGTAGCAGCAAAAAAACTTGGGTCATACCGAGCTGAGCTAAGACCAAAAATGGAAATGTAACCATCCATGGTAAGCGCAAAAATACTATTCATCCAGAATAGTAGGCACCAAACCAGAAAATCACAGGGAGGCCAAACAGAAATCAATCCTAATACCAAAGGAAGGGGAACAACGGTGACTGAAAGAACCGAGAACTTAACCTAAAGAGAAGACTGAAAAAATCGTATATCAAAGTTGGGGAACAACGGTATAGAAAACCCGATCCGGGAATAGGAACCTAACGCCAATCAATGATAACCAAAGAGACGGATTGAAATATCGTGTGAGCGCAGCTCACGAGAGAATCAAAGCCTAAAGGACGCTGACAAGAGGACACTAAAGACTACGATGGAAAAAAAAAGTCGATGGAAAAATCCACTACCTTAAAAACTATTCTTAGCATAGAATTCATGACTAGGTTGGGATGAAAAAACCATGATGAACTGGTTTCTCACTCAAAGATGGAAGTAAGAAGATGTATGAAAGTTAATTATCATAAATCCCCAGCTACGGCACTAACGAAAAACAGTCTAAGAGGGTGGGTATCGCACCGCAAAGAACTCGTGCACTCAGACAAACCAAGCGCCTAACTAAAGCAAACCAAACCTGCAGCAACTGAAAAAATCCAAAGGATGCGAAGTTAAAATTTTCAAGAAACTTGTAACCAACAAAGGAAACACAGTTCAATGAACAATAGAAGGGTAGATGTACAACCATAGTACATAAAACCTATTGTCCACCTGAAAAAATAGTAAACGCATAAAAAGGACTTCAAAGAATTTACTGCAAAGGATGGACTGAAAAGGGCGCTTGAAATACACTCGGAAAACAAAGAAAGAGGTGAGCGGCGGTACATCTGCAAGTACAACTGCAAGATTACCCAGCCCCACAATTCACAGTAAAATCCGAAGGGGAACAACTACTACACTCCACAAAAAGTTCCAATCACATGAGGGGCTGGTGATCTAAAAACAGTGTGGAGTAAAAAGAAATAGCTAATCTATGATGAGCTCCACCGAACGAACCATCTGCCTATGGAACTAAGAGTCAGAAACCATCAAGACGCTATAACGGTGGTCTGAATTAAGTACCACCTTCCACCAAAACCAAGAAAGACAGCTGAAAGGAAGCTGCCTAAACAAAGCGTCGTAACGCTCCACCAATCTAGACTACCATATAAGTCAGTCTAGGAGGTGCAAAGGAATAGGCACTCACACATAGGGCCATGTTAACCTACGTATGAGAACCAGCAGCACCTAAAACAATGAATCCTGGGTTGACTGTAACACCCCAGCCATACGCAGTATCAAGCTAGACCAGTGTTCAAGAGCATCACTTACCCATTCGGCAACGGCTACATCATCACATGGGCTTGACCCGAGTAATCCACCAGGGACGACAGGAGGCGTCGGAATTATCGACACCCGCGAGCCATCCGAGGTGGTCGGAGGTTGGCGACTATTAGTCAATGGACCTGATCCAGGTACCACTATGATCGAAGGCTGTCTAAATCCTAAAGCTTCACCGCTAAAACGTGGCACAGAGGAGGGCCTGGCGACCCCCCTGAGATTCGGCTAAGATTATAGTTGGATATCCCAACTCCCACCCGCCCTAAAACTTCACACACAATACAGCAAGATCAGGCCCTGGTCTAGAATGCAAGAATGATACAACCCAGCCAGGCCAGCCAACAACAATTGGGGTTGTTAAAGGGCGTAGGGAATTACCGGTAACACATAACATATCACCGTTTGATGACAGGAGGATGCAAGCGGGCCACGGTGACCCATACTAATGGGAGAACCCAGAAAGACAGTTTAGAACTGAACTGGAGATAGAGAGTACATCACTACTCACTACTAACTGGCGCAACATTGGAAACCCAAATATAAATGACCCTTACTCACCAGGGAATACCCCAACCAGTCTACCAAATAATGCCTTTCTAACTAGCTTGTTGCGTGACTGCCCAATACTAAGATTACATAGCAAGGGCAACCAAACAAACGCAACAACGACACATCAGGTGCAACCCCAAAGAAAAGTTCCGAAGGAGTCTTCTCCCTAGATGAACACGCGATTGCCAAATAACACACTAGCACCATGCTGAGCCAGTGTCATCATCAACAACTCATGCATGCCCCAACTAATCGAGATCAACCATACCTCTATACCACTTAACTAAAAATTCCTAAGCCCTATCAGAACTCAAACACTTGAACCCAAACTCACGTAGCTAAGGCATACACCTAAGGGGGGAACCAGGGGCACGGGAAGACAAAGTAGTAACCTCTGACGAACCACGGAACGCACCCAGGGGTCACAAGGAGCCTAAGAGAGAAAAATATCCACCAAGATATCATGCCAAAAGATCCTCCACGGCCGCTGGACTAGGGCCAGGACGGCGTCCACTGCGGCCTGTAGCATGGGCGAATTCCGGCGCTGCGAGACGCTGGGATCACAGAAGGTGGGGAAGCGTTAGGTCGAAGTCGAGATTTGAGGTATGGGAAAAAGGAGACGAGAATGACAGTGCAGCAAGTCACACCTGGTGCAGAAAATCGCACCAATGGCAGAAAATCGCAAATCGCAAGGCAGAATTCGAACATTTATCGCTAGGATGCGAAGAGCAGAGCCGAGGCATGTAAAGGTCCTAATATCCCGCCGTCGATGATCAGTCAATCCCAAGTCCCCCCTCTATCGCTCGACTCACCCGGTTGGGGGTAGAGGGAGCAGCACCCGTAGTGGTGCTGACCATACCCCCCTGCTTCCTACCACCTCCAGAATCTCCAGGTCCCAGACGCGTAGGTCGTCCTCCTCTGGCGAACCCTACGGCAGTGCCGGCGATCCGCCAGCTTGATCGAAAAAATTCTCCAGAAGGAGCACAGAGCCACTAGAGCGCAAGCTCATGCCAGTAGCCGACCGTCGGCTGGCAGAGCAAAGGGGGCAAAGACGACGTAGACATCAGCAGGGAGCTTGGTCGGCTTGGCAACCTCCGGTATGCAGGCAGAGCCTCAAACACCGGAGAAAGGTTAGCGACGTCAAGGACGCGAGCAGACGAAGACGGGGTATCTCCACCGATGTCCAGGCTAGTCGCCGACTTGAGTCTGCACGTCACAGTCATCTACGACAGACGGGAGGAGGCGACAGACGGCAGGGGAGGAAAAGGAAGAGAAGATGGAGGAATGACCGGGGGGGGTTACTTCCACGATGGCGGAAGGACTCTCATGACGCTAGCAGAGGCAGCTGGTGCACAAACGTCTAGCCAATCATCAAGAGGAGCCGTTCCTCCGTTGGAAGGATTGGTCGCAGCCATCGCTGAGAATGATACTGCGCATCCCGCGCGTCCAGGAAAGACCATCCATGTCATGGAGTTTCTCAAAATGGCGGGAGGTCCTCGCGGAAGTTGCATCGCAAAGCAGTGGTAGTAAATGAAGGGCCGTATAACCTATCAGCTTGGATAACACTCCGGAGAGTGGACTTTGTGTGTGCAGCACGCCAATCTATAAATGCGGAGACGAGAATAAGTTACAAGCACAGGAGACCCATTAAGGGGCACCAGTGGAGGAAAGGGGGCGGTAGCCTGGAACCTGATCAGGGTACAGGCTAGACAGCGCGTCAACAGGAAGCTGACATAGTACTGTCAGGACCGATAGTTCTAAGGGAGTACACAAGGAGTCACCAAGACATAAAACAAGCGAGAGCACCGCTATTCATGCTGATAGAGTCGATTGCGACGCTGCTAGAACTTGTTCATACAGATTTGGGCCTCAAAGTATAAAATACTATAATCAGCATGCCCGATGCCCAGGCATTATAACGTTTGGGAGGAGAGAAACATTTCGTATCAGGCTGCTCCATTTCCCTTGCATGATTTTGGCCAGCCCCAAAATCTACCGGTATTGCATGGAATCACGCACGTCCCTGTCAGAATATACGCGAAACACTGTGAAAACTAGGGAAATCGGTAAATCACGCATGTCCCAGTCAAAATCTGAAACGATAAGTCAAATGTGTGTAAACACAGTTCAAGTTCAAATTCAAGGAACAATACCAGAACCAGTATACTAAATTACCAGAATTGGAAAACTACGGTAGCCAGCAATGTTTTTTTTCGTCCGATTAATGGGGCACGCCCGATTAATAATGTTTATTTCCGTTTCGGTCCATCGGGCCCCCAGGTGTGGGTAATGTTTTCGGATTTCAGATCTCTGGGTGGAGCATCGGGCGTGCCATATACTTAATGTTTACGTCTGTCAGATGCCTGGCTGGAGCATCGCGCGTGCTATATACTTAATGTTTCAGGCTTTCGGATGCTTGAGTGGAGCATCGCGCTGCCAGATACTTAATGTTCTTGGATTGTAGACACCTGGCAGGAGAATCGCGCAGGTCACCACCTGGCCGTGGTGACGTGGCCACGTGGTGACGTGGGTGACACAGACGATGGACGGACGATGTTCAAAAAAGCCTGCCAGGGCAACCACGTTTGGAAATAATAACTGCCTTGGCCCAGATGCCTAGGGCTAGCAATTGGGGTTATAGTAGCCCATGCGTATAAAGAGTCAACCCCACTTCGGCCTCACAAATCAAAGTATCCAAGATGCTCACAAAGTATAAGAAACAGAAGACTAGTCGCCCGACCAAGGCGCAGTCCTTAGGACTGACCCCAGGCACCTGGAACACCATCTTCGGAGCTACGACGACTGTTGTCGCGCTTGTCCAGGATTGTGTTGTATAGAACCCCGTTTGTTTTGCTGATTTACGCCACAAAGACTAGGATGACATGTTGCCATGTGTGACCCATAACTAACCAGGATTTACGTCCAGGATTGTTTTCTAGGGCAACCATTAGTTGGTAGGTTTTATAAATAGAGAAATCAGGAAAATCGATACCTTTATAATTGAGGTCAAAGTAACACAGTACTCTTTTACACAGCAAATTTGACAGCCCGATTTTTATGGGATCACTTGTAAGCAATATTGGGCGTGCCAGATACTTAATGTTTGAGCTTTTTAAAGTCTACACCTGAGTATCGGGCTGCCATATACTTAACGTTTCCGTCCCACCAAATTCTACACCTGGGTATATGGCGGCCATATACTTAATTTTTCTGCACTACCAAAGTCTACACCTAGGTATATGGCTGCAATATACTTAATGTTTATGCCCAATTCCTTAAAAAAATCACTGGTAGCCAGCGAAAAAAATCAAGGCACACGTATTATGGAAGAAGGTGCTGCGACATCTAAGGTTGACTGGAATGGTAATGAGAACGCTTGGTGGGGCGTTGTATTAAGGGAACCCGTCGTACGCGGGCAGAGAACGGTCTACCACCTCAACTGGACAAGCTACCTGCGACCTGCAACGCCAAGGGCGACCGTAGGGGGAATCGACCCCCGACCATTCTTCGTTTAAGCAATTTGGTGTACCACTAGACCAATGTGTATCACTGAAACGGGCTACCGGAATGGTATGTTACAGAGAGGAGTTATGGAAGACGGTACTGCCCTATCTAAGGTTGACTGGAATGATATGTTACAGAGTGGAGCAATCAGGGAACGCAGTCCCCGAAAGCTGCGAGGCCAAATTCCATATTTATTCATGTGCCTGACATAACATGTCACTGAGGCATGCGTGTCTATACTTCTGAAACATATAGCTGACAGCCGCGGCGTCGACCTCGGTGGCTCGGTGCGGTCGAATCCCCCATTGAGTGTAGTAAACAGTCAAGGAAAGAGTAGTGGGCCACAGGGTACAACTTCTTGCCAAATTGGCGAGCGCTCAAAGCGCACAAACGTCAAATTGGTCTGCGCTTTTTAGTCAAAAAAGCGCAAAAACTGCGCGCTGCCCTCACAGGGAGTTGAAAAAACTGCGCGAAACACGCAGAGGGGCTCAAAAAGGCAGCGCGGCACCGTGCTGCCGCGCGCGCTTAGTAGTACCCTGGTGGGCCATAGAAGTGATCAAAATCGTGATTATAATGCACCATAACGATAATCCAGGGGTCGGTTCCAAAGGTCGGCCATCATATAATTACATTTTCACTGCAGCACGAACTCAGGGCCCCCGGTGGTAAAACAATTGTTTGGGGTTCAGTTCATCAGCGCCTTTTCATTTTAGCCCCTCCTGTCACGGTTGGGAAAGTCCCTTGAGCCTATTTGGCCTACCCCTGGAGTGTAACGTACATACACGTACACAAAAGGTAATGATAACGCCTGGTGGGGCGTGGTGTTAAGGGAGCCCGTCGTACGCGGGTGGGGAGCGTCCTCCTACCTCAACTGGACAAGCTACCATCGCGGTTGACGACGACCTGCAACGCCAAGAGCGACCGAGGGGGGAGTCGAACCCCCGACTCTTCATTCTTTAGCGATCTGGTCAACCATAAACATACACAATGATTCCTAAAGAAAGACAACACGAGACTAACGAAAGTCTTATCAGGCTCTACAGATTTATAATGTGTTATAATGCGAAGTTCTGTTTCCAAAGTGTAGGAACCTTGCAGCATGAAAATAAACTGGATAATTGGGTATCCAATCCCAACAGAGTTTGCTAGAGTGTGTCACAATACACAAGCACAGCAGTACACACACAAACAATTGATCGGTTGAGGTGATCCTCACCCTAGGTGGTGATTCCCTCAACACAAATCAGCGACATGGAGGATCTAGATAGAAAGGTATGGCCACTTCTACTCGTAGCTTCCTATTCATAGCTTTTCTTTTCAGCTATGAGCAGTAGCTCTTAGGCAGCTCCTCTGGCTTGCTACCCAGCCAAACCTACAGCAAGGCAGTGCATCCGGAAGCTTTCCAGTACTGTTGAAATCTTGGGGTTTAGCCCAGTGACTGGCTCAGGGAGCTGCCTAGAAGCTGCTGCTTGTAGCTGAAAAGAAAATATATGCCCCTACTATAAAGCATGTGCCTTGCGGGACAGCGGGAGACATTGACCCACAACCAATCAGACATTCACCACAAACCATAGAGACCAGGACAGACAGGCTACCTGTCCTGAGGGGTAGGGGTGAGCCCGTGTAGGCTTACAGAACGACTCAGCTGCATTCAAGTAGCCTTCGACATGCTAAGTGTACAAAGCACTGCACCAGGCTGCATGTAGTATGCAGTTAGTGCACCAAATAGCTATAAAAAACACTTTATTCGTGTAGTGGATAGGTGGTAGCTAGAGACGCAGCAATCATCTACCACCAACTGTCTTCTCCCATGTGTTTTCATTAGGCAATCAAGATTGTACTGTAAACAGTATTCAACGCATTCAAATATCCACAATAGTCTTGTGGTTGTGCCCTCACGTGTTTCAAGCACCAGGCTGCACATATAATAAGGAAACCCACTATACATCGTAACAACGGAAATCAATAGAATGCACGTTTCACTGAACGTTTTCAGTTTAGTCAAAAGCGCAACCCAAAAGGAGACAGTTGCATCAAAAGCACTACTCAGTACAGTACCCTGGAATGCACAGCTCCCTGAACTGCATGTTGGGATAGGTAGCCCTCAGGTGTTTCAAGCACCAGGCTGCACATATAATAAGGACAGACATACGTGGTAACGACAGAAATTGATAGAATGCACATCTAACTGAACTGCATGTCGGGACAGCAGAAGAATGTTTGAGGTGCACACAGATGAAGACCACTGTAACTCTAGCCACGCACTCCAACTATGAACAAAATGTTTGGGTGCGGAGGTGGTCGGAATCGTTCAAATGCCTGGACATATGTTGGATAGACGGACAGCGGACAGCAGAGAGAGACACGGGGGGGACATAGGGCTTCAGCCCCGGGACCCTGGGGGTTTATTTTGTACTCAAGAGTGTAGTGTAGTAGTGTATATACTAACCACGTTTACTCAACCAACACACCGTGAGCAACCTGAAGGCCAAGTAGGAAGTTGGCAACAGAAAAAATGACCCCCACCCTCAAATGTACAGCCTCCCCAAAGTATACAGAATCCCCCCAAAAGGTACAGACCCCCCCCCCCCCCCAAAGTGTACAGAATCCTCCCAAAGTGTACAGAATCCCCCCAAACTGTACAGAATCGCCCAAAGTGTACATATGCCCATAAATATGTGCACCCATACACACAAATACAAGCCTTGTGAATTTATAGCTTATTGATAGCTATGCCTACCCATTTCTGGGCTGACTCCCCCCCCCCCCCCCCCCCCCCCCCCCCCCAAACTGTACAGAACCCCACAAAGTGTACAGAACCCTACAAACTGCACCGAGTTGCCCAAAGCGTGCAGATGCACATATCTATCGAGTGCAAGCCATGTGAATCTGTAAGACGCGTATTGATAGCCATGCATACCCATTTCTGGTTTCATTATGTGATCAAGGGTGAAGTGTAGTAGTGTATATACTACCCCCGTTTAGTCCACCCACAAATAAGGAGCAGCCCACGGACGGGGAGCAGCCCGAAGCCAAGCCATGTGAATCAATAATCCACGTATTGCTAGCCATGTCAACCCAACACCACGTTTACTCAACCAGCACACCGGGGAGCAGCCCGAAGCCAAGCCATGTGAATCGATAATACGCATACTGCTAGGCATGCCTACCCATTACTGGGCTGCACATGAAGGGGTGCAGGTGTACGCTCCATTTGCTAGCCATGCCTACCCATTTCTGGGATGCACATGGAGCGGTACAAGTGTACGCTCCATGTGCTAGCCATGCCTACCCATTTATGGGCTGCACATCTCTGAACTGTTGTTGGTCTGCATTTGCAGGCACCAAATGAATATCTCATGGTAATATTTCCACACGTATGAATGCTTATGTGATGACATCACAAGTAGCATGATGCGGTACATGATGCAGTACATGATGAGGTACATCACAGGTAGGTTTCAAATTCCTTGTTTCCGATGATGCCTTGCCATTCCGTCGCCATTCCGTCGCTGCATGGCGACACAGGGGTCTGACTAAAATAGTCAGAAATGACCTCCTTAATTTGTAGCGTGACGCATTTCAAGTCCGTGATGGTGACCATCTGAGACTCCCGTGGCTGTATCTTCATCACAGATCGTGGTGGTGGTCAGGCGTTCAGTGTAAGCCTTCAAGTCCATTGTCTTCTCAATGCAAGATATTCTGATCTGGGTGTCAGGCTCCCTTATGTACAGAACTGAACTTTTTGTGGGTTTAGCTAAGTGGCTGGTCCAGGGAGCTGCCTAGAAGCTGCTCAGAATAGCCGAAGAGAAAAGCGCTGGTCTGCATGTAAGACTACCTTGGAGATATAGTGGTGGTATTCAAGCGGTACGGAACACAGGTTGTGAAGGGTGCGGAAGGGGTGCAAAAAGTGGGCCGAAGAGCCCCCAAATCTGCAGTGTTGATGGATACAATGTTTGTATCTTGACACACAAGGATAGACACACCGCACACTAAAAAACCTAGTGGCAGCGGGGATACAAAGTCCAAGAGATCTGCCACCAAAGCAGCTCGAGCAGACAAAACAAAACTAGTAACAGCGGGGATTCCCATCCCCAGCTCAAGGGCGGTCATGCCCTTGTTGTATCTAGGCACACACACATGAGGCTGGGCATAGACTCATTGCCATAAGCAGTCTATTGAAGATATGTGTGCCTCAAGCCACATGTTGACGTTAGCTAGGCTGTGGCATGCAAGAGACTCATTGGCACCAGCAGTCTGTTGAAGATAGGTGTGCCTCAAGCCACATGTTGGCGTTAGCTAGGCTGTGGCATGCAAGAGACTCATTGGCACCAGCAGTCTGTTGAAGATAGGTGTGCCTCAAGCCACATGTTGGCGTTAGCTAGGCTGTGGCATGCAAGAGACTCATTGGCACCAGCAGTCTGTTGAAGATAGTTGTTCCTCAAGCCACATGTTGACGTTAGCTAGGCTGTGGCATGCAAGAGACTCATTGGCACCAGCAGTCTGTTGAAGATAGGTGTGCCTCATGCCACATGTTGGCGTTCGCTAGGCTGTGGCATGCAAGAGACTCATTGGCACCAGCAGTCTGTTGAAGATAGTTGTTCCTCAAGCTATGCTGTGGTGTCCAAATGACTCTTCATGTTAGCACCACCAGTCACATTGGCCGGTGTGCTTTTGGTGTTAGCACCACCAGTCACATTGGCGGGTGTGTTCTTGGTGTTCACACCACCAGTCTCATTGACGGGTGTGTTCTTCGTGCTATCATCACCCGTCACACTGACGAGTGTATTATTGATGCTATCAGGAGCATGGACGACTGTAGCCCATAGCCATGACAGCAATGACAGCAATGACATCAGGTGCATGGACGACTGTAGCCCATAGCCATGACAGCAATGACAGCAATGCCATCAGGTGCATGGACGACAATAGCCCATAGCCATGACAGCAATGACAGCAATGCCATCAGGTGCATGGACGACTGTAGCCCATAGCCATGACAGCAATGACAGCAATGCCATCAGGTGCATGGACGACAGTTGCCCATAGCCATGATAGCAATGGCAGCAATGCCATCAGGTGCATGGACGACAGTAGCCCATAGCCATGACAGCAATGACAGCAATGCCATCAGGTGCATGGACGACAGTAGCCCATAGCCATGACAGCAATGACAGCAATGCCATCAGGTGCATGGACGACAGTAGCCCATAGCCATGACAGCAATGACAGCAATGCCATCAGGTGCATGGACGACAGTAGCCCATAGCCATGACAGCAATGACAGCAATGCCATCAGGTGCATGGACGACTACTGTATCCCATAGCCATGACAGCAATGACAGCAATGCCATCAGGTGCATGGACGACTACTGTAGCCCATAGCCATGACAGCAATGACAGCAATGCCATCAGGTGCATGGACGACTGTAGCCCATAGCCATGACAGCAATACGCACAGTTGGTACACCCACCAGACGAGACACCCACGGGTTTGTTCCTGCAGCCAGCAATGCTTCATCTCATGCCTGCCTCTTGTCAACATTGGCCTGCCTGTGGCAATGTAGTGTAATCGGGAGATTGTGGATGTTGGCACAATACATACAAGTCACTGATCAAGAGCTGGTCAGGGGTGGAGAATGAAAATGGAAGGCAGTCAGTCGATTTGATGGTTGTATGTGTGGTGTTGGGAGGCTGGGGTGGAGGGGAACGGAGGGGTGGAGTGCACAGGGTCCCGTCTAGAACCTGCTACGCATAGCCCGTAGAAGAAACAGTGCCCACACAAGTGTGAGGGATGGTTGTTTCTGGGCTAACCCCTGGCTAAACGTAAATTTAAAATACCTTCACTAATTGTGTCCCATGTCAGACAGATGAATGATCGATTTGATGGTTGTATTTGTGGTGGTGGGAGGCTGGGGTGGAGGGGACCTAGTACACAGGGGCTGCCTAGAACCTGCTACCCATAGCCTGTACAAGAAAAAGTGCCACCACAAGTTTGAGGGATGAGGAACCAGCATCACTACCACCAGCATCATCATCACTACCACCAATAGAAGAAACAGGTCCACCACAAGATTGAGGGATGGTTGTTTCTGGGCTTCCTCCTAGGGGTCGGCTATGTTATATAATATTAGTGAATAAATAATGGTATAATCTTATATAATATTACTCGGCTCCGCCAACTAATATCATATGGATTTGTACTGCCTGCACTTCGAGGCGTTTCCCCCTTTTATTTGCTTTCTTTCTTCTCACGGCATTGCATTAGTTTTTTCACCAATAATATTATTTGCCAATCCCTAGTTACTCCTGGCTAAACGTACATTTTGAATACCTTAACTAATCGTGTCCAATGGGAAGTCTGCACTTTATCTTTAGACTGTCTGAACCTGTTCGTCGCCTTTTATTTTTCACTGTATGCATGTTTTAACCAGAAAACTTAGTATGTTGTTCAGTCGGCGCTATTGCGCGCAGCCGCGCACGCAACATCATATTATCTCGATAGTCCATACAATGAAAAGATCTTGCAGAGATGGGATGAGCGGTGCAAGGGCAAGAGTGCCCAGGGAGACAAAATTCTGCACCAGCCCCAACCTGTTAGCGTTGTAGTGCTTATTGTAGAGCTTAGTGTATGCTCAATGCGACGTTGATCCCGTGATTCCCCAAACCCCAGATATTGTCTGAACCAACAATGACCTATTGTAGTGTTGAATACCCAAATTGCTACAAGGAGCCCAACCTTGAAAGACACCACATCTCTGATCGCTACCAGAAGGCCCTGTTCTGAAGGAAAAAAGCACCTGTCTGCATCACCACTAACCTGTTAGCATTGTAGTGCTTGGTGTAGGCATTGTAGTATTGAGTGTATTCGTCAATTTCTTTCTTGAAGATGGCGTCTTCTGTCAGGTATTCTGTGTAGGTGTCCGTGTCGTCATCAGCTCTTTTGGGGCAGGCTGAGTGGTCAGGCACATTGTTGGATGTGCCACTCTGTGTTCGTAGAGGTGTGGACAGGGGTGGCATGAGTTGGAGTTACTCAAACACATTTTTGGGGTAGGCTAACTGGTCAGGCGCAGTTTGTGGCATTCTGTGTTCGTGCAGGTGTGGACAGGGGTGGCATGAGTAATGGTGGTACTTGCACACATTTTGGTGCCGGCTGACTGGTCAGGAGCATTGATGTTTGTGGCACTCTATGTTGGTGCAGGTGTGGACAGGGGTGGCATGAGTAATGGTGGTACTTGCACACATTTTGGGGGCAGGCTGACTGGTCAGGAGCATTGATGTGTGTGGCAGTTTGTGTTGGTGGAGGTGTGGACAGGGGTGGCATGAGTTGGTGTTACTCGAACACATTTTGGGGGCAGGCTGACTGGTCAGGCACATTGCTGTTTGTGGCAGTCTGTGTTGGTGGAGGTGTGGACAGGGGTGGCATGAGTTGGTGTTACTTGCACACATTTTTGAGGCAGGCTGTGTGGTCAGGTGCATTGTTAGATGCATCCCTCTGCAACACAGAGGGAGGGTAGGGGTTGGGGATTTGGGAGGTTGGGGGTCGGAAGTCCCCCCCATGACTATCCTTCATGCCCCCCCCCCCACACACAGCTCAACAACGCAGAAACCTGACGCTTGCTTTGCTACCCGCTCTAGATGAGTAGGTTTCCCCGCTGATGAAATTGGTGCGGTATCGATCACCGTGCGCAAGTTTTTCGAGCATCGTGCATTGAATCAAATGCACGCACGCACCAGATACGAGAGCTCTGGCGAGGCTTTGGCATTCCATGCGATCCTGAGCCAGGCAGCAGTAGCATCCATTTGAAACATGACAACATCAACCAAGGAGACACAAATCTGCTCCATAATCCAGCAGATGAACAGGACGACATGTCCGACAGCCTTTTTCCAGGCATCGGACGCAGATGTATCGAGAACGCAGAACTGGACGGAAGCAAAAGGCATGGCGTTTTGTTGATGATGAGGGCGGGGAAGCAGCGTAGTTGAGGCGTAGGCAAAGGCGCGAAAAATGGGGACTGTGAAGGGGAGCGAAGTAAAAGGGGAGCGTAGTAAAATGGGGGCGCAGTAAAGGTGCAGGCAAAGTCGCGATGAAGGGGAGCTATGAAAGGTTTGGGTGAGGCGAGCCCTTTTGAGATATCTTAGGAACTGAACGCCCGCCACTTCGCCCTGATTGAGATATTTTAGACATGGCGATATGTGATCAACACCATGCGTACATGCGATCACTATGCATGCAAACGATCACCAACATGTATGTGATAACCATTCATGCATGCATGCACGCGCATGCGATCACCACCATACATGCGATGCCCTGGGCTGGTTGAGTTGTCCGGGTGTCGACGTGACTTAACAGTCGACGTGTAAGCTGACGTGTACGCTCTGGCATGTATCACATCCGCGCTGGCATCTGGCATCCACGCTGGCATGGATTGCTTCGGACAAAGGGGTACAAAGGGGTAACTGGTCACTATGACTACCAGACCTGTGCGTGCGTGATGCGCGGTGCGGCCGGGTGCGGCGGGTGCGGCTACAGGCGATAGGCGCTGACGCTGTCCCAAGTCCGCACAGATATGCATGCATTAGTGCCGAGATGGCATCGTGGCTTTACATGTCTTCCTCTTCTTTCCACAGGGCGTTCTCACTCCAGACGATGAAAGCTTTCCAATCGAATTCCATTGATCGCTCTGAACGTTACTTCGCGATGGTCAATTATCTGCCCTTCAGATCGGAAAGTGTGTTGGGTACTGCCCAGAAGAGTGTTGCGAACAAGTATTGAACATGAAGACAGCAGCTTGAGTTGCAAGCCACAGGATAAATCTCTGAATCCAGGCAGAGTGAGCAGGGCGCTGGCATGAGCTGGTGAGCGCTAGCCCAACCATTGCACTATGCAGATCTGCATACATGCATGGTCCCATACAATCCCCATCGTTGCACCATGCATGTCCACACACCTACACAAGCACGCAGATGCATGCAATCCCCATCGTTGCACCATGCATGTCCACACAAGAATGAACTCGCATGGAATCCCCATCGTTGCACCATGCATGTCCACACAAGCACACACACAGCAGCATGCAATCCCCATCGTTGCACTATGCACCATGCACATCCACACGAACACACGCAGTACTATTTCCCAACTGCTAATTTAAAACGATCAGACAGGTCTGATGATTGAGCCCTGGCCAGGTTCACCAATCCTCAGATTTGCCGCCTTGGAAGAGGTAGAGAACTTCCCTCCGTGCTGTAGCACGGTACTCCAAGCTCAGGCGCAGAGGGTCTGCGAAACCAAATAAACCCAACATGGTAGCTTTCTCCAGTTTGTACACATGCATGCAAACGGGAGGGTTCCCTCAATCTCACGCCTGTGGCATGGCGTACTAATGTTCAAATTTCCCAACTACTATTAACCAACTTCTATTTCCCAACCCTCTATTTCCCAGCAGCTGTTTCCCAACTGCTGTTAACCAACTGCTATTACCCCCTCTTCTGCAGCAGGACGGTCCCGTATGTAGTGTTGACAATGGGGTACAGGAGCTTTCCAACCCATGCTATGCTACTCATGTTAGATACATGTGTAGCTTTCATTGAGTACTCTATTTACCAACCTCTATTTACCAACCTTTATTTCCCTACCTCTGTTTCCCAACCTCTATTTTCCAACTGCTAATTCCCAACCTCTATTTCCCAACCTCTTTTACCCAACTGCTGTAGCCCAACTGCTGTAACTCCCTCTTCTGCAGGAGGGCGGTCGTTGAATTTACTGACGACAATGGGGCCTAAGCGGGGAGCTAGTGTATACCAATATAGAGATGGTGTGTGGGGGGGTGGGGGTGGAGGGTTGGATGGAGTGTCTGGGCGGGCGTTGGGTGGATACCAAACTGTGTACACCCTACACCCTACACCCTAAACCAAACACGATGCTGGCAACCTTCAAAACACTCCAGTGACCAGAATCAATGTTTTCAGAATCCTTTGAAGATGGATTGAGTTGGGTGGATAACAAACTGTTTACACCCTGAACCCTACACCCTTGAACCGAGCACGATGATAGCAACCTTCAAAACACTCCAGTGACCAGAATCAATATTTTTCAGAATTCAGATGATAGATTGAGTTGTGGATCCCTTGAAGGTTGTTGTGGTATTGAAATTGAAATTGTTACATCCGTGTAATACCGTTACTCACAGGACGTGAAGTTAAGGACACCATAGCGTAAGCCGGAGCTAGCTATAGTCACCGTGTTGTTATGGTATTGACCTTCCATCCGCACTGCAGTGGTGTTGGCTGGGATCAGGGGGCTACATGACGCGCTATTACACGCTACAGCGCAACAGGGTACTTCAAATGGCCTAATTGGCCAGCGCTTTAGCGCACTTGAAAAACAAACTGCGGTTTGTAGAGCAAAAAGCGCAAAAATTGCTCGCTGCGCCCACAGGGGGTTGCAAAAAACTGCGCTAAAAGCGCAGAGGGGGTCAAAAAGTCCGCGCTCAAAAGCTCAAAAGCGCGCGCTTTGAATTACCCTGGAGCGCAAGCTTTTGGAGCCCGACTGCACGATTGACACAATTTTGTATACCCCCTCTGGGCGCAGTGCATATTTCCGTGTTCAGTTGAGTTCACCGAAAATGACAAAATGTATTGACATTCCAATCGCACTGCAGTGGTGTTGGCTGGGATGAAGCCAGCACCAGCACAACAACGAGGCTGGAGCCATATTAAGCAGACTGCTTGTTAGGGGTAGTGGTGAAAGTCGCGATTGGCAGTGGTCTAGCATGCCCGCCTAGATGAGCACACAGCACAGCATCATGGTGGGTTTCGTTCCTAGGCCCCCAGCGTCGTGTAACATACAAATCATGGGCTAAGATTCAGACAGCATTAGAAAGGGGGAGTAGTAATACAATGGTACTAGCATACATACAATATGTATGTACGTGTCGTGACGTACAATATGTATGTACATATCGTGACATACAATAATGCAAGCTACATATATTAATTCTTGCTCCTATTTTGGAGTAGCCACGATGACCCCACTGTTTCCCTAGTGGTGGCCTCCCCGCTTAGCTGCGATGTAAGTCCAGCGTTTTTTAGGCACGATTAATCGTTTTTCGCGATTTTAATCTCATTTGAGAAATGGTCCATCGTTTTCTCAGGTCTGGTCTCGGGTCTGGTTAATGTTTTCGAATTCAGAAACGTTAAGTGAAGCATCGCGCATGTGCGATATATAATGTATCCGAGCGACTGATGGCTTGGGTGACAGTAACTCTGAATAATCACTTTTGCTGTCTTCTTGTCCATCTTCCTGACATTCTTGTCATCAAGCTTTGGTTTGAGCCTCAAGATGTGAAGCACCTACATGTTATGAGCAAGGCTTCGTTTAGGAGGAATGTTCACCTCCGAAGGGTGGACTCTTAAAACCTGCCGCGATTTCATATAGGGTTGTACAAGAATGAATAGGTAGGAAGTTAGGAACACAATAATTGGAAGTCACACTTGTGAAAGGAGAAGATCCAGATCCACTAAGAAACGAGAACACGAGAAGGGCTTAGTCAGATCATTATAGATTAGCTACAGATCTACCTATGTCCCCGTTGTAAACATGCCCCCCACCCCCCCCCACCCCCCACCCCCCCCACCACCCATCATCAACATCATCATTATGATGATTACATTGTCGTGTGGGGGGGCAGGAAGACATATTTTGGACAGCATTACATTACATTACATTACATGTTAAAGTCTACTTGACACCGCGAGGGTGTATGAGACTCTGTGCTTTAAACAAAAAGAAAAAGCACCCACAAAGCAAAAAAACCCATTACATCAGGGGTGTGTCGAGGACAAACAAACCAAACTCCCAACCACCGTTTTGGTGGCGTAGGTATTAAACCCCCTAGAGCAGGACCCAGATCTCAACCACTTACAGTGGCGGAGGTAAGAAGCTAACAAATGAGAAGTCACAAGAAGAAAAAAAGGGATAATAAATTACGGTGCCACTAAGCAGTCCAGGGCTTCCTGTCATGCTCTTCTACAAGTAGAAAGATAGTCGGCTAGGTTGCTCCAAAAAGACTTAGTGCCATTTCCATTCATAAAGGTTCTGAATGTGGAATCGCAGAATTCCACATTCCATACGGTTAAGTCGGTATCCTCATGGACATGCCTATAAATATCTGTAAACAGCTTCTGGTAGCGAAGGCGAATATCACTATAAAAATGGCACTCAAACATATGCATTTCATCCTCAGGTTTTTGGAACCCACACATTTGACAGTGCCTCATTGAGCGAGGGATGTGTGCTCTATCCACCACCCTCATTCTTTCTGTGTTCAGCCAATGGGAACCCATTCTAAACTGTGCTATAGAACGAATCTGATCCTGCTTATGTAAGGCGGATGTACAGGGAATCAAGCTGTTCTCATCATTGCTGTTGGCTGCGAACCATTTTTGGTATCGGAGGCGTTTAAAGCCAACCCTTCTCTCATCAGGGATGTCTCTAACTGCATTGGTGTCACTTGGGTAGCATATTCAATACAGTGTCCGATTCAGATGGGAGTTGGAATTGTAAAAGTTTTAGATAAAATTAGAGGGCAAATAAAGTTGAAACAAGACCTCCAACTTCTTGTTCAACTTTATTTTGGGTAAACAAAAAAGTTGTGATGGATATTGAGGATAAGCTCTATTTAAAGATGAGGTACGGCAGCTTCTTTCCTGCCCCCCCCCCCCCCCCCCCCCCCCCCCCCCCCCCCCCCCCCCCACCTTTTAATCCAAGCTGTTCGACAGGGGACGAAATATTTCGGATCGTTGAAATGTGATTCCATCGAGAGGCCAATGCATGCGCGAAAATCGCACGATCTGGGTCTCCTTGTAGCTGGTTGTAGCTGGTTGCCGGCACTGGCCGGCAAATACGGGGTTTGAATCCCTGGCCTCGCGCAAACTGACAGCTTCGCCAACATAGGCTGTCGCGCGTTATATAATGCGAAAGACAGCCACTCGACCAGCCTCACACTGATATACTCTCCCCAAACAACTCTATGCGACAATTCAACCGTTTGCTAGTTGCCTAATCATCGAGTTCATATGTCGCCTGTCGCAACACTGCTGCTGCTGCTCTTTTTGTCCGGGGTAGCTGCAGCGAACCCTAGGCCTCTGCGAGAATGGTGCACGACCCAGGGCGCCACCGTCTTGGAGGCAGGAGAGCCCTTCCCTGATGATTTCGAATGCGAGATTAGAGGAGTGGTGGGAATTGGGGGAAGCCACACCTTCGAGCTCGAAACCTTCCCTGTCAAGGACGGTGATCCACAGACCGACCTGATACTCGAGCTAAGGACCATCAAGGGGACTGCATCATTGTGAGTGGAGCCATGCAACTAGCCAATTCTTATACTTGCTTTGCTTTGATTACATGGCCTACCATGCTTTAGGCTGTCCACCATCTAATGGCAGCGTATACATGGGTAGCATAAACTCAACCACACCACACTCCTGAATACAGAATGTTGTCACGGGGCTACAGACAGTTGACAGACACGTCTAGTTTGTACAGATCCATCCAGACAGCTCATACTACAACTGCAACTGTATCCATATTGCATCCTGCATGCTTATACATCTAGCATCCACGGCTCATGCATGTACCTACCACCAGGACATTCTGCATATACAGATGTATAGGGAACGACGTATGATAAGATGCTGATTGAAGGAGAGTATGATCTCATATGATATCATACAAATTGCATCATATAATACTCTCTATAAATGTCAACTTTAGCCTAGTCAGACGGCCAGCATCATATTATATCATATGATATCATATTGCCGCTCCTTACAGATGTATACCTAGTGCCTGCAGGTCACGACTTTTCTATTTGAATTTTCTCAGTAGCTCCTTGAACTTTAACTTGGTTTCGTAGCTTCAGCCAGAAATGTGGCCCCTCGCCATCTCCGGCATTAAAACAAATTAATACCAGGAAAATGTAACTTGGTAGCTCCTTGGCAGCTCCCCGAGGCCAGCCACCGAGCAACACTAAAAGATGATGTCCTCAGTCTGCTCTATTTCATAATTATACTAACCAGAGCTTTCATTTTAGGCTACGAGCACTAGCTTCTTGGTAGCTCCCCGAGCCAGCCACTGAAGCAACACCCAAGTAAAATGCCCATAGTCTGCTATGTTTAATATTATACTGGTCAGGTACTAGCCAGAGCTTTTCTTTTTGGCTACGAGCACTAGTTTCTTGGCAGCTCCCCAGGCCAGCCACTGAGCAACACCCAAGAAAAATGCCCATAGTCTGCTATGTTTTATTATTATACTAGTCAGGTACTAGCCAGAGATTTTCTTTTTGGCTACGAGCACTAGCTTCTTGGTAGCTCCTCGAGCCAGCCACTGAGCAACACCCCAATATATAGATATCCTGAGTCTGCTATGTTTTATTATTATACTAGTCAGAGATTTTCTTTTTGCCTACGAGCACTAGCTTCTTGGCAGCTCCCGGAGCCAGCCACTGAGCAACACCCAAAGCTTCAACATCGTTGGACAGCTGATCATGTCAACTTCCAGCTTCTCTATAGTGCTTGCAGTTTACTGTGCAGCCAGCCAGGGGAGCTGCCCAGATCTCCCTAAGCCAGCCAGTGGTCGACACCCAAATATGATATCCTGAGTCTGCTATATTTTATTATTATACTAGCCAGAGCTTTTCTTTTTGGCTACGAGCACTAGCTTCTTGGTAGCTCCTCGAGCCAGCCACTGAGCAACACCCAACGATTTCAACATCGTTGGACCGTTCAACATAGTTGGACCCCCCCCACCCTCCCCTTCCAAGAAAGGTGCTCAGAATGACCTGAAAAATGGGTCATAACATTCTAGCCCCATCCTAAGAATACATTGATTGGGAGAATCCCAACCAGGGAAGCTGCCAAGAAGCTGTTGCTTGTAGCCAAAATAAAAGCTACACTGGGCAACACCCCAAGATTTCAAAACTGTTGTACAGCTGATTATGTCAACTTCAAGGTGCTCTAGAGTGCTTACAGCTTGGCTGTACAGCCAGCAAGGGAAGGTGCCCAGAAGTTGTTGCTCGTAGCCATAAATAAAAGCTACACTGGGCAACACCCAAAGATTTCAACACAATTGGACAGCTGATTATGACAGCTTTCAGATTCTCTAGGGTGCTTGCAGTTATGCTGTAAAGCCAGCCAGGAAAGCTGCCCAGAAGCTGCTGCTCGTAGCCAAAATAAAAGCTACGCTGAGCAACACCCAGAAATATCATCACCATTGGACAGCTGATTATTTAAACTTCCAGGTTCTCTAGACAGCTTGCAGTTTCGCTG
>CM039467.1:10072923-10228645 GCA_022414725.1 Microglena sp. YARC
AACAACATGATCAGCAAAAACAAGCACCACCACCACTTACACTTCCACCACCACCACCAACATCACCACCACCGACACCACCACAACAACAACAACAACAACAACAACAACAACAACAACAACAACAACAACAATAAAAACAGCATGATCAGCAACAACAGTAACTTGTTGAGTATAATTAGCCTTGCAAGTGCTTTGGAACGTTGTCTTCCATGATTAAACCTGGGCGTGGTTACAAAGTAGCATCCAAGGCAATAATGTGATCATTGTTGGAGCATCAGGCCAGGTATGGTCCTTTTAGTAGTGAGTATCGGTCTCCATGTCAACTACTTCAGACCTTGCAAGTGCTATGGAACGCTTTCTTCTATTGTGTGTGTGTGTGGTGCTGGTGGTGGTATGTTTGTGTGGTGGTGCTGGTGCTGGTGTGTGTGTGTGGTGCTGGTGCGGGTATGTTTGTGTGGTGGTGCTGGTGCTGGTGCTGGTGTGTGTGTGTGTGTCTGTGTAGTGCTGGTGGTGGCGTTTCGCATCCTCCTGGTTGTATGCAAACTTATACATCGCACACTTTTTTCTGCTTTCCGTCTTTTTAAGGCGTTTCGCATCCTCTTGGTTGTATTCAAACTTATACAGCGCACCCTTTTTTCTGCTTTCCGCTTTTTTAAGGCGTTTCGCATCCTCCTGGTTGTATGCAAACTTAAACATCGCACACTTTATTCTGCTTTCCGCCTTTTATGGCGTTTCGCATCCTCCTGGTTGTATGCAAACTTATACATCGCACACTCCTTCCTGCTTTTCCGACTTTCTTTATGGCGTTTCACATCCTCCTGGTTGTATGCAAACTTATACAGCGCACACTTTTTTCTGCTTTCCGCCTTTTTATGGCGTTTCGCATCCTCCTGGTTGCATTCACATACAAACACTTATGCACCTCACACTCCTCCCTGTTTTTTCAGACTTTTTATAGTGTTTCACATCCTCCTGGTTGTGTACAAACACTCATTGTACATCACACACTTATTGTACATCACACACTTCTTCCTGCTTGACTGCACCCCACATGCAAGCTCAATGTTCGAACTTCGTCAGTCGACGTCCTCCTTAAGGATGGACATGCTGCTGCTAATGAATCACAAATTCCTGCCTTTTCCAACTTTTTATGGCGTTTCGCATCCTCCTGGTGGTACACACACATGTACCTCAAACCTTCTTTCCTGCGTGGCTGCAGCCCACATACAAGCTGACTACACGAACCTCTTCAGTCAGCGTCTTCCTTAAGGGAGGACATGCTTAAATATCACACACACCTCCCTGCTTTTCCAACTTGTTATTGCGTTTCGCATCTTCCTGCCTGGCTGCAGCCCACATACAAGCTGACTGTTCTGACCTCGTCAGTGGACGTCCTCCTTACGAGAGGTGTATACAAACGCTTATACATCACACACTCCTTCCTTATTGGCTGCAGCCCACCTACCAGCTGACTGTTCGAACCTTGTCAGTCGACCGCTTCCTTAAGAGACTTGTATACAAACACTTACACCACACACCACACTCCGTCCTGCTTAACTGCAGCCCACACACAAGCTGGCTGTTCAAACCTCGTCAGTTCGAACCTCATCCTCGAGGGACTTGTATACACACGTCTACTGCTTAAGGGACTTGTGCACGAACACTTACACCACCCACCACAATCCGTCCTGCTTAAGGGACTTGTGCACAAACACTTACACCACCCACCACACTCCGTCCTGCTTAAGGGACTTGTGCACAAACACTTACACCACCCACCACACTCCGTCCTGCTTAAGGGACTTGTGCACAAACACTGACACCACCCACCACACTCCGTCCTGCTTAAGGGACTTGTGCACAAACACTGACACCACCCACCACACTCCGTCCTGCTTAAGGGACTTGTGCACAAACACTGACACCACCCACCACACTCCGTCCTGCTTAACTGCATCCCACATACAAGCTGGCTGTTTGAACCTCGTCAGTCAACGTCCTTCTGAAGGGAGGACACACTTATACCTCACACACTCCTTCCTATTTTTTCCGACTTGTTATAGCGTTTTGCATCCTCCTGGTCCTATGCAAACAGCAATACAAACATTTGTACTTTGTATGGCCTTTCGTATCCTCCTTGTTGTCTACAAACACGTACACACCTCACTCCTCCCTGCTTTCTGACTTTTTATGGCGTTTCACATCTTCCTGCCTGGCTGCAGCCCACATACAAGCTGACTGTTCTGACCTCGTCAGTCGACGTGCTCCTTAAGGGAGGTCATGCTGGTGCTAGTGAATCACAAATTCCTGCCTTTTCCAACTGTTTATGACGTTTCGTATCCTCCTGGTGGTACACACACGTATACCTCACACCTTCTTTCCTACTTGGCTGCAGCCCACATACAAGCTGACTACTCGGACCTCGTCAGTGGACGTCCTCCTTACGAGAGGTCATGCTTAAACATCACACACTCCTTCCTGCCTTTTCCGACTTTTATGACGTTTCACATCCTCCCGGTTGTGTACACATACACACACATATACCTCACACCTTCTTTCCTTCTTGGCTGCAGCCCACGTACAAGCTGACTGTTCGAACCTCGTCAGTCGACGTCCTTCTTAAGGGAGGTCATGCTACTGCTCGTGAATCCAGCACCCAACAGACAGAGGACGGAGGCTACAACGAAACAGCCCTCCTGCGTGAGGTCTACAACAGCTGCTGTGCCTTGTTTGATAATGAGGTGAGTTTCTGGTGCAGGGGCGGGAGCGGGGCCCCCAAGGTCACCCCGTTGTCTGTTTGTCTGTTAGTTTGTTTGTGCGACCTGACTAGACATGACTAGGACACTGACCCATTGCTCTTGTCCTAAAAATTCTAAAAATAAGACTACAATGAAACCACCCTCCTGCGTGAGATCTTCGACATTGATGCTGTTGTGCATTGTTTGATAACGAGGCGAGGAAAGTATAAATGTTGCAGTGGGACTGGCCCATTGCCCTTGTCCTAAGAATGCTAAAAATGAGTCTACAATGAAACAGCCCTTCTGCGAGAGATCTCCAATAGCTGCTGTGCATTGTTTGATAACGAGGCGAGGAAAGTATAAATGTTGTAGTTGGTCTCGAGCCGCAGAAATAAGGGTCACCCCATTGTCCGTTTGTCTGTTAGTTTGTTTGTGCGACCAGCCTAGACCTGACTAGGTCACTGATCCTTTGCCCTTGTCCTAAGAACAAGACTGTAATGAAAGCGCCCTCCTGCTGCTGTGCATTGTTCAATAACGAGGTGAGGAGAGTGTAGACAGTTTGAAGACATGATTAGGTCACTGACCCATTGCCCTTGTCCTAAGAACAGGACTGTAATGAAAGCGCCCTCCTGCTGCTGTGCATTGTTCAATAACGAGGTGAGGAGAGTGTAGACAGTTTGAAGACATGATTAGGTCACTGACCCATTGCCCTTGTCCTAAGAACAAGACTGTAATGAAAGCGCCCTCCTGCTGCTGTGCATTGTTCAATAACGAGGTGAGGAGAGTGTAGACAGTTTGAAGACATGATTAGGTCACTGACCCATTGCCCTTGTCCTAAGAATGCTAAGAACAAGGCGACACTGACCCCCCCTCGTGCGTGAGGTCAACAGCAGCTGTTGTGCCGTGCTCGATAACAAGGCGAGTTTTTTATTGTTGTTGTGGGAGATGAAGTTGCGATATCAAGGTGTGAGAACTTGTCTAGGTCACTGACCCATTGCCCTTGTCCTAAGAATGAGGCAACACTGAAACCCCCCTCCTGCATGAGGTCTACAGCAGCTGTTGTACCGTGCTCGATCACGATATGAGTTTTTTGTTGTTGTTGTTGTAGTGGGACTTTGTTTTTTTGTTATAGTGGGACTTTTGTGTTGTTGTAGTGGGACTCTAGTTTTTGTAGTTGCGATATTGAGTTAAGGAGTAGTATAACATTAATACATTGCATTCACTCCTAAGTGATGGACAGGTGTGTGTGTGTGTGTGTGTGTGGTGGTGGTGGTGGTGATGGGGGGGGGGGGGGGCAGGAAGACAGATTTTGGAACCGCATGTTCAAACGGTGTCCGATTCGATTTTCAATCGATTTTGAATCCCTCCGATTCTGCTGGGGGTTGGAATTGTGAAAATTTCAAACAAAAGGCGTGGGAACATATAGTTGGGATAAAGGTAATGATAACGCCTGGTGGGGCGTGGTGTTAAGGGAGCCCATCGTACGCGCGTAGGGAGCGGTATTCTACCTTAACTGGACAAGCTACCATCGCGGTTGACAACAACCTGCAACGCCAAGAGCGACCAAAGGGGGAATCGACCCCCCCACTCTTCATCCTCAAAGTGATTTGGTCTACCACAAGAAAGAGGCAGGGGAAATTTAGTTGGGAAAAGTGTGTACCCTCCCCTTGGTGAAGAATGCACATACATGGGTGTGTACAGTTTGAAGACATGACTAGGTCACTGACCCATTGCACTACCTAACGTGTGATTATATTCTTGCAAGAGAGCCATTCCTGTGTAACCTCCATTCAAGCTTTTTGTAACCACCACCACCACTAACCACCACCACCACCAACACCAACACTACCAACACCACCAACACCACCAACACCAACATCAACACCAACACCAACACCACTACCTACCATATGCAGGGAGGAGAGGCACGCCAAATGCTACATCGTGCGTTGGTACCACCACTAACCACCAACACCAACACCAAACACCAACACCAACACCAACACCACCAACACCAACACCAACACCAACACCAACACCAACACCAACACCAACACCAACACCAACACCAACACCTACCATATCCAGGGAGGAGAGGCATGCCAAATGCTACATCGTGCCTTGGACCCTGCCTCTGGCTGGCAAGATGACATTTGCCAGCAACCACCTAATCAGGTAAGCTAGACTGGATTGGTGTCATGCTCTATCTGCCCCTACGCTGCTCACCGTCTGCTGGCGATTGGTGCTGGTCTGCGGAGTGAGTGTGGGAAGATCACATTTGCTAGCAACCTCGTAATCAGGTAAGCTAGACTGGATTGGTGTCATGCTCTATCTGCCCCTAGGCTGCTCACCGTCGAGTCTTGACTTGATTGGTTGATTGGTTGATTGGTTGGTTGGTTAACTTGATTGGTCTTTCTCTTGATTGGTCTTCTTTTGATTGGTCTTCCTCTTGTTGGTCTGTGTCTTGGTTGGTCTTCCTCTTGTTGGTCTTTCTCTTGTTGGTCTTCCTCTTGATTGGTCTGTCTCTTGTTGGTCTTCCTCTTCTTTGGTCTTCCTCTTGAAGGTCTTTCTCTCGTTGGTCTTTCTCTTGATTGGTCTTTCTCTTGAAGGTCTTTCTCTTCTTTGGTCTTCCTCTTGAAGGTCTTTCTCTTGTTGGTCTTTCTCTTGATTGGTCTTTCTCTTGAAGGTCTTTCTCTTCTTTGGTCTTCCTCTTGAAGGTCTTTCTCTTGTTGGTCTTTCTCTTGTTGGTCTTTCTCTTGAAGGTCTTTCTCTTCTTTGGTCTTCCTCTTGAAGGTCTTTCTCTTGTTGGTCTTTCTCTTGATTGGTCTTTCTCTTGAAGGTCTTTCTCTTATTTGGTCTTCCTCTTGAAGGTCTTTCTCTTGTTGGTCTTTTCTTGATCGGTCTTTCTCTTGAAGGTCTTTCTCTTATTTGGTCTTCCTCTTGAAGGTCTTTCTCTTGTTGGTCTTTCTCATGATTAATCTTTCTCTTGAAGGTCTTTCTCTTGCAGCGATAGGTGTTGGTTGGCGGAGCGAGTGTAAAAATTATTGGTCTATCTCGTTTTGACCTTTATCTTATTTACCTATCTCTTTATTACCTCTGTGTTTTTGACTTTGTGCAGTGCAACCATGCCGGGTATCTGAAGCGATTGGTGTTAGTTTGACCACCAGCACCATCTACGACTCCACAACCACCGCTAACCACCTCCACCACCACCACTAACCACCACCACCACCGCCACAACCACTAACTAGTGCGACCATGATGGATACTCGCGGCGATTGGTGTTGGTCGTTCTCGTTTGACCTCTGTCCGTTTGACTTTGTGCAGTGTGACCATGAAGGGTACTTGCGGCGATTAGTGCTGGTCGGCGGAGTGAGTGGAAACTTCATCTGCCTCAAGTTTCCTAAGGAGTTTGGCCAGTGAGTCTGTCTATGTGACCACAACTAGCTCTAACACTAACTGTAGCATTTACACTACCTCTAGAACTAGCACTGGCACAAGTTTCTGGCACTGGCACTGGCACAAGTTTCAACCATGATTTCCCGGCCTGGATGTTTGATCAAATTTCACATTGATTTAGGCAGCAGATGCGCAGCATACAACTCCCTCCTTCCCCCCCTCTCTCCCTCCCTCCCTCCCTCCCTCCCTCCCTCTCTCCCTCTCTCCCTCCCTCCCTCCCTAACTCCCTCCCTAACTCCCTAACTCCCTAACTCCCTCCCTCCCTAACTCCCTAACTCCCTCCCTCCCTCCCTCCCTCCCTCCCTCCCTCCCACCCTCCCTCCCTCCCTCTTTCCCTCCCTCCCTCCTTCCCTCCCTCCCTCTCTCCCTCCCTCCCTCCCTCCCTTCCTCCCAGATATCTCATGCCTCCCTCCCTCCCTCCTCCCTCCCTCCCTCCTTCCCTCCCTCCCTCTCTCCCTCCCTCCCTCCCTCCTTCCCTCCCTCCCTTCTTCCCTCCCTCCCTCTCTCCCTCCCTCCCTCCCTCCCTTCCTCCCAGATATCTCATACCTCCCTCCCTCCCTCCCTCCCTCCCTCCCTCCCTCCCCCTTTCCTCCCTCCCTCCCTCCCTCCCTCTCCCCCTCCCTCCCTCCCTCCCTCCTCCCACCCTCCCTCCCTCCCTCCCAGATATCTCATACCTCCCTCCCTCCCCTCCTTCCCTCCCTCCCTCCCTTCCTCCCAGATATCTCATACCTCCCTCCCTCCCTCTCTCCCTCCCTCCCTCCCTTCCTCCCAGATATCTCATACCTCCCTCCCTCCCTCTCTCCCTCCCTCCCTCCCTTCCTCCCAGATATCTCATACCTACCTCCCTCTCTCCCTCCCTCCCTCCCTCCCTCCTCCCTCCCTCCCTTCCCTCCCTCCTCCCTCCCTCCCTCCCTCCCTCCCTCCCTCCCTCCTCCCTCCCTCCCTCCCTCCCTCCCTCCCTCCCTCCCTCCTTCCCTCCCTCCCTCCTTCCCTCCCTCCCTCCCTCCCTCCCTCCTCCCTCCCTCCCTCCTTCCCTCCCTCCCTTCTTCCCTCCCTCCCTCCCTCCCTCCCTCCCTCCCTCCCTCCCTCCCTCCCTCCCTCCCTCCCTTCCTCCCAGATATCTCATACCTCCCTCCCACAATCCAATGCAATGACTCATGCACAAGTACACAAGTACACAAAAGTACACACACGCCCTCCCCCCCTCCCCCCCCCCCTCCTCCTCCCCCCCCAATCTTCAATGCCATGACACATGCACAAGTACACACAAGTACACACATGTACACACATGTACACACAAGTACACACAAGTACTCACAAGTACACTCATGTACACACAAGTACACACAAGTACACACAAGTACACACATGTACACAGAAACATGGTACACGCCTCCCTCCCACTCGTCAATGCAATGGCACGTGCACATGTACACATGCGAACACACATGTACATACAAGTATACACAAGTGCAGACAAGTATGTACAAGTATACAAAAGTGCAAACAAGTGCATACAAGAACATGCACATATACAAAAGTAGACACAAGTACACACAAACACGGTACAAACAAGTATCTACAAGAACATATCCCCGTTCGGAATTGGATGGCTCTATCGTAGAAGCAGGTGCGGGGTCTTATCAGGTTGCTGGTTCGAACCCCATCGAGGTAACCTGGGCCCATACCGGAGGGTCGTCGACCGGCATAGTAACTGGACTCTAGGTGTAAGCCCGTCCATCGCATGCTTACGAGCCGGGTCCCTTAACCCTACGTCCTTAGAAGTATCATTGTGACCTATCTTGGAAGTTATGACTTTTTTTTACAGGAACATGCACATATACAAAAGTAGACACAAGTACACACAACACACAGTACACAAGTACACAAGTACACACATACACAAGTACGAACATACACAAGTACAAACAAGCTTGGTACACACACATACACAAGTACAAGCAGGCATGAGATACACACATACACAAGTACACACATATGCAAGTACGCACAAGCACATTCACAAATACACACATACACAAGTACACACATATGCAAGTACGCACACACACATTCACAAGTACACACGCACACCCCATCTTCAATGTAATGGAACATGCACAAGGACACACACGTGCACAAGCACACACAAGTACGATATAGACCTCCCTTGCCATGCTATGACAACTCTTTGGCACAAGTACACAAGCACATTCACAAGTACACACGCCCACCCCATCTTCAATGTAATAGAACATGCACAAGGACACACACGTGCACAAGCACACACAAGTACGGTACAGACCTCCCTTGACATGCTCTGACAACTCTTTGGCACAAGTACACACACATTCACAAGTACACACTCACACACCCTCTTCAATGTAATGGAACATGCACAAGGACACGCACGTGCACAAGCACACACAAGTACGGTGCAGACCTCCCTTGCCATGCTATAACAACTCTTTGACCTGCATCCGTGTTTCAATGTGATGGCACGTGCACAAGGACACAGAAGCACACGCACACAAGTACGGTACACACACAAGCACACGCACACAAGTACAGTACAGACCTCCCTTGACATGCTCTGACAACTCTTTGGCCTGCATCCGTATTTCAATGTAATAGAACATGCACAAGGACACACAAGCACACGCACACAAGTACAGTACAGACCTCCCTTGCCATGCTATGACAACTCTTTGGCCTGCATCTGGTTTCAATGTGATGGCACGTGCACAAGGACACAGAAGCACACACACACAAGTACGGTACACGCACATGCACACGTACGGTACAGACCTACCATTGACCTGCTATGACAAATCTTTGACCTGGATCCGTGTTTCAATGTAATGGCACGTGCACAAGGACACACAAGCACACGCACACAAGTACGGTACACGCACATGCACACGTACGGTACAGACCTACCATTGACATGCTCTGACACATCTTTGGCCTGCATCCTTGTTGCAGATTTAAACGCTTGGAAGTTCTTGATTTGAGCAATAATTTCATGATTGGTGAGTTACTTGAAGTATCAAGCTGCATGTCTAGCTACATTACAGCTACATACTCAGCTACATATCCAGCAGAGGTAATTAACTTGATATGTGCGATTACTTCATGATTGGTGAGTAACATTAAGTATCAAGCTGTATGTCTAGCTACATTACAGCTACATATTCAGCTACATATCCAGCAGAGGTAAGTAACTTGATTTGAGCAACAACATCATGATTGGTAAGTAACTAGAAGTATCAAGCTACATGTCTAGCTACATTAGAGCTACATATTCAGCTACATATCCAGCAGAGGTAAGTAACTTGATTTGAGCAACAACGTCATGATCGGTGAGTTACTTGAAGTATCAAGCCATATATATAGCTACATTAACAGCTACATATTCAGCTACATTATTTGAGCAACAACTTCATGATCGGTGAGTTACATGAAGTATCAAGCCATATATCTAGCTACATTAACAGATACATATTCAGCTACATTATTTGAGCAACAACTTCATGATCGGTGAGTTACATGAAGTATCAAGCTACATGTCTACCTACATTTTCAGCTATATATTCAGCTACAGATCCAGCTACATAATTTGAGCAACAATTTTATGATCGTTGAGTAACATGAAGTATCAAGCTACACATATAGCTACAGATCCAGCTACATATTCAGCTACAGATCCAGCTACATCATTCATTTATATTGCAGTTATTTATTATATATTTATACCTAGGAGAGGAGCTCCTGGAGACTAATGCAGCTGCACCTGCAATTCATACACAATATTTATTACTTCATTCACTACAATATTTATTACTTATTACTTCATTCACACACAATTTTCATTCATACTTCATTCATACACACTATGTATTACTTATTACTTAATTCACTACAATATTTATTAACTCTGACTCTGGCTAACACCCCAATTAATTGGTTTGCACACAATATCCTGCTCAAGTTAAACCTTGAGACATGCAGGTCATGGTACTTCCAAGCGCGCGCTGGCGCGCTGCCTTTTTGAGCCCCATTGCGCGTTTCGCGCAGTTTTTTGCACCCCCCTGTGGGCGCAGCAAGCAATTTATGCGCTTTTTGCACTGCAAAGCGCAGTTTATATTTGATTTGATCATTGTTTGAAGTGCACTTAAGCGCTGGCCAGTTTGGTTTACGGAAGCACCCTAATGCAGGTGGGCTGGAGGGTGTTTCCGACTCCATGGTTAACCCGAATGGCAGGCAGCTGCCGTTTCCTTTTTATTTATAGTGGGCTGAACCTTGTGGCACAACAGCTGAACCTGGTGACACAACAGCTGAACCTTGTGGCACAACAGCTGAACCTGGTGACACAACAGCTGAACCTGGTGACACAACAGCTGAACCTTGTGGCACAACAGCTGAACCTTGTGGCACGACAGCTGAATCTTGTGGTACAACAGCTGAACCTTGTGGCACAACAGCTGAACCTTGTGGCACAACAGCTGAACCTGGTGACACAACAGCTAAACCTGGTGACACAACAGCTGAAACTTGTGGCACAACAGCTGAACCTTGTGGCACAACAGCTGAACCTTGTGGCACAACAGCTGAACCTTGTGGCACAACAGCTGGACCTTGTGGCACAATTTCAATTTCAATTTCATGCCCAAGCTGAACCTTGTGGCACAACAGCTGAACCTTGCGGCACAACAGCTGAACCTTGTGGCACAACAGCTGAACCTGGTGACACAACAGCTAAACCTGGTGACACAACAGCTGAACCTTGTGGCACAACAGCTGAACCTTGTGGCACAACAGCTGAACCTTGTGGCACAACAGCTGAACCTTGTGGCACAACAGCTGGACCTTGTGGCACAATTTCAATTTCAATTTCATGCCCAAGCTGAACCTTGTGGCACAACAGCTGAACCTTGCGGCACAACAGCTGAACCTTGTGGCACAACAGCTGGACCTTGTGGCACAATTTCAATTTCAATTTCATGCCCAAGCTGAACCTTGTGGCACAACAGCTGAACCTTGTAGCACAACAGCTGAACCTTGCGGCACAACAGCTGAACCTTGTGGCACAACAGCTGGACCTTGTGGCACAACAGCTGAACCTTGTGGCACAATTTCAATTTCAATTTCATGCCCAAGCTGAACCCACAACAGCTGAACCTTGTGGCACAACAGCTGAACCTTGCGGCACAACAGCTGAACCTTGTGGCACAACAGCTGGACCTTGTGGCACAACAGCTGAACCTTGTGGCACAATTTCAATTTCAATTTCATGCCCAAGCTGAACCTTGTGGCACAACAGCTGAACCTTGTGGCACAACAGCTGGACCTTGTGGCACAACAGCTGAACCTTGTGGCACAATTTCAATTTCAATTTCATGCCCAAGCTGAACCTTGTGGCACAACAGCTGAACCTTGCGGCACAACAGCTGAACCTTGTGGCACAATAGCTGGACCTTGTGGCACAACAGCTGAACCTTGTGGCACAATATCAATTTCAATTTCATGCCCAAGCTGAACCTTGTGGCACAACAGCTGAACCTTGCGGCACAACAGCTGAACCTTGTGGCACAACAGCTGGACCTTGTGGCACAACAGCTGAACCTTGCGGCACTATTTCAATTTCGATTTCATGCCCAAGCTGAACCTTGTGGCACAACAGCTGAACCTTGTGGCACAACAGCTGAACCTTGCGGCACAACAGCTGAACCTTGTGGCACAACAGCTGGACCTTGTGGCACAATTTCAATTTCAATTTCATGCCCAAGCTGAACCTTGTGGCATGCTGGGGGGCTGAAAATGTCCGGGGTATGGGGTATGGGGTTGGGGGTTGGGGGTTGTCAGGCTCTTTAGATACAATGGCAAACGAAAGTTGTTGCCCACTCCATGTATCACTTGTACAGCTTGAAGCAGATTTCGCACCTATGATTCATGAGTACAGCCTAATACTTGTTGCGTGCAGGTGGGCTGGAAGATGTTGCCGAGTCCTTGGGTGAACTAAAGACCCTGAAGCAGTTGTACTTGTCGGTCAACAATTTTGAGGGTCCCATTCCTTGCGACTTCTTCTTTTCCGTGAGTTCTGTTAAACATATAAGTCGCATCACAACGTGCGTCACGCTCGGCACAATATTGTCCTGGAATGGAAAAACAATGCTGTTAAAAAACATCCCAATCGGTCTAGACTTAAGTAGGATGCTCGCTATTTTTTCCACAGCATGATACCCTTGAGGTTGTGTGGTTGGGATGGAACGCCATCATGGGGCGCATCCCATTGTGCGTCACACTGGGCATTGTAGTTTCTTGAAATAAACAAGTAAATAAAAATGCCGTATAAAAAGCATTCAGAGCAGTCTAGACTTACATATGCTGCTCGCTATCTTATTTACGCAGCATGATACCCTTGAGGTTGTGTAATTGGGATGGAATGCCGTAATGGGACGCATTCCATCGTGCGTCACACTGGGCATTGTAGTTTCTTGAAATAAAAAAGTAAATAAAAATGCCGTAATGGGGCGCATCCCATCGTGCGTCACACTGGGCATTGTAGTTTCTTGAAATAAACAAGTAAATAAAAATGCCGTAATGGGGCGCATCCCATCGTGCGTCACACTGGGCATTGTAGTTTCTTGAAATAAACAAGTAAATAAAAATGCCGTAATGGGGCGCATCCCATCGTGCGTCACACTGGGCATTGTAGTTTCTTGAAATAAACAAGTAAATAAAAATGCCGTAATGGGGCGCATCCCATCGTGCGTCACACTGGGCATTGTAGTTTCTTGAAATAAACAAGTAAATAAAAATGCCGTAATGGGGCGCATCCCATCGTGCGTCACACTGGGCATTGTAGTTTCTTGTAATAAACAAGTAAATCAAAATGCCGTAATGGGGCGCATCCCATCGTGCGTCACACTGGGCATTGTAGTTTCTTGAAATAAACAAGTAAATAAAAATGCCGTAATGGGGCGCATCCCATCGTGCGTCACACTGGGCATTGTAGTTTCTTGAAATAAACAAGTAAATAAAAATGCCGTAATGGGGCGCATCCCATCGTGCGTCACACTGGGCATTGTAGTTTCTTGAAATAAACAAGTAAATAAAAATGCCGTAATGGGGCGCATCCCATCGTGCGTCACACTGGGCATTGTAGTTTCTTGAAATAAACAAGTAAATAAAAATGCCGTAATGGGGCGCATCCCATCGTGCGTCACACTGGGCATTGTAGTTTCTTGAAATAAACAAGTAAATAAAAATGCCGTAATGGGGCGCATCCCATCGTGCGTCACACTGGGCATTGTAGTTTCTTGAAATAAACAAGTAAATAAAAATGCCGTAATGGGGCGCATCCCATCGTGCGTCACACTGGGCATTGTAGTTTCTTGAAATAAACAAGTAAATAAAAATGCCGTAATGGGGCGCATCCCATCGTGCGTCACACTGGGCATTGTAGTTTCTTGAAATAAACAAGTAAATAAAAATGCCGTAATGGGGCGCATCCCATCGTGCGTCACACTGGGCATTGTAGTTTCTTGAAATAAACAAGTAAATAAAAATGCCGTAATGGGGCGCATCCCATCGTGCGTCACACTGGGCATTGTAGTTTCTTGAAATAAACAAGTAAATAAAAAATGCCGTAATGGGGCGCATCCCATCGTGCGTCACACTGGGCATTGTAGTTTCTTGAAATAAACAAGTAAATAAAAATGCCGTAATGGGGCGCATCCCATCGTGCGTCACACTGGGCATTGTAGTTTCTTGAAATAAACAAGTAAATAAAAATGCCGTAATGGGGCGCATCCCATCGTGCGTCACACTGGGCATTGTAGTTTCTTGAAATAAACAAGTAAATAAAAATGCCGTAATGGGGCGCATCCCATCGTGCGTCACACTGGGCATTGTAGTTTCTTGAAATAAACAAGTAAATAAAAATGCCGTAATGGGGCGCATCCCATCGTGCGTCACACTGGGCATTGTAGTTTCTTGAAATAAACAAGTAAATAAAAATGCCGTAATGGGGCGCATCCCATCGTGCGTCACACTGGGCATTGTAGTTTCTTGAAATAAACAAGTAAATAAAAATGCCGTAATGGGGCGCATCCCATCGTGCGTCACACTGGGCATTGTAGTTTCTTGAAATAAACAAGTAAATAAAAATGCCGTAATGGGGCGCATCCATCGTGCGTCACACTGGGCATTGTAGTTTCTTGAAATAAACAAGTAAATAAAAATGCCGTAATGGGGCGCATCCCATCGTGCGTCACACTGGGCATTGTAGTTTCTTGAAATAAACAAGTAAATAAAAATGCCGTAATGGGGCGCATCCCATCGTGCGTCACACTGGGCATTGTAGTTTCTTGAAATAAACAAGTAAATAAAAATGCCGTAATGGGGCGCATCCCATCGTGCGTCACACTGGGCATTGTAGTTTCTTGAAATAAACAAGTAAATAAAAATGCCGTAATGGGGCGCATCCCATCGTGCGTCACACTGGGCATTGTAGTTTCTTGAAATAAACAAGTGAATAAAAATGCCGTAATGGGGCGCATCCCATCGTGCGTCACACTGGGCATTGTAGTTTCTTGAAATAAACAAGTGAATAAAAATGCCGTAATGGGGCGCATCCCATCGTGCGTCACACTGGGCATTGCAGTTTCTTGAAATAAACAAGTGAATAAAAATGCCGTAATGGGGCGCATCCCATCGTGCGTCACACTGGGCATTGCAGTTTCTTGAAATAAACAAGTAAATAAAAATGCCGTAATGGGGCGCATCCCATCGTGCGTCACACTGGGCATTGTAGTTTCTTGAAATAAACAAGTGAATAAAAATGCCGTAATGGGGCGCATCCCATCGTGCGTCACACTGGGCATTGCAGTTTCTTGAAATAAACAAGTGAATAAAAATGCCGTAATGGGGCGCATCCCATCGTGCGTCACACTGGGCATTGCAGTTTCTTGAAATAAACAAGTGAATAAAATGCCGTAATGGGGCGCATCCCATCGTGCGTCACACTGGGCATTGCAGTTTCTTGAAATAAACAAGTGAATAAAAATGCCGTAATGGGGCGCATCCCATCGTGCGTCACACTGGGCATTGCAGTTTCTTGAAATAAACAAGTGAATAAAAATGCCGTAATGGGGCGCATCCCATCGTGCGTCACACTGGGCATTGCAGTTTCTTGAAATAAACAAGTGAATAAAAATGCCGTAATGGGGCGCATCCCATCGTGCGTCACACTGGGCATTGCAGTTTCTTGAAATAAACAAGTGAATAAAAATGCCGTAATGGGGCGCATCCCATCGTGCGTCACACTGGGCATTGCAGTTTCTTGAAATAAACAAGTGAATAAAAATGCCGTAATGGGGCGCATCCCATCGTGCGTCACACTGGGCATTGCAGTTTCTTGAAATAAACAAGTGAATAAAAATGCCGTAATGGGGCGCATCCCATCGTGCGTCACACTGGGCATTGCAGTTTCTTGAAATAAACAAGTGAATAAAAATGCCGTAATGGGGCGCATCCCATCGTGCGTCACACTGGGCATTGCAGTTTCTTGAAATAAACAAGTGAATAAAAATGCCGTAATGGGGCGCATCCCATCGTGCGTCACACTGGGCATTGCAGTTTCTTGAAATAAACAAGTGAATAAAAATGCCGTAATGGGGCGCATCCCATCGTGCGTCACACTGGGCATTGCAGTTTCTTGAAATAAACAAGTGAATAAAAATGCCGTAATGGGGCGCATCCCATCGTGCGTCACACTGGGCATTGCAGTTTCTTGAAATAAACAAGTGAATAAAAATGCCGTAATGGGGCGCATCCCATCGTGCGTCACACTGGGCATTGCAGTTTCTTGAAATAAACAAGTGAATAAAAATGCCGTAATGGGGCGCATCCCATCGTGCGTCACACTGGGCATTGCAGTTTCTTGAAATAAACAAGTGAATAAAAATGCCGTAATGGGGCGCATCCCATCGTGCGTCACACTGGGCATTGCAGTTTCTTGAAATAAACAAGTGAATAAAAATGCCGTAATGGGGCGCATCCCATCGTGCGTCACACTGGGCATTGCAGTTTCTTGAAATAAACAAGTGAATAAAAATGCCGTAATGGGGCGCATCCCATCGTGCGTCACACTGGGCATTGCAGTTTCTTGAAATAAACAAGTGAATAAAAATGCCGTAATGGGGCGCATCCCATCGTGCGTCACACTGGGCATTGCAGTTTCTTGAAATAAACAAGTGAATAAAAATGCCGTAATGGGGCGCATCCCATCGTGCGTCACACTGGGCATTGCAGTTTCTTGAAATAAACAAGTGAATAAAAATGCCGTAATGGGGCGCATCCCATCGTGCGTCACACTGGGCATTGCAGTTTCTTGAAATAAACAAGTGAATAAAAATGCCGTAATGGGGCGCATCCCATCGTGCGTCACACTGGGCATTGCAGTTTCTTGAAATAACAAGTGAATAAAAATGCCGTAATGGGGCGCATCCCATCGTGCGTCACACTGGGCATTGCAGTTTCTTGAAATAAACAAGTGAATAAAAATGCCGTAATGGGGCGCATCCCATCGTGCGTCACACTGGGCATTGCAGTTTCTTGAAATAAACAAGTGAATAAAAATGCCGTAATGGGGCGCATCCCATCGTGCGTCACACTGGGCATTGCAGTTTCTTGAAATAAACAAGTGAATAAAAATGCCGTAATGGGGCGCATCCCATCGTGCGTCACACTGGGCATTGCAGTTTCTTGAAATAAACAAGTGAATAAAAATGCCGTAATGGGGCGCATCCCATCGTGCGTCACACTGGGCATTGCAGTTTCTTGAAATAAACAAGTGAATAAAAATGCCGTAATGGGGCGCATCCCATCGTGCGTCACACTGGGCATTGCAGTTTCTTGAAATAAACAAGTGAATAAAAATGCCGTAATGGGGCGCATCCCCATCGTGCGTCACACTGGGCATTGCAGTTTCTTGAAATAAACAAGTGAATAAAAATGCCGTAATGGGGCGCATCCATCGTGCGTCACACTGGGCATTGCAGTTTCTTGAAATAAACAAGTGAATAAAAATGCCGTAATGGGGCGCATCCCATCGTGCGTCACAACTGGGCATTGCAGTTTCTTGAAATAAACAAGTGAATAAAAATGCCGTAATGGGGCGCATCCCATCGTGCGTCACACTGGGCATTGCAGTTTCTTGAAATAACAAGTGAATAAAAAATGCCGTAATGGGGCGCATCCATCGGCGTCACACTGGGCATTGCAGTTTCTTGAAATAAAACAAGTGAATAAAAATGCCGTAATGGGGCGCATCCCATCGTGCGTCACACGTGGGCATTGCAGTTTCTTGAAATAAACAAGTGAATAAAAAATGCCGTAATGGGGCGCATCCCATCGTGCGTCACACTGGGCATTGCAGTTTCTTGAAATAAACAAGTGAATAAAAATGCCGTAATGGGGCGCATACCATCGTGCGTCACACTGGGCATTGCAGTTTCTTGAATAAACAAGTGAATAAAAATGCCGTAATGGGGCGCATCCCATCGTGCGTCACACTGGGCATTGCAGTTTCTTGAAATAAACAAGTGAAATAAAAATGCGTAATGGGGCGCATCCCATCGTGCGTCACACTGGGCAGGCTTGCAGTTTCTTGAAATATAAACAATGAATAAAAATGCCGTAATGGGGCGCATCCCATCGTTGCGTCACACTGGGCATTGCAGTTTCTTGAAATAAACAAGTGAATAAAAATGCGTAATGGGGCGCAATCGTGCGTTGGGCATTGCAGTTTCTTGTAAAAATGGACATCCCATCGTGCGTCACACTGGGCATTGCAGTTTCTTGAATAAACAAGTGAATAAAATGATGGCGCATCCCAACTGGGCAGAAAAACACATCCCACGGCGACTGGGCATTGCAGTTTCTTGAAATAAAACAAGTGAATAAAAATGCCGTAATGGGGCGCATCCCATCGTGCGTCACACTGGGCATTGCAGTTTCTTGAAATAAACAAGTGAATAAAAATGCCGTAAATGGGGCGCATCCATCGTGCGTCACACTGGGCATTGCAGTTTCTTGAAATAAACAAGTGAATAAAAATGCCGTAATGGGGCGCATCCCATCGTGCGTCACACTGGGCATTGCAGTTTCTTGAAAATAAACAAGTGAATAAAAATGCCGTAATGGGGCGCATCCCATCGTGCGTCACACTGGGCATTGCAGTTTCTTGAAATAAACAAGTGAATAAAAATGCCGTAATGGGGCGCATCCATCGTGCGTCACACTGGGCATTGCAGTTTCTTGAAAATAAAACAAGTGAATAAAAATGCCGTAATGGGGCGCATCCCATCGTGCGTCACACTGGGCATTGCAGTTTCTTGAAAATAAACAAGTGAATAAAAATGCCCGTAATGGGGCGCATCCCATCGTGCGTCACACTGGGCATTGCAGTTTTTCTTGAAATAAACAAGTGAATAAAAATGCCGTAATGGGGCGCATCCCATCGTGCGTCACACTGGGCATTGCAGTTTCTTGAAATAAACAAGTGAATAAAAATGCCGTAATGGGGCGCATCCCATCGTGCGTCACACTGGGCATTGCAGTTTCTTGAAATAAACAAGTGAATAAAAATGCCGTAATGGGGCGCATCCCATCGTGCGTCACACTGGGCATTGCAGTTTCTTGAAATAAACAAGTGAATAAAAAATGCCGTAATGGGGCGCACTCCCATCGTGCGTCAACACTGGGCACTTGCAGTTTCTTGAAATAAACAAGTGAATAAAAATGCGTAATGGGGCGCATCCCATCGTGCGTCAACTGGGCATTGCAGTTTTTGAAATAAACAAGTGAATAAAATGCCGTAATGGGGCGCATCCCATCGTGCGTCACACTGGGCATTGCAGTTTCTTGAAATAAACCAAGTGAATAAAAAATGCCGTAATGGGGCGCATCCCATCGTGCGTCCACACTGGCATTGCAGTTTCTTGAAATAAACAAGTGAGATAAAAATGCCGTAATGGGGCGCATCCCCATCGTGGCGTCACACTGGGCATTGCAGTTTCTTGAAATAAACAAGTGAATAAAAATGCCGTGATGGGCGCATCCCATCGTGCGTCACACTGGGCATTGCAGTTTTCTTGAAATAACAAGTGAATAAAAATGCCGTAATGGGGCGCATCCCATCGTGCGTCACACTGGGCATTGCAGTTTCTTGAAATAAAAAGTGAATAAAAATGCCGTAATGGGGCGCATCCATCGTGCGTCACACTGGGCATTGCAGTTTTCTTGAAATAAACAAGTGAATAAAACAATGCGTATTGGGGCGCATCCATCGTGCGTCACACTGGGCATTGCAGTTTTCTTGAAATAAACAAGTGAATAAAAATGCCGTAATGGGGGCGCATCCCATCGTGCGTAATACACACTGGGCATTGCAGTTTCTTGAAATAAACAAGTGAATAAAAATGCCGTAATGGGGCGCATCCCATCGTGCGTCACACTGGGCATTGCAGTTTCTTGAAATAAACAAGTGAATAAAAATGCCGTAATGGGGCGCCATCCCATCGTGCGTCACACTGGGCATTGCAGTTTTCTTGAAAAAAATAAACAAGTGAATAAAACAATGCCGTAATGGGGCGCATCCCATCGTGCGTCACACTGGGCATTGCAGTTTCTTGAAATAAACAAGTGAATAAAAATGCGTAATGGGGCGCATCCATCGTGCGTCACACTGGCATTGCAGTTTCTTGAAATAAACAAGTGAATAAAAAATGCCGTAATGGGGCGCATCCATCGTGCGTCACACGGGCATTGCAGTTTCTTGAAATAAACAAGTGAAATAAAAATGCCGTAATGGGGCGCATCCCATCGTGCGTCACACTGGGCATTGCAGTTTTTTCTTGAAATAAACAAGTGAATAAAAAATGCCGTAATGGGGCGCATCCATCGTGCGTCACACTGGGCATTGCAGTTTCTTGAAATAAACAAGTGAATAAAAAAATGCCGTAATGGGGCGCATCCCATCGTGCGTCACACTGGCATTGCAGTTTCTTGAAATAAAACAAGTGAATAAAAATGCCGTAATGGGGCGCATCCCATCGTGCGTTGGGCATTGCAGTTTCTTGAAATAAACAAGTGAATAAAAATGCCGTAATGGGGCGCATCCCATCGTGCGTCACACTGGGCATTGCAGTTTCTTGAAATAAACAAGTGAATAAAAATGCGTAATGGGGCGCATCCCATCGTGCGTCACACTGGGCATTGCAGTTTCTTGAAATAAACAAGTGAATAAAAATGCCGTAATGGGGCGCATCCCATCGTGCGTCACACTGGGCATTGCAGTTTCTTGAAATAAACAAGTGAATAAAAATGCCGTAATGGGGCGCATCCCATCGTGCGTCACACTGGGCATTGCAGTTTCTTGAAATAAACAAGTGAATAAAAATGCCGTAATGGGGCGCATCCCATCGTGCGTCACACTGGGCATTGCAGTTTCTTGAAAATAAACAAGTGAATAAAAATGCCGTAATGGGGCGCAATCCCATCGTGCGTCACACTGGGCATTGCAGTTTCTTGAAATAAACAAGTGAATTAAAAAATGCCGTAAATGGGGGCGCATCCCATCGTGCGTGGGGCGCACACTGGGCATTGCAGTTTCTTGAAATAAACAAGTGAATAAAAAATGCGTAATGGGGCGCATCCCATCGTGCGTCACACTGGGCATTGCAGTTTCTTGAAATAAACAAGTGAATAAAAATGCCGCTAATGGGCGCATCCCATCGTGCGTCACACTGGGCATTGCAGTTTCTTGAAATAAACAAGTGAATAAAATGCCGTAATGGGGCGCATCCCATCGTGCGTCACACTGGGCATTGCAGTTTTCTTGAAATAAACAAGTGAATAAAAATGCCGTAATGTGGGGCGCATCCCATCGTGCGTCACACTGGGCATTGCATTGCCAGTTTCTTGAAATAAACAAGTGAATAAAAATGCCGTAATGGGGCGCATTCCCATCGTGCGTCACACTGGGCATTGCAGTTTCTTGAAAATAAACAAGTGAATAAAAATGCCGTAATGGGGCGCATCCCATCGTGCGTCACACTGGGCATTGCAGTTTCTTGAAATAAACAAGTGAATAAAAATGCCGTAATGGGGCGCATCCCATCGTGCGTCACACTGGGCATTGCAGTTTCTTGAATAAACAAGTGAATAAAAATGCCGTAATGGGGCGCATCCCATCGTGCGTCACACTGGGCATTTGCAGTTTCTTGAAATAAACAAGTGAATAAAAATGCCGTAATGGGGCGCATTCCATCGTGCGTCACACTGGCATGCAGTTTCTTGAAATAAACAAGTGAAAAAATTATCATTCACACGTGCGACTGCAGTTTTTCTTGAAATAAACAAGTGAATCAAAAATGTAATGGGGCGGCATCCCGACGTGCGTGCGCCGCACACGGCCATTGCAGTTCCTGAAATAAACGTGAATGCGTAAAACACTGGGCATTGCAGTTTCTTGAAAACAAGTGAATAAAAATGCCGTACATGGTGGCGCATCCAGTTTCACAGTCGCGACCACTGCGCAGTTTGCAGTTTTTCTTGAAATAAACAAGTGAAATAAAAATGCCCGTAATGGGGGCGCATCCCATCGTGCGTCACACTGGGGCATTGCAGTTTCCTTGAATATAACAAGTGAATAAAAAAAATTGGCGTCAATGCCGGTAAGGGGGCGATCACCATCGTGCGTCAACACTGGGCATTGCAGTTTCTTGAAATAAAAGTGAATAAAAATGCCTAGGGGCCGTGAATGGGAGCCCGCATGCCCCCATCGTGAGCCTGGGCCTAAGTTTGCATAAAAATGCATTGCAGTGAATATAAAATGCCGCAATGGGGCGCATCGCATCGTGCGTACCAGCTGGGGCATTGCAGAAATAAAACAAGTGAATAAAAATGCCGTAATTAAGAATCACACTGGCATTTGATTGCGAGTTTCTTGAAATAAAAGTGAATAAAAATGCCGCAATGGGGCGCATCCCATCGCTGCGTTGGGCATGCAGTTTTCACTTGAAATAAACAAGTGAATAAAAGTGCTGCCCGCAATGGGGCGCATCCCATCGTGCGTCACACTGGGGCATTGCAGTTTCTTGAAATGACAAGTGAATAAATGCCGTAATGGGGGGGGTCAACACGCAGTCGTGCGTCACACTGGGCATTGCAGTTTCTTGAAATAACAACAAGTGAAATAAACCGGTCCAAGTGAATAAAAATGCGGTATATGGGCGTCGCCACTCGTGGCGCATGAGTTGCGTTTGCTTGAAATGGTGAATAAAAATGCTGTATATGGGGCGCATCCCATCGTGCGTCACACTGGGCATATTGCAGTTTTCTTTGAAATAAACAAGTGAATAAAATGCCGTGTAATGGGGCGCATCCCATCGTGCTTCACACATTTTGATCTGGTTGAATAAAAAATGCCAGTTTCATGTGGCGTCACACCTCGCGCTGGGCATTGGTTGCACGTCTCTCTTGAAATAAACAGGTGATAAGTGAAATAAAAATGTAATGGGGCAATGGGGCCATCGCATATCGTGCGTAATCAACTGGGCATTGTCAGTTTTTGAAAGTATAACAAGTGGAGATAAAAATGCAAGTGCAGATAATAGAGATATGGGGGCGCATCCATCGTGCGGCGTCACACTGGGGCATTGCAGTTTTCTTGAAATAAACAAGTGAATAAAAATGCCGTAATGGGGGCGCATCCCATTCGTCGTCACACTGGGCCAGTCGTGCACGTTTCTTGAAATAAATCAAGTGAATAAAAATGCGCCAGTATGGGCGCATAGCCGGGGCGGCAATCGTGTATACTGGCATTGCAGTTTCTTGAAATATAACAAGTGAATAAAAACGTCATGTCGTGCGTCACACTGGGCCATCGTTCTTGAATAAAAGTGAATAAAAATGCCACTCGCGTATGGGGGCGCAATCCCATAGTTTGCGTAATTGTTTTCTTGGTGAATAATGGGGCGCGCATCCGTAATGGGGCGATTCCCATCGTGCGTCACACTGGCATTGCAGTTTTGGAAATAACAAGTGAATAAAAATGCCGTAATCGGGCGCACCATCGTGCGTCACACTGGGCATTGCAGTTTCTTGAAAAAATAAACAAGTGAATAATTGCCCGAATGCCGTAATGGGGCGGCATCCCATCCCATCGTGCGTCACATGGGCATTGCAAGTTTCTTGAAATTGAATAAAAATGCGGCATGGGGCGCATCCATCCGTCACACTGGGGGATTGCAGTTTTCTTGTAAACAAGTTAATAAAAATGCCGTAATGGGGCGCATCCCATCGTGCGTCACACTGGGGCATTGCAGTTTCTTGAAAATAAACAAGTGAATAAAAAATGCCGTAACGCCCATCAACCATGTGGGGCCGCCACAATGGGGCAAGCATTCTGTGAAACTGGGCAAACGCCGTCGAAATTTCATTGAGTGTCGAAAATAAAAATGCCTGGGCATTGCATCCAAACAGTGGTAGAATGCATCGTGCGTTCACACTGGCATTGTTTCCTTGAAATAAACAAGTGAATAAATGCGTAAATCCCATTCTGTGCGTCACACTGGGCTAACACAGTGAATAAATGCCTAATGGGGCCCATCCGCATCGTTGCTATGTCACATCGTGCGTGCATTGAGTTGTCTTGAAATAGTGAAAAAATGGGGCGCATCCATCGTGCGTCACACTGGGCATTGCAGTTTCTGAAATAAAACAAGTGAATAAAAATGCCGTAACAAAAAGCATTCCCGAAAAAAAGTCCTAGACGAAATGTGCTGCATACTATTTTTCCGCAGCATGATACCCTTGAGGTCGTGTGGTTGGGATGGAATGCATCAGGGACGGGGCATCCATCTGCGTCACAATCTGCACACTATTGTCTTGGAATGTAAAGCCAAGTATTAAAAAAAACATTCAGAACGGTATAGACTGAAGTATGTGCTCACCATGCCTTAAATTTACACCGATGATACCCTTGAGGTTGTGTGGTTGGGATGGAATGCCATAATTCAACGCATCCCCATTGTGGGCGTCACACTCGCAAAATATTTTCTTGGAATAAAACAAATACATGTATAAATATAGAGTCTAGACAAAAAACATTTAGAACGGTCTAGACTGAAATGTGCTGCCCGCTACCTTTTCTTCGCAGCATGATACCCTGGAGGTTGTGTGGTTGGGATGGAACGCCATCATGGGTCGCATCCCATCGTGCGTCACTCTGGGCATTGTGGTGAGGGAGCTGGTATTGTCTGAGAACTACCTGTTGGGCACACTTCCGGAACTGCTGGACTCTTCTCCTCTGGAGAGATTCTCTATTTTTTATAATAATTTTACAATTCTAAAGATGATTCCTCGCCCGTTTTCGATGTTAGCAACAACGGTAAGATGGGGCGGTGGGTGTGTGTGGGTGGGTGTGTGTGTGGTGGGGGGGGGGGGGGGGGCGGTGGTGTGTGTGGTAGGAGGGGGGGAGGTGTGTGTGGTGGTGTGTGTGTGGGGGGGGGGGTGGGGGGGGGGATGGGGGGCAAGGTATGTGGTGTGTTGTGGGGGGGATGGGGGGGCAAGGTGTGTGAGTGTTTGGGGTGGGGAGGTGGGGGGGCAAGGTGGTGGGGGGGTGGGGGTGGGGGTGGGGGGTGCCCGATGGTGGGAGCTGGCCTTGGCTGAGAACTACCTTTTGGTGCTTCCAGAACACTTCGGCACTTCCAGAACTGTTGGGCTTCTTCACCTCAGGAAATGATCGACGTCAGCAACAACGGTAAGATGGTGGTGTGTGTTGTGGTGGTGGTGGTGGTGGTGGTGGAGGGCAGGAATGGGTGTGTGGGTTCATGTAGTGTGGTGGTGTGTGTGTGTGTGTGTGTGTTGTGTGTGTGTGTGTGTGTGTGTGGGGGGGGGGGTCTTGTGTTGTTGGGGAGCTCGTCTTGGCAGAGAACTACCTTTTGGGCACACTTCCGGAACTACTCCTGGGCTCTTCACCTCTGGAGATGATCGATGTTAGCAACAACCGGTGCAAGGTGGAGGCGGTGGGGGTGTGTGTGTGGTGTGTGTGTGGTGGTGTGTGTGGTGTTGGGTGGAGTGAATATTGGCTGAGAACAGACTTATTGGGCACTTTTCCGGAGCTGCTGGGCTATGTTTCAACCTCTGGAGAATGATCGAGTTTTAAACAGATGGTAAGTTGTGGCGGTGTGTGTGTGGTGTGTGTGTGGTGTGTGTGTTAGAGAGGGGGGGGGGGGGGGGGGCAAGGTGCGTGTGTGTTTGTTTGTGTGGTGGTGGTGGGGGTGTTGTGGGGTGGGGTGGGGTGTTGTGGGTGGGGGGCGGGTTGTGTGTGTTGTGTGGAATGATCGATGTTAGCAAGAACAAAAACGTTGTGTTTTTTACAACTTATTTTTTGGTACAAGCTTGGGAGATTCCATTATTCATAATTCATGGAGGTGGTGGTCGTGGGTGGGTTGTAAGGTGGGTGGGGGTGTAGGTGGGGGGTGGGTGTGTAGGTGGGAGGGTGGGGGGGTGTAGCGAGGTGGGGGTGTGGGTGGGGTGGGGTGGGGATTAATTTATGATCAACACGGTCGCGTGCACTTGCTTGTTTTTGGTACAGGAGCTTGGGAGATTATAATTCATAATTCAATGGAGTGGTGTGGTGTGGGTGGGTGTAGGTGTGTGTGTGTGTCGGTGGGGTGGTGTTTGTGTGGGTGGGGTGGGTGTGGGTGGGTGGGTGGGTCGCTGGGGGTGGGGTGGGGGATTAATTTTACGGAGCAAACAGGTGCGTGTACTACTAATTTTGGGTACAAGCTTGGGAGATTCATAATTCATGGAATGGTGGTGTGGGTGGGTGGTGTGGGTTGGTGGTATACAATCTAGGCATGGTCTGGTAAATATTGCCTTAGTCACCCTGGCCTGGTGGTGGTCTGGTGGGTTGTGGTGGGGTGTGTGCCGTGGGTGTGGGTGTGGGTGGTGCCGGTTGTGGTGGGTGTGGGTGGTGGGTGGGTGGTTTTTAATTTTTGGTTGCATTTCACTCAAATTGGTTGGTTGGTTCAGGTGGTGGTTGGTGGTTGGTGGTTTTCATTTTTGGTTGCATTTCACTCACAAATTGGTTGGTTGGTTGGTTAGTGGGTTGGGTAGATGTTGCGTCGGCTGGCTGTTGTGCGTGGTTGGTGGTTGGTGGTGGTGGATGGTGTGTGGCTGGTGTGTCGTGGCTGGTGGGTTAGGTGGTATGGTTGTGGTGGGTTGGTTGGGTTGGTGGTGGTGGATGATGTGTGGTGGCTGGTGGTTGGTGGTTTTTCATTTTTGGTTGCATTCCAATCACAATTCACCTTGCAAACCTTTTACACCCTTCAAACACTGAAACCCTGAAACCCTGAACGCAGACCATCTCCTTTTATTAGGGGGCTTCATATTTAAACCCTTTTAACACTGAACCCTAGACCTAAACCCTGAACTTCTTGAACCCTAACCCTGAGACCTAAAACTGAACCAAACGCATTTTTTTATCAGGTGGCTTCATATTTTAAACCCTTCAAACACTGAACCCTGGACCCTAGACCCTGAACCATACCATTTCATTTTATCAGGTGGATTCAAATTTTAAACCCTTCAAACACTGAACCCTGGAACCTGAACCCTTTAAACCCTGGACCCTAACCCTAAACCCTGAACCCTAAAACCTGAACCCCAAAACCCTGAACCCTAAACCCTGAACCAATACCATTTTTCCTATTAATCAGGTGGCTTCAATATTTTAAAACCCTTCAACACAGAACCCTGGACCCTGAACCATACCATTTCCTTTTATCAGGGCTGGCTTTCCTGGACTTAAAACCCCTCAAACCCTGAAACCCTGAACCCTGAGCCCTAAACCCTGAACGCCTAAACCTTCCCTATGACCTGAACCAAAAAAGTCCTTTTACTTCAGGTGACATCATATTCATTGGTCATAGGAGCTATCACCCCCCCGTCCCCCCCCTCCCCCAAAAAACTTTCAGATAAAAAAAAACTGCATGTCTCCCGACGTTTCCCTTCCTGGAATCGGGCCCATGGTCACAACTGAACCATTCCATTTCCTATTATCAGGTGGATTTCATATTCATTGGGATCATAGGAGCTATCCCCCCCCCCCCCCCCCCCCCCCCCTAGGCTTTGTAAAGCCCCCCCTCTCCAATGTCCCCCCCCCCTTGCTTTTGAAAGCCCCCCTTCTCCACCAATGTCCGCCCCCCTAGGCTTTGTTAAGCCCCCCCCTCTCGATGTCAATGTCCCCCCCCCCCTAGGCTTTGTAAAGCCCCCCTCTCCATGTCCCCCCCCCTAGGCTTTGAAAAGCCCCCCCCTCTCCAATGTCCCCCCCCTACGGCTTTGTAAAGCCCCCCCCTCTCCAATGTCCCCCCCCCTAGGCTTCTGTAAAGCCCCCCCAATGCCCCTAGGCTTTGTAAAGCCCTCAAAAACTGCATGTCTCCCGAATTTCCCCTGCCAGCGGGCCATGTCACAGTCAACGCTGAACCATACCATTTTCCTTTTATCAGGTGACTTCATATTCATTGGGATCATAGGAGCTATCACCCCCCTCACCCCATGTCCCCACTCCTGTGGGGGTTGGCAGTAGTCTCTACATGGGGGAGGGGGGAGGGCGGGGGACACCAAGTGACCACACAATGGGTGAGGTGGGTCCGAGTGTGTGTGTGTGTGGTGGTGGTGGGTGGTGGTGGGTGGTCCCCCCCTAGGCCACTGGCCCTATGGTCAGCTGAACCATTCCATTTCTTTTCATCAGGTGACTTCATATTCATCGGGATCATAGGGACTATCCCAAGCAGCTGGATGGAATCGCCTCGACTCACATTCATTGATGTATCCAGGAACAATATATCAGGTGTGTGTGCGTGCGTGTTGGGGGGTGGAGGGTGAGGTGTGTGTGTGTGCGTGTGTGTTTGTGCATAGGGACTATCCCAAGCGGCTGGATGGAATCGCCTCGACTCACATTCATTGATGTATCCAGGAACAATATATCAGGTGTGTGTGCGTGCGTGTTGGGGGGTGGAGGGTGAGGTGTGTGTGTGTGTGTGTGCATAGGGACTATCCCAAGCAGCTGGATGGAATCGCCTCGACTCACATTCGTTGATGTATCTAGCTGAACAATATATTTCAGGTGTGTGTGCGTGCGTGTTGGGGGGTGGAGGGTGAGGTGTGTGTGTGTGTGTGTGTGTGCATAGGGACTATGCCCAAGCAGCTGGATGGAATGAGAATCGCCTCGACTTCACAAGTTCGTTGATGTATCCAGGAACAATAATATCAGGTGTGTGTGCGTGCGTGTTGGGGGTTGGAGGGTGAGGTGTGTGTGTGCGTGTGTGTGTGTGCATAGGGACTATCCCAAGCAGCTGGATGGAATCGCCTCGACTCACATTCGTTGATGTATCCAGGAACAATATATCAGGTGTGTGTGCGTGCGTGTTGGGGGGTGGAGGGTGAGGTGTGTGTGTGCGTGTGTGTGTGTGCATAGGGACTATCCCAAGCAGCTGGATGGAATCGCCTCGACTCACATTCATTGATGTATCCGAGGAACATATATCAGGGTGTGTGTGCGTGCGTGTTGGGGGGTGTGAGGGTGACGGTGTGTGTCTGTGCGTGTTGTGTGTGTGCATAGGGACTATCCCAAGCAGCTGGATGGAATCGCCTCGACTCACATTCATTGATGTATCCAGGAACAATATATCAGGTGTGTGTGCGTGCGTGTTGGGGGGTGGAGGGTGAGGTGTGTGTGTGTGCGTGTGTGGGTGTGCATAGGGACTATCCCAAGCAGCTGGATGGAATCGCCTCGACTCACATTCATTGATGTATCCAGGAACAATATATCAGGTGTGTGTGCGTGCGTGTTGGGGGGTGGAGGGTGAGGTGTGTGTGTGTGTGTGTGTGCATAGGGACTATCCCAAGCAGCTGGATGGAATCGCCTCGACTCACATTCGTTGATGTATCTAGGAACAATATATCAGGTGTGTGTGTGTGGGTTTGTGTGTGTGTGTGGGGGGGGTATGGGTTGTGGGGGGGGGGTGTTTGTGTGTGTGATGTGGGGTGGGTGTGGAAGGTGGTTGTGGGGGGGATGGAATCGCCATCGACTCACATTCATTGATATATCCAGGAACAGCATATCAGTGTGTGTATGGGTGGTATGGGTTGGTGTGTGTGTGTTGGGGGGGGGGGGGGGGCTCTGGGGGGGGATGGCACTGCGCCTCGACTCACATCATTGATATATCCAGGAACAACATATTAGGTTTGTATGGGTGGGTGGTGTATGGGTTTGTGTGTGGGGGTGTGTGGGGGGGGGGCCCGTGATCGGCACCGCCTCGACTCACATTCATTAACTGATATATCTAGGAACAAACATAGGGGTGTGGGTGTGTGGGGTAGGGGGGTGTGGTGGGTGTTGGCGGAGTTAGGAATGATTATTGGGAGCAGGAGGTGTGGGGGGGTGGGGGGCTGGGGGGGGTCTGCTGGGGAGGGGGGCATCGGTGATTTATTAGTGAATTAGGGTATTTGTTATCTTGTACACCGATAAATGGGTACACATCTCCATTTACGATGGTTAGTATACATCGGTTCTATTCTTAGCGCATTTGTGGAAAATGATTACTTTTTTTAATCTTGACACTACTGGGCTAAATATTTTCTTAAATTGCTCTCGCTTCTTAGTAGTGTCAATACGAGCATCTTAAGTAAAGAAGTCTGGATAGAATCGCCTTGAATCACATTCGTTTGACCGATTCCAGGAACTACATAGCAGGTGTGTGTGTGTGTGTGGTTTAGTGTGTGTGTGTGTACGCGTGTTGTGTGTTTTGTGTGCGGGGGGGGGGAGGGGGGAAAGGAATATCTTAGAAAGAAGCTGGATAGAATCGCCCTTGAATCACTTCGGTCGTAAATGACCTATCCAGGAAACACATAGCAGGTTGTGTTAGTGTGGGGGTGAGTGTGGGGGTAACTGTGGGTGGGGGGGAGGTTTGTGTGAGGCTATGCTTGGGTGTTGTCGGTATGGGGGGGGGGGGGGGGGGAGGGGGGGGGCATAGATAAATATCTTAAGAAGCTGGACTAGAATCGCCTTTGAATCACATTCGTGACCTATCAGAACAACATAGCAGGTAATGTCAGATACATGTGTGTGGATGTTGGGGGGGGGCACTATGGTGGTGGGGTGTGGGGTTGTGGGGGTATTGTGAGTGTGGGTGATGTGTGGGGGTGTGGGAGGTGTATGTGGTGAGGGTGGCACGTGGGTGGTGGTGGGGGGGTGAGGGGGGCATTTAGTAAATATCTTAAGAGCTGGCTAGAATCGCCTTGAATCACATTCGTGACCTATCAGGAACAACATAGCGTGTGTGTGTGTGGGTGGGGGGTGGGGCGGTTGGGGTTATGTGTGTGTGGTGATATGGTGTGTGTGGGGGGTTGTGGGGGGGGGGGCATAGGAAAGTATCTTAAGAAGCTGGATAGAACGCCGTTGAATCACATTTGTGACCTATCCAGGAACAACCAGTAGCAGGTGTGTGTGTTTGGGGGGGGGGGGGGGGGGGGGGGCATTAGGAAATATCTTAAGAAGCTGGATAGAATCCGCCTTGAATCACATGATCGTTTGACACTATCCAGGAACAACATAGGCAGAGTTGTGTGTGTGTGTCATGTGGGGTGGGGGGGGGTAGGGGAGGTATGTGTGTGTGTGTGTGGTTGGGTGGGTGGGGGGGGGAGAGGGGGGCATAGGAAATACTTAAGGAAAGCTGGATGAATGCGCCGTTGAATCACATCGTTGACCTATTCAGACGAACAACCATTAGCAGGTGATAGTGTGTGTGTGTGGGGGGGGCGCGCTGGGGGGTGGGGAGGGGAGGGGGGCATAATGGAAAATATACTTAAGAAGCTGATTAGAATCGCTTGAATTCACATTCGTTGACCTGATCAGCGAACAACATAGCAGGTGTGTGTGTGTGTGTGTGGGGGGGGGGGGGGGGGGGGGGTAGGAACAATTCACATTACAGTTGAGATGAATCGCTCCTCGTCTCATATGCATTGATGTATCGGAACAATATATTCCAGGTGGGTGGGTGGATGTTGGTTGGTGGGTGTATGTGTGTGTTGTGTGGTGGTTGTGTGGTGATGTGTCTGTGTGTGTGTATCTGTGTGTGTGTGTGTGTTGGTTATGTGTGTCTGTGTGTGTTGTGTTTGTGTGTGTCTGTGTGTGTGTGTGTGATGTTGTGCGTCATGGGTGTGCGTGTGTGTGTAGGAACTATCCAACCAGCTGGATGAAATCGCCTTTGACTCACATTACTTGACATAATTAGGCTGTAGTGTGTGTGTGTTGGTGTTTGGGTGGGGTGGGGTTAGGGGTAGGATGAAAATACGACGGACTTGTGAGTACCGCAGTAGTGTGTGTATGGGTGGGGCGGGGTGGGGTGGGGGAGGGTGTGTGTTGTGTTTGGTGGCGTGGGAGGGTTGGAGGTGAGGCGTGCGTTGTTTGGGTGGGGGAGGGGGGGCGGGGGGGGGGGCTTGTAGCAAAATCCCTTATTTCCCTAGGATCAATTGGAGTTCGGTAGGCACCAAGACCAAACTTAAAAATTATCATCATCATCATTCGATCTTCATCATTCATATCATCATGGTTCATCATCATCATCATGTCACATCATCATCAATCATCAATATCATCATCATTAATTACCACCACCATCAATCATCATCATACATCACCAACACCCCATCATCCATGATCATCATTCAACCCTGACAAAATGCACATTCACCAACTCACACGTCACCATTTCACCATCACCATCAGCATCCACACCATCACCATTCACAACCTCCATCATTCATCAGCAGCAGCAGTAGCAGCAGCACCACCATCAAGCCCTCTACTAGCTGCCCAGCAGTCAACATATCTCAACCTCTCAGTGCACCTCACACTGCTCACAACACTCTGCAGATGCAAGCCTGAGTCAACCATAAACTGCTCACCTCGCACTGAGGAAATGATCACAAATACTGCAGGTGCTTTCCCCCAAACAGCTGCCTGATGGTCAACCAAGTTTTCATCTGTAACAGCAAACCGCCTCACCCTCACCCTGCCCGAGACATTAGCGAACAGCACATTCGTCAATCTACCCAGCGCAAGCAGGCAGCATCAAGCCTCCTGACTAGTCTCCCACCAGTCAGCATATCTCAACCTCACAGAGCACAACACACTGCTTACCACACACTGCTCACAGCTCACTGCTCACAACACTCTGCAGGAGCTTTCCCCCAGAAACTGCCTGAGTCAACCCAAGTATTCATTTGTGACAGGAACCGCCTCGCCCTCACCCTGCCTAAGACATTAGCCAATAGCAACTCGTCAATACTACCACCATCAGCAGCAACAGCATCAAGCCCCCTACTAGCTCCCCACCCACCAGCACATCTCAACCTCACAGAGCACAACACACTGCTTACCTCACACTGCTTACAGTACACTGCTCACAAAACACTGCAGGTGCTTTCCCCCAACAGCTGCCTGAGTCAAGCCAAGTTTTCATCTGCGAGAGCAATCGCCTCTCCAGCACCCTGCCCCAAACATTTGCCAACCCACCACGCCTGCGGGCTCTCCTGGCTGGAGGTAACAAAATTACAGGATCCCTGCCACAGAGTGAGTTTGCCTTGTCTCTTGTTTGGGGTGCCCCACCCTGCCCCACACATTTTCCAAGCCACCACGCTTGCAGGCTCTCCTGGCTGGAGGTAACAAAATTACAGGATCCCTGCCACAGAGTGAGTTTGCCTTGTCTCTTGTTTGGGGTGCCCCACCCTGCCCCACACATTTTCCAAGCCACCACGCTTGCAGGCTCTCCTGGCTGGAGGTAACAAAATTACAGGATCCCTGCCACAGAGTGAGTTTGCCTTGTCTCTTGTTTGGGGTGCCCCACCCTGCCCCACACATTTTCCAAGCCACCACGCTTGCAGGCTCTCCTGGCTGGAGGTAACAAAATTACAGGATCCCTGCCACAGAGTGAGTTTGCCTTGTCTCTTGTTTGGGGTGCCCCACCCTGCCCCACACATTTTCCAAGCCACCACGCGTGCAGGCTCTCCTGGCTGGAGGTAACAAAATCACAGGATCCCTGCCACAGAGTGAGTTTGCCTTGTCTCTTGTTTGGGGTGCCCCACCCTGCCCCATACATTTTCCAACCCACGCCTAAGGGCTCTCCTGGCTGGAGGTAACAAAATTACAGGATCCCTGCCACAGAGTGAGTTTGCCTTGTCTCTTGTTTGGGGTGCCCCACCCTGCCCCATACATTTTCCAAGCCACCACGCTTGCAGGCTCTCCTGGCTGGAGGTAACACAATTACAGGATCCCTGCCACAGAGTGAGTTTGCCTTGTCTCTTGTTTGGGGTGCCCCACCCTGCCCCATACATTTTCCAACCCACGCCTAAGGGCTCTCCTGGCTGGAGGTAACACAATTACAGGATCATTGCCACAGAGTTAGTTTGCTCTGACTACAATGGTTATGGCTTCCCCACCCTGCCCCAAAACATTGCCAAGCCACGCCACCTAAGGGCTGTCCTGGCTTGAGGTAACACAATTACTGCATCATTGCCAGTAAGTTTACAATGCCTTCTCTTTTTATTGGTGCCCCACCTTGCCCCCAAGCATTTGCCAAGCCACGCCACATAAGGGCTGTCCTGGCTGGAGGTAAAAAGGTTACAGGATCATTGCCACAGAGTGATTTTGCCCTGCCTTCTCTTTTTAATTCTTCACCCACCTTGCCCCAAAACATTTGCCAAGCCACGCCACATAAGGGCTGTCCTGGCTGGAGGTAACAAGGTTACAGGATCATTGCCACAGAGTGATTTTCATAACGTTTCTATGTATAGGTGTGTGAAGATTGAGTTAATTCAACCTGATTCAACCCTAAGATGTAATTTGCCTTGCTTTCTCTTTGTATGGGTGCCCCCACCCTGCCCGCACATTCGCCAAGCCATGCCACACCACGCCTGTGGGCTGTTCTGGCTGGAGGTAACAATATTACTGGATCATTGCCACAGAATGAGTTTGCCCTGCCTTCTATTTTTATTGGTGCCCTACCCTGTCCCAAACCTTTGCCAACCCACCACGCCACCTAAGGGCTCTCTTGGCTGGGCGCAACAAGGGTACAGGATCACTGCCACAGAATAAGCTTTCTAACATTCCTATGTATGGGTGTGTGAGGATTGAGCCGGCCCACCCCTCAGATTTAGTTTGCCTTGCCTTCTCTTTGTATCGGTGCCCCACCCTGCCCCACATTTGCCACGCCACGCCACCAAAGGGCTGTCCTGGCTGGACTGAAGAAGGTGACAAGGTCATTGCCACAGAGTAAGGTTGTGAACTATTATATGTATGGGTGTGTGAGGATTGAGCCGGCCCACCCCTCAGATTTAGTTTGCCCTGCCTTCTCTTTGCATGGCTTCCCCACCCTGCCCCACACATTTTCAAACCCACAATACATGAAAGCTGCCCTTCTTGGACGTAGTGAGTTTGCAGGATCCATCCCTCTGAGTTAGTTGTCTACCTTGTATACTTATGCGTGTGCGAGGATGAGGTGTTACCTTCCTTCACAATGAGTTTGATTTGCCTTATACTTGTATTGGTGCCCCACACTCCCCCAAGCAATTGCCAACCTACACACCCCTCAGAGTGAGTTGAATACCTTATGTATGAATGGCTATCTAAGGATGACACACACACACACAAACAAACACGCACGCAAATGCACACTCACACACACACACACACACACACAAACACGCACGCAAACGCACACTCACACACACACAAACACGCACGCAAACGCACACACACACACACACACACACACACACACACACACACAAACAAACACACACGCAAACGCACACTCACACACACACACACAAACAAAAACGCACGCAAACGCTCACTCACACACACACAAACAAACACGCACGCAAACGCACACTCACTCACACACACACACACACACACACAAACACGCACGCAATCGCACACTCACACACACACACACAAACAAACACGCACGCAAATGCACACTCACACACACACACACAAACAAGCACGCAAACGCACACTCTCACACACACACACACAAACAAACAGGCACGCAAACGCACACACACACACACACACAAACAAGCACGCAAATGCACACTCACACACACACACAAATACGCACGCAAACGCACACTCACACACACACAAAAAAACAGGCACGCAAACGCACACTCACACACACACACACAAACACGCACGCAAACGCACACACACACACACACACACACAAATACGCACGCAAACGCACACACACACACACACACAAACACGCACGCAAACGCACACACAACACACACACACACACACACACACACACACACACAACACCACACGCAAAACAAACACGCACGCAAACGCACACTCACACAAACACAAACAAACACGCACGCAAACGCACACTCACACACACACACACACAAACAAACACGCACGCAAACGCACACACACACTCACACACACACAAACAAACACACACGCAAATGCACACTCACACACACACACAAACAAACACGCACGCAAACGCACACTCACACACAAACACAAACAAACACGCACGCAAACGCACACTAACACACACACACAAACAAACACGCACGCAAACGCACACACACACTCACACACAAACAAACACGCACGCAAACGCAAACTCACTCACTCACACACACAAACAAACACGCACGCAAACGCACACTCACTCACACACACAAACAAACACGCACGCAAACGCACATTCACTCACACACACACACAAACAAACACGCACGCAAACACACACTCACTCACACTCACAAACCCACCCAAATGCTACAGACATCAAATCAGCCGCGCAGATGGAGTACTTGGAGTCATAAAACACCAGGGTATAAACCCTCCACCACCACCACACACGCGCGAGAAAACAAACTTGACACAACCACACACCTAAACACTCCACTACACACACACATATAAAGAACTCCACACCTGTACCCAAACGCACCTTAACTCAAACGCTACAGGTATCAAATCAGCAGCTCAGCTAAAGTACTTGGAGTTACAAGACAACCAGACCCCACCACACCCCCACACCCCACCCCACCCACACCACAACCCCTCCACACCACAACACCCCCCCACCCCCCACCCCCACCCCACCCCCCACACACCACACACACACACAAATAAATAACTCCACACCTGTACCCAAACACTACAGGCATCAAATCCGCAGCTCAGCTAGAGTACTTGGAGTTACAAGACAACCAGATGACTGGGTCTGTGGTGGTGCCCAACTCTGAAGTAAATTCGCACTTCAGAGGACTGGATCTATCCAACAACAAGTTTTCAGGCGAGCTGGCTGTTTTGACTGTTTTCGATTGTTTCGTTTATTTTATAGTTGTATACCCTTTGCGACCCATTGCCTTCATTCGTCTAACTGCGGGCACCTTTGGAGACCAGCAGGGCACCAATAGTGCAATAATCATAACAAAATAATATGGTTGTATTGTGTGTTTTTGGTATTTAAAGGTCTGTGGTGGTGCCCGACTCTGAAGTCAATTCGCACTTCAGAGGACTTGACCTATCCAACAACAAGTTTTCAGGTGAGCTGGCTGTTTTGGCTGTTTTGTTGTATAATTGCTGTTTTGGCTGTTTGTTTTTGACTATTTTGTTGTATTACAGTATTTGTTTGGCATGGTAGGGCCTGGGGTGGTCCCCGACTCCGAAGTCAATTCCCAATCCAGGGGCAGTATCTATCCAATAACAAGTTTTCAGGTGAGTCGCCTGTTTTGACTGTTTTTGACTGTTTGTTTTGACTGTTGTGTTGTATAATTGCTGTTTAGTCTGTTTGTTTTTTACTATTTTGTTGTATTACTGTATTTGTTTGGCGTGGTAGGGCCTGGGGTGGTCCCCGACTCATAAGTCAATTCCCAATTCAGGGGCAGTATCTATCCAATAACACGTTTCCAGGTGAGCTGGCTGTTTTGCATGTTTTTGACTGTTTGTTTTGGCTGTTGTGTTGTATAATTGCTGTTTTGTCTGTTCGTTTTTGACTATTTTGTTGTATTACAGTATTTGTTTGGCGTGGTAGGGCCTGGGGTGGTCCCCGACTCATAAGTCAATTCCCAATCCAGAGGCAGTATCTATCCAATAACAAGTTTTCAAGTGAGTCGCCTGTTTTGACTGTTTTTGACTGTTTGTTTTGACTGTTGTGTTGTATAATTGCTGTTTTGTCTGTTTGTTTTTGACTATTTTGTTGTATTACTGTATTTGTTTGGCGTGGTAGGGCCTGGGGTGGTCCCCGACTCCGAAGTCAATTCCCAATTCAGACGCCTGGATATATCCAACAAGAAGTTTTCAGTTGAGCTGCCTCACTGGCTGTCATGTTTCAGGTGAGTTGACTGTTAGAGCATTCAAGGCACCAACGAGATTCGACGATCATCACCAAACTGGTTTCCTTCCATTATTTTCCTTTTTGTATGATACTGTTTTTGTTGCATTTAGGGTTTAGGGCCTGTGGTGGTTACAAACTCCAAAGTGAATTCCGACTTCATTGGACTGGTTAACCTTTCCAACAACAGGATTGAAGGTGAGCTGACTGCTAGTGGTGTTGGTGGTGGTGGTGGTAGTGGTAGTGGTGGTGGTGGTGGTGGTGGTGAGCTGACTGCTAGTGCTTTCAAGGTGCTAGAAGGAAATCAACTGGATGGCAACTCATTCACCAAATGAGCAAGGCTAATTCCGTGCAAATCGCTAACAACGAATCTCCTTCATCACCCAGGGTGCGTCTGCCGCACTCCCTTGCGTCCAGTCCACTGCATTGAGGTGTGCGGCAATGGACTGGGCAGCAGCACCCAATAAGCAAGCCACATCCAGGTCAAATCGCTAACAATGAATCCCCCCCATGAACCCCGGGGCCCCTTCCACACTCCCTTGCTTCTAGTCCATTCGTCCACTGCATTAAGCTAGGTGGCAATACACTGGACGGCAAATCTTTCACATTTTTTGAAGTCAGGCAAATCCAGAGCAAATCGCTAACCATTTGATCTCCTTCAACAGCCTAGGGGCAATGCCTCACTCCCTCGCTTCCACTCCAATTTAACACTTTATTGAGGGGGCTGTAAATCAACTGGACAGCAACTCTTTCGCCAAATAAGCAAGGTAAACCGCTAACCATGTAATCTCTTCCATCAACCCAGGGGCCGCGCCACACTCCTTCGCTTGTAGTCCAATCATCCTCCTCATTGAGCTGGGCGGCAATGCACTGGACAGCAACTGTTGGACCAAACAAGCAAGGCAAATCCAGGGCAAATCGCTAACCATATAGTCTCCCCCATCACCCCAGGGCCCCTGCCTCACTCCCTTGCTTCAAGTCCAATCGTCCACTTTATTAAGCTGGGTGGCAATAGACTGGATGGTAGTCTGGAGGCTTTCGGCGAAGCTCTTCCTCAACACACGCAAGATGAGCTGAACAACCGGCTGATGGTGCTCAACGTGACAGGAAATTTGCTGACTGGCAGCCTGTCAGGGTCGTTTGAGAAGCTTGGCATGTTTCACTTGTAAGTCACGATATGTATCAGTGTGGGTGTATGTCTGATAGCAATTTTCTCACTGGCACCCTGCCAGGTTGTTTTAGAAGCTTGGCATGTTCCATTTCACCATTTGCAAGTCACTAGTTTAATCTATGTATGCGTATGACTGATAGCAATTATCTCAGTGGAAACATGTCAGGGTCCTTTGAGAAGCTTGGCATGTTTCACTTGTAAGTCATGATTTGAATCTGTGTGGTTGGGTAGATAGCAGCCTGGAGGCTTTTGGCAGAGCTTTTCTTCAGCACACAGAAGATGAGCTTATTGCTGAGCTGATGGTGCTGAACGGGACGGGAATTTTGTGCTAACTGAATTTCATATATATATATATATATGTATGAATGTCAGTAATATATATATATATATTTATATATACCTGCAACGCCAAGAGCGACCGAAGGGGGAGTCGTACTCCCGACTCTTCATCCTCAAGTGATTCGGTCTACCAGTAGACCATTGTATATCACTGAAAGGGGCTTACACACATATATATATATATATATATATATATATATAAAGAAATCATGGTCGTGGTGGTCGTGGTGGTGTCATCGCGTAACCGACTTAACCGACTTCCCGCCCAGCCATTTCCCGCCCAGCCAATTCCCGCTCAGCCAATTCCCGCTTTTAATCCCTCCTGCTTCAACTTTCTGCCTGATTGGCCTCCTGCGAATTCTGCCTTATGCAACCTTCGCCTCCTGCGTATTCTACCTGTTGCGCATCCTGCCCGATTTCTCCGTTTCCCGCCTGATTTCATCCACCTGATTTCGGTAGCGCTACAGTTCGTCTTCCTACAAGCTTTTCCCCCTGCATCTCTGCAAGACCTTTCCCTTGCGTCAAGAGACCTGTCGCTGCGCACAACGGGAGGTGACTTGGTGAGTCAGCCAACCTGTCAGAAATGTCCGAATCGCATCCATCCCATGTCACAAACTTGACTGCAAATTCTTCCCACTGCATTGAGAAACCTGTCGCTCCGCATTGTGCCATAGCAAGTACGCATCAAAGTTGACCGAATGAAAAATCTCGCTGAGCATTCTCGCCCTAACTTGACCGAACATCTCAAATCAGCAACTTGACTGCAACTTCTTCCCACTGCATCGAGAAACATGTCGTCGCTGTGCATTGTGCTATAGCGAGCACGCGGCAAAGTTGAATGGATGAACCTAGCGATGTTTCCAAGTCTCAGATCGAGTTGACTTCGGGAGCAGTTGCGGTTAACAGGATTGTTCTTCGGCCGAACTGAATACATGCTCGCTAAAAAGATGCTTTAGTTATGTAAAAGGTTGCGATTGCGCAGGTTCAGCTTTTCAGTGGGGTCGACTATCGATCACAGCTGAGGTGGCAGGGAAGCAGGTCCGATGCTTTTAGCGGAGTCGGATGATGCGCAAACGTTGTCGATGCTCTTCGTCCCGTTTGCCTTTCAGCTATGGCAAAGCCCACAGCTGAAGTGGAGGGAGGCAGATATGGAGTGTGTGTGCTGGTGGGTGCGTGTAGGAGGGAGGGAGGGATGAGAGTGGGGAGAGGGTGGGGGCTGGTGGGATGGCTGGGGTAGGGGAAGGGATGGAGTCAGGAAATATGTCAGGAAGAGTTAAGGAGTATGTTTGTGGGCGGGGTACATGGTTGGGTGGGGGTGGAGATAACTGGGTGGGGGGGGGGAGGGGGGGAGGACGGTGGTGTTTGTGTGCTTGTGGGTGCACAAGGGAGACCATTGCAAATCCGTCAATGTTTTAAGTTGCATGCACTGCAGAGAAAACCGTTTTGCGACCCAGCCCAAAACAGGTGTGGCCAACGGGAGGGAATGGGGGAGGGGGCGGATAATGGTTTGGTGGTGGTGGTGTGTGAATGGGGGGGGGCTTCAAATGTAAACCATTATGTAACCAGCTCCCAATAGGTGTGGCCTAAGGCCGAACGGGCACCGTACTATGATTGGTGTGTGTGTGTGTGTGTGTGGTGTGTGTGTGGGGGGGGGGGGGGGGGGGGGGGGGGGTCTTCGTGAGAGTAGGCGTGGCCACCGGCCACACGGGCTACCGTACTAGTATATATATATATATACACTCACAGGTCAGTAACGTATCCTGTGCTCTCCTGGCAGTGGGTGAGGTCATTCTTGCTGTGAGCATGAAAAAGTGCTCACATAACTCACATCAAGGATGAGTGGTGGTTTAACTCACTCTACTAGGTATATATACATCAGTAACGTATCCTGTATACATCTATATATATGTATATATCAGTAACATATCCTGTTATTTGTTTATACATCTATATATATGTATATATCAGTAGCATATCCTGTTCTTTGTTTATATATATATATATATATATATATATATATATATATATATACATACATATTTATATATATATATATCAGTAACATATCCTGTTCTTTGTTTGACACAGGGGGAATGAGATGGCAGCTGGTAAGGTCATTCTCGACGTGAGCATGAACAAGTTGGATGGAGATTTCCCCGTCTGGATTTTTGAGTCTTTGAAAGCTGTCACTGAGGACCAGCTAAGGGGTATGAAGGTTCTCATTTCCCAACAGGTGTGCATGTCTGAATTTGAATATGTATGCATTCAATTTATTGTTCTGTATATGTATGCATTCAATGTATTGTTCTGTATATGTATGCATTCAATGTATTGTTCTGTATATGTATGCATTCAATGTATTGTTCTGTATATGTATGCATTCAATGTATTGTTCTGTATATGTATGCATTCAATGTATTGTTCTGTATATGTATGCATTCAATGTATTGTTCTGTATATGTATGCATTCAATGTATTGTTCTGTATATGTATGCATTCAATGTATTGTTCTGTATATGAAACTGTACAACGAGATTTGGAAGCTGTCACTGAAGACTTCTCATTTCCCAACATGTGTGTATGCTTGAAAATGTATATGAATGAATATATTTATGTATTAATGATGTATGCTGGTGCTGCCTATTCAAAGGCACGCATGAGTCTTTGGAAGCTGTCACTGAGGACCAGCTAAGGGGAATAAAGGTTCTCATTTCTTAACAGGTGCGCTCTCAACACATTGCTTGCTTGCTTGCTTGCTTGCTTGGTACTATGTGCATGTGTGTATATATATGCCACTGAAGACCAGCTAAAAGGAATGCAGGTTCTAATTTCCCAACAGGCATTCCCAAAGGTCATCACTTAAACTTCGCTACCCTAACCCTAACTCCAACTTCACACCCCAAACCCCACCACACACCAAACATCACCACTCTAACATCACTACCCTGCCCCTAACACCAACACCCTTCCACCAACACCCCACTACAAACCAAACCTCACCACTCTTACATCACTACTCTAACACTAACAGCAACACCCCTCCAACACCCCTCCACCAACAACCCACCATAAACCAAACGTCACCACTCTAACATCGCTACTATAACACTAACAGCACCACCACCCCACCAACTTTCCATCACAAATAAAAGTCACCACTCTTACATCACTACCCGAACCCTAACACCAACACCCCTCCACCAAGACCCCACCACAAGCCGAGCGTTTCCACCCTTACTTCACTACCCTAACACCAACACCCTCCACCAACACCCCACCACAAGCCAAACGTCACCACACTAACATCACTACCCTACCCTTAACACCATCACCCCTCCACCAACTCCCCACCACAAGCCAAACGTCACCACACTTACATCACTACCCTACCCTTAACACCATCACCCCTCCACCAACACCCCTCCACCAACTCCCCAACACAAACCAAACGTCACCACTCTAACATCAATACCCTAACACTAACAGCAACAACCCACACCCAACTCCCCACCACAAACCAACGTCACGACTCTAACATAATCACCCTAACCCTAACATCAACATCCCTCCTCTAAAACCCCACCACAAACCGAACGTTACCACACTAATATCACTACCCTAACCCTAACACCAGCACCCCTCTACTGGCACACCACCACAAACCAAACGTCACCACACTAACATCACTACCCTAACCCTAACACCAGCACCCCTCTACTGACACACCATCACAAACCGAACGTTACCACACTAATATCACTACCCTAACCCTAACACCAGCACCCCTCTACTGACACACCACCACAAACCAAACGTCACCACACTTACATCACTACCCTAACACTAGCACCCCTCAGGCTGACAATGGTCTACTAGAGTGTCCGGCTTTGGATACTATCGACCATACTGTTCTAGCGGCGATGGCAGCCAACCATCTTCTCATACAGCTGCCATCTTGCCGGTCTATTTTGTGACGGCATCATAAGCATTACCCTCACCACCCCAACATGTACCCCCCCCCCACCCCCCACCCCACCAAGCCCCACACACCTCTGGCCAACGGCAGTCTACTAGAATGCCTCTCATTAGATACTATCGACCATACTGTTCTAGCAGCGATGGTTGCCAACCATTTGCTCATTCAGCTGCCTTCTTGCCGGTTTCTTTTGCGGCAGCATCATAAGCATTACCCTCACCACCCCAACATGTCCCCCCACACCATCCCACACACGCCCATCCCCCACCCCAGGCAATTGGCTTTCACCTAAAATGCCGTTTTGGATTCTATCGACCATACTGTTCTAGTGGCGATGGCAGCCAACCATCTGCGAATTCAGCTGCCATCTTGCCGGTTTTATTTGCAGCAGCATCATACGTTTTACCCTCACCAACTCAACAAGTACCCCCCCCCCCCCCCCCCACACACACACACACACACACACCCACACACCCACCACCACCCATCATCACCCACTCACCACAGGCCAACGGCAGTCTGCTGGAGTGCCCCTCATTGGATACTATCGACCATACTGTTCTAGTGGAGATGGCTGCCAACCATCTGCTCATACAGCTGCCATCTTGCCGGTTTCTTTTACAGCGGCATCATACGCATTACCCTCACCAACCCAACATGTACCCCACCCACCCCTCCCCCACCCCCCCAGGCCAATGGCAGTCTGCTGGAGTGCCCCTCATTGGATACTATCGACCATACCCTTCTAGTGGAGATGGCTGCCAACCATTTGCTCATACAGCTGTCATTCCTGTACAAGTTGAAGTGTCGCAGCGTGGAGTGGGGAGATGTAAGTCTAGGGAACGGTAGTGGGGGGCAGAATGGCCTGGTGGTATGTAGGGAACGGCACTATGATATCATGTCAACAATTTGCTCATACAGCTGTCATTCTTGTACAAGTTGCAGAGTGGTAGCGTAGATTGGGGAGCTGTAAGTAAGCTGATTTTACTGAGCTGTTTTTACCGAGCTGTGCTGATTTTACTGAGCAGGTTTTACTGAGCTGGCAGGCATAACCAGCACCTTGATGTACCACAAGTTGAAGTGTCACAGCGTGGAGTAGGGAGATGTAAGTCTAGGGAACGGTAGTGGGGGGCGGGGGGGGGGGCAGAATGGACTGGTGGTAGGTAGAAACGGCAGTATGATATCATGTCAACCATTTGCTCATACAGGAGTCATTCTTGTATGAGTTGAAATGTCGCAGCGTGGAGTGGGGAGATGTAAGTCTCATTTTGCCTATTCGTGTGGTGTATGACGCATACGACTCCTTACATTACCCAATCTGACACCATGTTTCCCTCATACACCACCATTTGTATTGACTCATGGCTTGAGTGTTGATTGGGGAGATGCAGATCTAGAGAACGGCAATACGATACCACGTCAACTATTTGCTCATACAGCTGTCATTGTTGTACAAATTGGAGTGTCGCAGTGTCGATTGGGGAGATGTAAGTCTAGGGAGCAGTAGTGGGGGGGGGGGGGGGGGGGGGCAGAATGGCCTGGTGGTAAGTAGGGAACGGCATTATGGTATCATGTCAACTATTTGCTCATACAGCTGTCATTCTTGTACAAGTTGAAGTGTTGCAGTGTCGATTGGGGAGATGTCAGTATAGGGAACGGTAATGGTGGTGGGTTGGTGGTGGGGAAGAATGGCCTGGTGGTATAAAGGGAACGGCAATATGATATCATGCCATAATATGATATCATACGATGATGGCAGTCTGACTTGACCCAAGTTACCATTTATATATAATATCATATGATGCAACTTGTATGATATCATACTCGCCTTTGGTCAACATCATATGATATGCCGGTCTCTATGTAAGTCACATTCGGCTATTTGTATTGACTTGGCCAACTTGGCTGAATTAGGACTTTAGGCTATTTGTACTGACTCAGCTACCTTGGCTGATTTAGGACGTTTGGCTGTTTGTATTGACTTGGCCAACTTGGCTGAATTAGGACGTTTGGCTGTTTGTATTGACTTGGCCAACTTGGCTGAATTAGGACTTTAGGCTATTTGTACTGACTCAGCCAACTTGGCTGAATTAGGGGCTTCTATTAGGGCTAGTTCACAAAGTTACACCACCACCAAAGACCAACATATGTGATGCTTTGACACGTCTTGCCAACACCTCCAACATCTCCAACACCAACACGTCAACACCAACACAACCAACAACCAATATCACCAACACCAACACCACATATGTATATCAGTGATGCACTGTCACGTCTTGTCAACACCTCCAACACCAGCACATCAACACCAACACGACCAGCACCAACAAAACCAACACTATCAACACCACGGACACCACATATCTACATCAGTGATGCGCTGCCATGTCTTGCCAACACCTCCAACATCAACAACAACACATAACACCAACACCTCCAACACCAGCACCTCAACACCAACTCGACCAACACCAACAACACGAACATCAGCTACACCACCACCACCACCACGGATATACACCAGTGATGTTATGTCACGTCTTGCCAACACCTCCAACACCAACACCTACAACACCAACACATCAACACCAACACATAACACCAACACCTCCAACATCAACACCAACACCTCAACACCAACAAATTAACATTAACACAACTAACATAACCAACACAACCAACACCACAGATCTAAATCAGTGATGTGCTGGCACGTCTTGCCAACACCTCCGACACAAGCAACACCAACACCAACACAAGCAACAACACCAACTCCAACACCACAGTTCTACATCAGTGATGAGCTGTCACGTCTTACCAACATCTCCAACACCAACACTTCAACACCAACACATCAACACCAACACACAACACCAACACATAACACCAACACCTCCAACATCAACACCAACACCTCAACACCAACAAATCAACACCAACATGACCAACATAACCAACACCAACAACACCACAGATCTACATCAGTGATGCCCTGTCACGTCTTGCCAAGACTCTTCCAGAGAGGTGAGAGGCAAGGTTTTAAATTACTGGGTTTTTGTTTTTTTATGAAAGGAATTTCACCCCATGAGGTGGTTCTCTCGACACAAACCTGGGGCACCGAGGATTCAGTTCGTGGCCCTGAAGATGATCCTGGGGGGGGGGGGGGGGGGGGGGGGGGGGGGGGGGGGGGCGGAACCAATGGCACCTTGATATGCGTGATTGATTTAACAGACACATCGTTCCCTCCCCACATTCAAGATTCAAGCTCCTCAAGTCATCCTCTTCCTCATCCTCATCCTCATCCCCTCCTCTATTCAATAAACAACTCATCCCCTTCTCTATCCATCCCAGTCAATCTGGGCCTGTCAGTTCTGGGGCCCTGAGAAATAGCCTAGGAGATGACTCTAGAAGAGGCGGCAATGGCACCAAGATATGCGTGATTGCTCCAACAAACACATCATCCCCTCCCCACCTTCAACATTCAAGCTCCTCAAATCATCCTCTTCCTCATCCTCATCCTCATCCTCATCCCCTCCTCTATTCAATAAACAACTCATCCCCTCCTCTATCCATCCAAGTCAATCTGAGCCTGTCAGTTATGGGGCCCTGGAAAATAGCAAAGGAGATAGATCTGGAAGAGGCGGAACCAATGGCACCTTGATAGGCGTAATTGTTTCAGCAAACACATCATCCCCTCCTTACATTCAACAACCAACACCCCCCCTCCTCTTTCATGCCAGTCCACCTCAGCCTGTCAGCTCTAGAGCACCGAGCAATGGCTCCGGGGGAGGGGGATGGGAGCCAAAGGCACCTTGATATATGCGTGATTGCTCCAACAAACACATCCCCTCCTCTCTCCGTCCCAGTCAACCTAATCTCGGCAGCTCTGAAGAACCGAACAATGGCTCCGAGGGAGGGGGAGGCGGTACCAACGGCACCTTGATAGGCGTCATTGTTCCAGCAAACACAACATTCCCGTCCTCACATTCAATAAACAAGCTCCTCAAATTCACCTCATCCTAATCCCCTCCTCTCTCCATCCCAGTAAACCTGATCTCGGCAGCTCTGGAGAACCGAACAATGGCTCCGAGGGAGGGGGAGGCGGTACCAACAGCACCTTTATAGGCGTGATTGCTTCAACAAACACATCATCCCCTCCTCACATTCAACAAACAAGCTCCTCAAATTCATCCTCATACTCATCCTTATCCTCATCCTCATCCCCTCCTCTCTCCATCCCAGTAAAACTGATCTCGGGAGCTCTGGAGAACCGAGCAATGGCTCCGGGGGAGGTGTAGGCGGAACCAACGGCACCTATATAGGCGTGATTGCTTCAACAAACACATCATCCCCTCCTCACACTCAACAAACAAGCTCCTCAAATTCATCCTCATCCTGATCCCCTCCTCTCTCCATCCCAGTCAACCTGATCTGGTCAGCCCTGGGGCCCCGAGCAATGGCCGAGAATGTGACACTAGGCCCCAATGTAGCCCAACAGCATATAATTGGGGTGAACCTCCTCGAATTCAAAAAACAAAACTTCTTCACTTTCCACCCCAGAAAAATTGATCTCGGCAGCTTTGGAGAACCGAGCAATGGCTCCGAGGGAGGGGGAGGCGGTTCCAATGGCACCTTGACAGGCGTTATTGTTACAACAAACACATCATACCCTCCTCACACTGAACAAACAAGCTCCTAAAATCCATCCTCATCCTCATCCTCATCCCCTCCTCTCTCCATCCCAGTCCACCTGAGCCTGTCAGCCCTGGAGAACCGACCAATGGCTCCAAGGGACGGGGAGGCGGTTCCAATGGCACCTTCATAGGCGTGATCGCTCCAACAAACACATCATCCCCTCCACAAATTCAGCAAACAAGCTCATCAAATTCATCCTGATCCTCATCCCAATCCACTTATCAATTCAACCAACAACTCATCCCCTCCTCTTAACTTCCCTGTCAACCTGATCTGGTCAGTTCTGGGGCCCCGAGCAATGGCCAAGAATGTGACCATAGACCCCAATGTAGCTCTATAGCATACTATAAAAAAATATCCCCTCTTAACTTCCCTGTCAACCTCATCTGGTCGTTTCTGGGGCCCAAGCAATGGCGATCAATGGCTATGGTAAAGATGGAGGCGGAACCAACTGCACCTTGATAGGTGTGATTGCTCCAACAAACACACCATGCCCTCCTCAGTCCTCACATTCAACAACCAACTCATCCCCTCCTCTTTCATGCCAGTAAACCTGAGCTGGTCAGCTCTGGAGCCACGAGCAATGGCTCCGGGGGAGGGGGAGGCGGAACCAATGGCATCTTGATAGGCGTGATTGCTCCAACAAGCACATCATCCCCTCCTTACATTCAACAACCAACTCATCCCCTCTTCTTTCATGTCAGTAAACCTGATCCTGTCAGCACCGAGCAATGGCTCTGGGGGAGGGGGAGGCGGGACCAACTGCACCTTGATAGGCGTGATTGCTCCAACCAACACATCATACCCTCCTTACATTCAACAACCAACTCATCCCCTCTTCTTTCATGTCAGTAAACCTGAGTCTGTCAGCTCTGGTGCACCGAGCAATGGCTCCGGGGGAGGGGGAGGCGGGACCAACTGCACCTTGATAGGCGTGATTGCTCCAACGAACACATCATACCCTCCTTACATTCAACAACCAACACATCCCCTCCTCTTTCATGCCAGTCCACCTAAGCCTGTCGGCTCTAGAGCACCGAGCAATAGCTCTGGGGGAGGGGGAGGGGAACCAATGGCACCTTGATAGGCGTGATTGCTCCAACAAACACATCATCCCCTCCTCACATTCAACATTCAAGCTCCCCAAATTCATACTCATCCTCATCCTCATCCCCTCCTAAATTCGACAAACACCTCATCCCCTCCTCTTTCCATACTAGGAATGGCCGAGAATGTGACCCTAGGCCCCACCATAGCCGTCCAGCATATAATTGGCCTGAAGCTCCTTTACTTCTGGAACCCCAAGCAATTGCTGAGAATGTGACCCTAGGCCCGACCATAGCCGTCCAGCATATAATTGGCCTGAAGCTCCTTTATTTCAACAATACAAACTTCTTCCCTCTCCATCCCAGCCAACCTGATCCAGTTAGCTATGGGACCCGGAGCAATGGTTGAGAATTTGATCCTAGGCCCCACCATAGCCGTCCAGCATATAATTGGCCTGAAGCTCCTTTACTTCAACAATACAAACTTCTTCCCTTCCCATCCCAGCCAACCTGATCCACTTAGCTATGGGACCCGGAGCAATGATTGAGAATGTGATCCTAGGCCCCACTGTAGCCTTGCAGCATATAATTGGGGTGAACGTCCTAAAAATCAGCAAACACGACTTCTTCCCTTCCCATCCCAGTCAACCTGAGTTGGTCAGCTCTGGAACCCCGAGCAATTGCTGAGAATGTGACCCTAGGCCCCACTGTAGCCCTACAGCATATAACCTGGGTGGACCTCCTATAATTCAACAAACAACCTCCTTCTCTTGTCATCCTAGTCAACCTGAGCCGGACGGCTCTGGAACCCCGAGCAATTGCTGAGAATGTGAACCTAGGCCCAGCTGTAGCCCTACAGCATATAACCTGGGTGGACCTCCTATAATTCAACAAACAACCTCCTTCTCTTGTCATCCTAGTCAACCTGAGCCGGACAGCTCTGGAACCCCGAGCAATTGCTGAGAATGTGACCGTAGGCCCAGCTGTAGCACTACAGCATATAACCTGGGTGGACCTCCTATAATTCAACGGACAACCTCCTTCTCTTGTCATCCTAGTCAACCTGAGCCGGACAGCTCGGGAGCCCCAAGCAAGTGCTGAGAATGTGACCCTAGGCCCAGCTGTAGCCCTACAGCATATAACCTGGGTGAAACTCCTTTATTTCTACAAACACAACTTATTCCCTTCCCTTCTCATCCCAGTTAACCTTAGCCGGCCATCTCAGGAGCCCCTTACATACCTGCAATCTTCACAAACAGGACTCCCTGTCCTACAACATTCTACAAACACCTCATTCCCTCCTAACCTTTAACAAACAAACTCCACGTGTCTTCATCCCAGTCAACCTGAGCAGGTCAGCTCTGGAGCCCTGAGCAATTGGCGAGGAGATGAATCTGAGGGAGTGATGGAGGGGGGGGGGGGGGGGGGGGGACAGGAGGCAGAAGCAAAGGCACCTTGATAGCAGTGCTTGTTTCAATAAACACTGCATGCCTTGCTCACATTCAACAAATAACTTATCCCCTCCTCTTTTCCATCCCAGTCAATCTGATCTGGTGAGCTCTGAAGCCCCAAGCAATGGCCCTGAAGATGACTACGGGGGGGGGGGGGGGGGGGGGGGAGGGGGGGGAAAGCAATGGCACCTTGATAGCAGTGCTTGTTTCAACAAACACCACATCCCCTCTCCATGGCCAACAAACAAGCTCCGCAGATTCATCCTCATCCTCATCCCTTCCTCAATTCAACAAACAAGCCCCTCTCATTCAACGAATAAGCCCCTCTCATTCAACGAACAAGCCCCTCTCATTCAACGAACAAGCCCCTCTCATTCAACGAACAATCTCCTCAAATTCATCCTCATCCTCATCCCCTCCTCAATTCATCAAACAAGCCCCTCACATTTACCAAACAAGCTCCTAATCCTTATCCCCTCCTCTCTCCATCCCAGTCAACCTGATCTGGCCAGCTCTGGAGCCCTGAGCAATGGCTCCGGGGGAGGGGATGGCCGAACCAACTGCACCTTGATAGGCGTGATTGCTCCAACAAACACATCATGCCCTCCTCACACTCAACAACCAACTCATCCCCTCCTATTTCATCCCAGTAAACCTGATCTCGGCAGCTCTGGAGCACCGAGCAATGGCTCCGAGGGAGGGGGAGGCAGTACCAACGGCACCTTGATAGGCGTGATTGCTCCAACGAATACATCATCCCCTCCTCACATTCAACAACCAACTTATCCCTTCCTATTTCATCCCAGTAAACCTGAGCCTGTCAGCTCTGGTGCACCGAGCAATGGCTCCGAGGGAGGGGGAGGCGGTACCAACGACACCTTGAAAGGCGTGATTGCTTCAATGCACACATCATCCCCTCCTTACATTCAACAACCAACACATCCCCTCCTCTCTGCATCCCAGTCAACCTAATCTCGGCAGCTCTGGAGAACCGAGCAATGGCTCCGAGGGAGGGGGAGGCGGAACCAATGGAACCTTGATAGGCGTGATTGCAGGCGTCTCTGCTGCAGCCATCTGCCTGTTGCTTGCAGCTTTGTACTTGTTGCACGTCAGACGCGCAAAGAAGGCTGACGAGGGTGCTGCACGTGCTACCGCAGCTACAACTGCAAGGCCAACATTCTATAACGTAAGTCTTTGTGCGTCCTGTTTTGTGAATATGATAGGTTAGGTCCCGTTTGTGATGATCACTGTTCCATGATGTAACACAATATCATGTTTTTGACAAGGGTGCTGCACATGCTGCCACCGCTACTACTGCATGGCCAACATTCTATAACGTAAGTTTGATAACATTCTGCTTGTGAAGATGTTGTAGGATAGGATAGCCCCTGTCCGTGCAGATCACTGTTACATGATGTGAATAAGTGTGTAGTGTTCTTGACGAGGGTGCTGCACATGCTGTGGCAGCTACTACTGCAAGGCCAACATTATATAACGTTATAAGTTGTATAACATCCTGTTTGTGAGGATGTTGTAGGGTTTGTGATGGGATGTGAATAGGTGTGTAGTGTTCTTGACGAGGGTGCTGCACATGCTGTGGCAGCTACTATTGCAAGGCCGAAATTATATAACGTAAGTTGTATAACATCCTGTTTGTGAGGATCTTGTAGGGTTTGTGATGGGATGTGAATAGGTGTGTAGTGTTTGTGGCGAGGTTGCTGTGGCAGCTACAACTGCAAGGTTAACATTCTATGACGTAAGTCCTGTTTTACTAGATACATGGAAACACCAGGGTAATTCAAAGCGCGACCTTTTGCGCTTTTGAGCGGTGACTTTTTTACCCCCACTGCGCTTTAAGCGCAGTTTTTTGTAACTCCCGTAGGCGCAGCAAGCAATTTTTGCGCTTTTTGCACTACAAAGCGCAGTTTTCAAGTGTGCTAAAGCGCTGGCCAATTTGGCCATTTGAAGTACCCTGGTAAACACCCATTCCATCTAAGTAAATGCATCTCACTAGATGAGTCTGAACCCATTCCCCTTAGTCGCTGCAGAACCCTGTTGTCTTCACTGCAATACTTATTAACACTCATCCAAGATGTGTACCAGCTTAAGTCCATGCTCCCTCGCATGCTGACGTCACTGATGTGAATCTAAACACCTATTTCTCTTGTCACTGCAGAACCCTGTTGTCTTCACTGCAACACTTATAAACACTCATCCTCGATGTGTACCAACTACAGCCCATGCTCCGTCATATGCCAATGTCACTGATGTGAATCTAAACACCCATTCCCCTTGTCACTGCAGAACCCTGTTGTCTTCACTGCAACACTTATAAACACTCATCCAAGATGTGTACCAGCTTAAGTCCATGCTCCCTCATATGCCAATGTCACTGATGTGAATCTAAACACCCATTTCCCTTGTCGCTGCAGAACCGTCGTCTTCCCTGCGACACTTATAAGCACTCATCCTACATGTGTGCCAACTACAGCCCATGCTCCTTCCCCCCCCCCCCCCCCCCGCCCCCCCCCATCCACCCATACCCATCCACACAACCATCCACACAACCATCCACACATCCACACATACCCACATGCTGACGTCACTGATGTGAATATAAACAGCCATTCCCCTTGTCACTGCAGAATCCGTTGTCTTCACTGCAACACTTATAAACACTCATCCTCGATGTGTACCAACTACAGCCCATGCTCCGTCATATGCCAATGTCACTGATGTAAATCTAAGCAGCCATACCCCTTGTTGCCGCAGAATCCGCTATCTTCACTATGACACTTATAAATAGAGAACGGCAATATGACACTTATAAGCACCCACTTCACGCGTACCGGCTTCAGTCCATGCTCCCTCATATACTGATGTGAATCTAAACACTCATTCCCCTTGTCACTGCCGAATCCGCTATCTTCATTATGACACTTATAAATAGAGAACGGCAATATGACACTTATAAGCACCCACTTCACGCGTACCGGCTTCAGTCCATGCTCCCTCATATACTGATGTGAATCTAAACACCCATTCCCCTTGTCACTGCCGAATCCGCTATCTTCACTATGACACTTATAAATAGAGAACGGCAATATGACACTTATAAGCACCCACTTTACGCGTACCGGCTTCAGTCCATGCTCCCTCATATACTGATGTGAATCTAAACACTCATTCCCCTTGTCACTGCCGAATCCGCTATCTTCACTATGACACTTATAAATAGAGAACGGCAATATGACACTTATAAGCACCCACTTCACGCGTACCGGCTTCAGTCCATGCTCCCTCAAATACTGATGTGAATATAAACACCCATTCTCCTTGCCACTGCAGAATCCGTTGTCTTCACCGGAGGTTCCCACCCTCGGCCTGCCCCTTTCCTTAGCTGACAATCTTGGAAACGAGGGCATCAGGGATGCCAGGCCATGGGTCGGTGTGCAGGCTGACACTAATGCAGATGCTTCTTGGTACCAGAAGTTTGGAAAGATGCTGGGTGGAAACTCAGGTGGGTGAATATTACAAAATAGTGACAGATAACAACATATGGTTTGGCTTTCATGAAGTCTGGTTATTCAATTGAAGAGTCAGTGTGCAGGCTGACACTAATGCAAATGATTCTTGGTACCAGAAGTTTGGCATGATGCTGGGTGGAAACTCAGGTGGGTGAATATACGAAATAGTGACAGGTAACAAAATAGTGACATATATCAGAATAGTGACAGATAACAACATAGATAGTGACATGTGTGGTTTAGCTTTCATGAAGTCTGGATATTCAGGATTAGGGTCAGTGTGCAGGCTGACACTGATGGAGATGCTTCTTGGTACCAGAGGTTTGGTAAGATGCTGCGTGGCAATTCAAGTGGGTGCTGAGTTTCCATTTTTTGTACTGATTGCCACCGAAGCAAGTGGGTCTCCCTCCAGTGACCCCCTTCCCGAAATATTATCGTGTGTGGATAGATATTGGTTATAATTCATTAATTCTTATTAGACAGTTAAAGGGCCAGTGTGCAGGCTGACACTAATGGTGATGCTTCTTGGTACCAGAAGTTTGGAAAGATGCTGGGTGGAAACTCGGGTGGGTGCTGACTTCCATTTTTATTTTTTATGAAGGATTTCCACCGAAACAAGTGGGTCTCCCTCCTGTTACCCCCTTCCCAAAATATTATTGCGTGAACAGGTGTTGGTTATAATTCATGAATTATGTTTATTCAGTTGAAGGGTCGGTTTGCAGGCTGACACTAATGCAGATGCTTCCTGGTACCAGAGGTTTGGCAGGAAGCTGGGTGGCTACTCAGGTGGGTGGTTCAGACAAATACGATTGCAGGTGGAGTGTTTGCAAAGGAGAGCAGGTGGGGAAAGGTACATGATGTAACTCATGCCCCCCACCCCCACCCCACACACACCAATCTGGTTGCAGGTGGAGTGTTTGCAGGGGAAAGAGCGGGGTGGGGAAAGATAAATATTCCAACTCAGCCACACACACCCCTCCACACGTCCGCCCCCCCCCCCCCCCCCACACACACACACACACACACACACACACACACGCCTGCCCCCCCCCCCCACCACCACCACCACCACACACACCACACTACACCATACACACACCACCCCAATTTGATTGCAGGTGGCGTGTTCAATAGAGGGTCCAGCAGTGGAGGGAGCTCCAAATCATGCCCACCACCACCACCACCACCACACACACCACACACACCCACACACCCCAATGTGATTGCAGGTGGCGTGTTCAATAGAGGGTCCAGCAGTGGAGGTAGCTCTAACGGTGGAGGAGGAAGGGGTGCATCTGGCAGCACTGGTGCTCGCGCACAGTGGACCTCTAACTTTCTCTTTACTCAGCACCAAGCTAAAGGAGGTAGTAGTGGTGGGGTTGGCGATTCAGAAAAAGCACTTTAAAGGACCCCCTATTAAACCGCTTTCAAGTAGAGAAATATTATCAGCTTCTAGGTAGCTCCTTGACCACTGCAGCCTAGTGCAGATCTGGCAGCAGTGGTACTCACACACCATGGAGGCATGGACCTCTAACTTTCTCTTTACTCAGCACCAAGCTAAAGAGGCAGTAGTGGTAGGGTTGGCGATTCAGAAAAGGCACTTTAAAGGCCCCCCTATTAAACCGCTTTCAAGTAGGAAAAGATTAGCAGCTTCTAGGTAGCTCCTTAACCACTGCAGCCTAGTGCAGATCTGGCAGCAGTGGTAATCACACACAATGGACCTCGAACTTCTCTTTACCTAGCACCAGGCTAAAGGTGGTAGTTAGTGGTGGGGTTGGCGATTCAGGAATTGCACTTTGAAGGAGCCCCCTTCCTTAGCAGCAGCTTCTAGGTCGCTATCCAGCCACTAGCTGAATTTCCAATGGAGGGGGAAGGACACTGGTAAAATAACGGTATGTAACCAAAGTCTGTAAACAGAGCAGAGTACAGGTTTACAGACTGTACCCCTGTAAACCCCCTGTACCCCTGTAAACCGATTGTAAACCCTACGTAACGGGGTCAGTAAAGAGCCCGAATATCGATAGTGATAACAGCAAAAATGTAACACAGTTAGCTCTTCTCCGCCATTTTACCAGATACCGGAAACCCAGGCCGGATTCCGGTTGGTCTAACCTGAATTCGCCCTCAGAATTCTTCGGTGCATACCGGAAGGGACTCGCAGAAAGTTCCGGGCAAACTGACATTGCGATTTTTTGGCTCCGGTATACCGACCATCAAATACCCGCATACCGACCGGTTTGTTCTACCCTCAAACCAGTTTGTTCTACCTTGCCCTTTGCGACAAAAAACAATTTTTTAGCTTGTTTAGATCGGTGGCCGCTCCCTCCACGTGGGTGTGCTGCTTTGGGTGCCCTGGGGCCCATTTGCAAAACGGGCTTTTTTCCTTGGTCACGCAGGGCTAGGTGTTATCAGATGCGCCAGTGCCTGGTTTCCCCCCTTGCAAAACAAAATGTAACAAAAAACGGGGCTGGTGGAAGGTTCTTTAGGCCTCCCAATGCCGTCAAGTTAAAAAAAAGATACCGCCTGGAGGGGCGTGATGTTAAGGGGACCCTCCCTAACGCCGCAGCTAGGGAAAGTCACCATGGCTCGTCAAGTTATATTTCCCGCATGCCTCTGCATGTGTCCTTGGGTCCTTGCCCTCTCTCATTTTTCTTCTTCTCTTGTCGTCATCTTAGTAGGTTCAGCCCACTCTCTTGGGCTTATTAGTTTCTTTTCGGGATTTCTTTGTTCCTTTTTTCCTTTCGTGTCCACATCCTCCCTTGTCCCTTTTTTGTTTGCAAGGGAGAAACCAGGAAAGGTTACATCATCGAAGGAAAGGTTGCAGTTCCCCTGCAGCTCTGGCCTCCCTCTGTCTGTTTTCCTTGGTCGCAAAGGGCTAGGCTAGGATCAGATACGCATTTTCCTGGTTCCCCCCTTGTAATAAAAAAGGCGCCCAATGTGGTCACACGCATGAAGGACCACAGCCTCAGGGCGGAGGGAGATGGGGATGCACCAAAGGGTGACGTCGTCACGTAAGAGGAAGAAGGGGCAGCAAGTAAGGCGCTGCCCACCTGTGAGGGTCTCCCAGGTGGATAGAAGCTAGTCGATGATGGGGACAGAGTAAGGGCAATCCAAGAAAGCGTGAAACAGGGTGTCCGCGGTGTGTAGCTGCAAGCATTCAGGGCTGGTGCAGACAACAATGGCGCTGGAGAAAGGGGGGGTCTTGGATGGTTGGCCTGTTTAAAAGCGACCTCGGACATGGGCTAGGAACGCGTTGAAGTCCAATGTGCCATGCAGCAAGCTCCGGTAAGTGATAGCACATGGACGGTGAAGGGTCTTGTCAATCTGCGTTGCCGCACCTGCGGGCAACCTTCACCGAGGGGGAAGGAGACATGAGGTCGTTGTGCAGTTCTATCCACCGGCCTGGTGGCGGTGGTGGTATGTGCGGGGGGGGGGGGGGGGGGGGGTAGGTTTTTGTTTAGTTGTAAAAGGAATTTCACCCCAAGCAAGAGGTGGGTCTTCCGACACGTTGAAAGTCCACGTGCGCTGGATTTCATCAGGGAAAGGCCCCGGTCCCCTCGGGTGGGGTGGGGGTGGGGGGGGGGGGCCTAGCCTAGAGCAATCTCAAAGAACATTCATGCAGAAGGATGGGGGATTATGGGGAAGGAGATCTTAGATTCATGGGATGAGGCACCGGCAGATGAAACAAGTCCCATGGGTGGACATCCACCTGGAGAGGCATAGAACATGGAATCTATGGTGGCAGGAGGAGGAAGAATTCTTGCTTTTCAGGAGAGAAAGCCCGATAACTGATAGGGTGAGGAAAGCTGAGAAGGGGACTGTGTCTCTCTGGGTCTGGGACTATTTCTCTCGGGGTCCAGGGGAGGAGCTGGAATTGGGTCTTGAACTAGGTCTAGGATGAGATCTGGGATGAGTTCTGGGATTTTCTTTTTTACCAGGTGGAAACCAGGAAAGGCGCATCTGATAAAAACTAGCCCTATGTGACCAAGGAAAAAAGAAGGAAGAAGATAAGAACGGAAAGATAGGATCTTTTGCGCCATGATTGGGGTCACTCCCTGTGACCAGGAGCCTGATACCCGCACCATGGAAATGACAATCCCCATGGCCCCAGCGCTCCTTACAATCCCAGACCCTGTCCTAAAATCGGATCAAGACCCAGACCCAGACCAAGCCTTTGATCTAGACCATGATCTGAACCCTGACCCAGATCCAGCCCATACCCCAGATCTAGACCCTGATCGAGACCCTGACCCAGACCTAGCCCAAGCCCTAGCTCTAGACCCTGTTCTAGTCCCTGACCCAGATCCAGCCCAAGCCCAAGATCTAGACCCTGTTCTAGACCCTGTCCCAGATCCAGCCCAAGCCCAAGATCTGGACCCTGATCTAGACCCAGACCCAGATCCAGCCCATTCCCCGGATCTAGACCCTGCTCTAGACCCTGACCCAGACCCAGCCCAAGCCACAGCCCTAGACCCTGATCTAGACCCTGACCTAGTTCCAGCCCATGCTAGACCCTGACCTAGATCCAGCCCAAGCCCAAGATCAAGACCCTGAACCAGATCAGGAACAGGTTCCAGATTTGGACACAGCTCACGACCACGTTCTACATCTTCCCGTCTTCTGTGGACATCGCCTCAATCACCACCAACTTGACCCGGGAAAGTGCAGAGGCTTTTCTCCTGCTGAACATTCGTAGAATTATCGCTCCGCCCATGCAGTGCCCCCAATCCATCCTACTGGAAACCACCTTCAACAACACCCTTTTCCGTCCATGCCCATCACCTCAAACCAAGTGCTCTCCTCCCAAGCACTCTCGTGGCACCGTCTCAAGGACATCCGCTCAGCTCATCAACAACGAGCTCACCTCCCTCCCGCTGCTGTCCAAGACCTTGACTTCATCCTCTCCTCTCTGCCAGACCCCTGGCGGGATGCTGTCCTCCTTCCTGAACTTCCACCTCCCAAATGGAAGCTCTTTCCCGCTGTGGCCCCTGCTGGTCCCCTTGCAGAGGGGCCAGATCCCCTCACTGGAGAGGACCGTCTTTGGGAGGTCTGGCCCTCTGGCCGGTTACAACCTCTCACCCTTCCTGCCCTTCCCCCCCAAGGACACCCCCAAGCTGCCCTCATCACCCTACGCAAGAAACCTCGAGAAGCATGGTTACGGGCAGACTTTGAGGAGCAGCTGATCCAGCAAGGCCTCCCCCCCCACCAGAGGCAAGAGCTCTTGGAACCATGGCTGGTTGGTCTTTGGGAGGACCTCCAACTGGACCCAACAACATGGGGTCTCCACCTCAATGATGATACTGAGGTGAACCTTCTTGAACTCTCTGTGCGCCAAGCACGGCAGGCCCTTCTTCACCAACATATCATGCAACAAAGCCCCAGTTCCCACCATTTTGTGCCAGGTTATACCGAGGAACGTGCTGCTTGGCCCAGGCTGTGGAGCATTCTACCCCCTCCACCTTGGACACTCACCCTAGCACTAACCCTGACCTGCGAGGCCTCCGTGGTCTTGAATCCCGATGGATTGCCTCAGCAACAGAGAGAGCGCTCGTTGTCACCCCTATTCCAGTCCCCTCCCCTGAAGACCTCCCACAGAACGCTTGGGTGGACTTACAACGTGTCCGCCCCTCCCGTCCAGGCCCAGCGGAGAGAACTGCTCAAAGACAAGACGAACCTCAAGTCTCCCTCCCACTACGTGCAGGCTTTTCGCAGGTGTGGGTACGCCTCGCTGACAAGACTCTCCAACGTCCTTATACCATCACTTGCCGGAGCTTGCTTCATGGCACCCTGGGCTGCAATGCGTTCCTTGCTCATGTACGAGGACGCTTCCAACGGGTCAACCAAGACGACCCCCCCTCCATAGTCTGCTCCAGCCCTGACTGCTTGCAGCTGCACACTGCTGACACAATGTCTCACGCTTTCTTGGAATGCCCTGATTCTGCCCCTGTCATAGACTGGCTCCTTTCCACTTGGGAGACCCTCACCGGTGGGCAGCGCCTTCCTCGTTGCCCCTTCTTCCTCCTCGGTGACGACATCACCCTTTGGCCCGGGACACCCCCTCCTCCCTCTACCCTAAGGTTGTGGTCCTTCCTGCGTATAACCACCTTGGGCGCGATATGGCAGGTCCGTTCGTCCCGGGCTGACAGACTGGACCATTCTGAGCCCCTTCACCACAAGGCTATCTGCCTTGCCCTTGGCCACCTTCACCAAGCCATCGTCAGGGATTGGATGCGCACCCAGACGGATCTTCGACACCTTGATAATGGCGCCTTCTGTCAAGATTGGTGGCGTGGCCTAGATTGCTCTCTCACAGTGGCTTCCTTTGCAAGCTTATGGGCCACCCCCCCGATCTTTTGCACCATGATTGGGGTCACTCCCGGTGACCAGGAGCCTGATACCCGCACCATGGAAATGACAATCCCCATGGCCCCAGCGCTCCCTACAATCCCAGACCCAATCCCAGACCCGGCCCAAGCCCTAGTTCTAGACCCTGATCTAGACCCTGACCCAGATCCAGCCCATTACCCGGATCTAGACCTTGCTCTAGACCCTGACCCAGACCCAGCCCATTCCCGAGCTCTAGACCCTGATCTAGACCCTGACCTAGGTCCAGCCCAAGCCCCAGCTCTAGGCCCCGATCTTGACCCTGACCTAGATCCAGCCCAAGCCCAAGATCAGGACCCTGCCCCAGATCAGGATCAGGTTCCAGATTTGGACACAGCACACGACAACGTTCCAGATCTGGGGCTAGATCTGGACCGAGATCAAGGTCCAGATCTGCGCTAAGATCCAGATCCAGATCTCGATCTTGATACTGTCTCTGTCTTCATTCCTGTTGTACATGCCCAGACCAGTCTTTTAGGTTTTCGCTTTGCTTCCAGCTGTCTTTCTTCTTTTCTGGTTGCCTCCCTGCTTTTGGCTTGTTTTTGCAGTTTCTCCCTTAGTTTGCTTCCCCTAGTTCAGTTTCCACCCTTAGTTGCCTCCTTAGTTTCCCCCTCAGTTGCCTCCTTAGTCCCCCCCCCCCCCCACCCCTCCCCCCTTTTTTTCTCTTAGTTTCTCGCATAGTTTTTCCTTTCAGTCCTCCTTAGTTTGCATCTCCTCTTTCAGTCTTCTGATCCGGTGAGGTTGCAATGTTATGGCCCCCCCCTTCATAGGTCTTTTTTCTTAGTAGTCCTAGCCCCTTCTCTTGGGCTTCCTGTTTTTGGCTTCTTCCTTGCCTCTCTGGTTTGTTTGTCTCCTGTTCCCGTCCTCCTTTGTCCCTTACGTCGCCCAGGTGGTGTCCGTCCCTTAGCTGTACCTTAGCCGTTCTTGTCTTTTTCTTTGGTATTTTCTCCTTGGTCACAAAGGGCTAGGTTTTATCAGTTGCGCCTTTTCCTGGTTCCCCCCTTTGTAAAAAAAAAAAAAAAAAAAGGTCTAGATCTGGACCAGATCTGGGCTATGTTATTCGCCGGTTCTCCCGGTGCACCTAGAGTGACTTAGAGTGCACAGGACTCCCGCCCTGTAGCACTGTACTGTAGTGCCGCTGCCAGCTATGGCACGGACTCTGCATGCCGGTATCCGGAGGTACCGTGCTATCTCACTACTTCCCCTAGCGCATTCTCTGAATGCTTTATCTAAGTGTAACGATCAGATTCTCTCGCCACTTCCCTTCGTCTCTGTGCTCTGCACGAACTCCGGAAAGCTTTAGGTTACGGTCCTCTCATTGCTTGATTGGCCTCGCTGCGGTACTAACGCCGAGCAAGGACATTTTGTCTGTTGATTTACTGAATCTACCAACTTTCAAAAGGAGAGTAGGTTAACCTCTCTAACCCCGTGACGCTGCCTTCCCCTGTGTGGAACCTCATTGTGCACAACAACAAAAAAAAAAAAAAAAAGTGACATTGTCTCCCCCCTGCAGACCAACAATGTGCACGACCATCAGCCGCGTCCGGACTGATCGCTCCCTAGAGCCCAGAAGCTGTCCTACAGTCGTCAACAAGACAAACCAAACCAAACCTCGTGCGCCCCCCCCCCCCCCCCCCCCCCCCCCCCCCCCCCCCCCCCCCCCCCCCTCTCTCACATCCCTCTTGCTCTCAACCACCTCTTTCAGAAACCCTATCTCACCGATTCCGAGTTTATTCCCCAAAACTCAGATCTGCTACTTTACATTCCCTGTAAACCACATTGTTGCTTCGCAACTCCACTTCCACCTTACCGCTACCGCCCAACATGGAGATGAAGCCCGGCTCCCAGTTTGACGGTAAGGGTGACACCACCACTTTTTCAACCTGGTACATGAACCTTACCAGCCCTATGATGCACCACTTCTGCAAATCATATGTTCTAGACGGAGATATCGACATTACCCCCTCCATGGAACTAGTAGATGGCATGCATTATCCCTCAGACTCCCTCGACCACAGAATAACTGTGTTCAGCAACTTTGCGGCAATGGAGCAAATCTGCAACTCGCTTCACCCGTCCATTGCTCTAACCCTTCAGGATCGCACCAACAATGCTGCCTTTGCACTGCGGTACTTAAGAAAAGAGTATGGATCGGGATTCAAACTTACCACAGCTATTTCGACCACACAACCCTCCAAACCCACCCTTCTGAACTCCTCTCGACACTTTATCCATAGCCATGCAAGGCAAGAATGAAACCAGATCTACGCAACAAGAACAGCCATTTATGGAAACTCCAGCACCACCTCCAAAGATGCCCACTGATCCCCTGGATCTTTGCCCATTGGACGACGCGAAGATCCTCGCTTTGCTCCTCAGGAGTGCACAACGTCAACAGTTGCTGGAGAAGGATCCAAACTTTTTCAAAGACATCCGAAAAGGTTGCTACAAGACGCAACCTGCTCCTCCTGCAACCCAACCAAGGCCCGCTGCAGAGCTGCGGCCTACCGCCGCGAAGATCCTCGCTTTGCTCCACAGGAGTGCACAACGTCAACAGTTACTGTAGAAGGATCCAAACTTTTTCAAAGACATCCGAAAAGGTCGCTACAAGACGCAACCTGCTCCTCCTGCAACCCAACCAAGGCCCGCTGCAGAGCTGCGGCCTACCGCCGCGAAGATCCTCGCTTTGCTCCACAGGAGTGCACAACGTCAACAGTTACTGTAGAAGGATCCAAACTTTTTCAAAGACATCCGAAAAGGTTGCTACAAGACGCAACCTGCTCCTCCTGCAACCCAACCAAGGCCCGCTGCAGAGCTGCGGCCTACCGCCACTGGCCTCCCCTCGTCGGCAGGGCGAGAGTTCTGGATCGGTGATGACACACCTGCAGAGGAGCCACAGGATGTTCCCCTAAGGGGGACATCCACAACATTGCCATCTGTGGAAGATTCTGCCTCCGAAGATGCCCACCTCCCCGGGTGGTACCCGGAATGGAAAGAAGATTTGTACAAGCTCAAGGAAGAAATGGAAAAGGGTGAGACATCAGGATCCCTGTCCTATCCTGCTGATAATCCTGTACTCCACACTTTCTCAGAGGTAGGAAATACCCACACTCTGCAGAACACCCACAGTAGTGGAGACCTAGAAGACCATGCTACCACCTCTGATCCTGCTACTCCTCAGCACCCCTCCGGCAGAATGATACTTTGCTACTACCCAACCCAGCCTATGGCCAATAACTGGGTACTTAGCTCTGACTCGATTCACCATCTGACCTACAACAGATATTCCCTCATCAGAACCACAGCCCTTGCCACACCAGTTCCTATCTTCTACCCTGGAGATGACCAACCCATCAAGGGCGCAGCAGTTATTGAGGCCAAAGATGGCCTAGTTCTGACCCTTAAAAATGTGCACATATACCCCCTTGACCATGATCCTATCCCCCTGATAATTCCTCACAATGGCATACCCATGCACCTAATGAGCATCCCAGCTATGATGAGGCATGATGATGACCTTACCATTTCTGTGAATGACTGCCAGGCTACCCTATGCCTCCCCTACCAAGGAGAAGATGAGCTTGGACCATCCTACCAGCCTGTACTGTCATGCTGCACCAATGCCAGAGGGGAAGTGTATGTCACAGACGTGTTCCACCCCAGCCATACATGGTGATCACCCAGATCATGACAGCCCAGAGGACCCCTGGTATCTCAACCCTAATGCCATGGTCCACCACCTAACCCCAGCAGGACGGGCAAGATGGAGACATAAGTTTCAGGAATCAGCAAATCGTCATCATGCACCTCCTCCCCCTCCTCCACCTCCTCTACACCTCCACCTCCACCTGATTCCCAATTGCCTTCAGCCACTCCCAACCAACCTGGACCCTCTTGCTCCACTGATGCAACAAACACCAGTTCACCTGGGAAAGCCCGGCAAGTTAAATTGCGACAAGCCAACTCAGGAATGACATGCTGGAACTGTGGAGGTTTCAGCCATGGCTCACGTGAGTGCCCTTCAGCAGATACGGACTTGGCTTACAGACCACATGTAGAGCCCCGTGCACTGCCCCGTGTAGAGACCCTTGTAGTGTCACCAGCAAGTCTAGACCCTGGCACCAGTAAGCAGAGAAAGAGGCACACCCTTAGTAGTGTTTCCCCTACTGCTCAACCTGCCCCACAGTACCTTTACTGGTCAGACTGCTACAAAGAAGCTGGATACACAGAGGTCATCCAGTCTGAAGATGCTCCCAGTGGTAGCCAAGGGGGGGACATAGATTTAAGAGAACAGTTAGCTCACCTGAAAGCATCCATGCTGGCTATCTATAAGCAGAGATACCCAGCCAGACCTGCTATCCCACTAGAGCAGCCAGAAGAGCCCAGGATAGTACAGCAAGAGGTACCTCCACCTGTAGGGACTGTACTATTGTTCCCTGGTTCCACTGGAATTGACATGCCAGCTGTATCCCCTGCAGTACCAACTGATGTAGACCCACCTGTACTGCCACTTGTAGAACCACCTGTAGGGATAACAGAAGCTACCCCAGTCTCATCCCTTTACGAAGAGGATCCCCAAGGTCAAAACATGACCCCTAGTGGCATCACTGAGTTTTCCCCAGGTAGCACTCCTCCCACATCTGAACCATCCTCAGATGATGACATACAGGACAATGCCCACTTGTCTGTAGTGAGTTACACCCTGGAAGAAACCCAGGAGGGATACTACCCTCTGGGGGAGCTGATGGAAATTCTGGACCACATGATCTCACTCCCCACCCCACCGTGCATAGTGAACATGCTCAGAGTTCATCTGTACACCTTGATCACTGACTTCTATGCCAGGTACAGGCATCTCAGATCTCTCACCAATGCAGCTTGGAGAGCCCAGGACATGTCCACACACCCTGCCCATGTCATCAGCCCCATTCAAAGAAACACCAGACTCCTGGCCAACCTAGTCTACAAGTATGACACATGCTCACCAAGTATGAAATGCAGACTGAAGTGGACTATCTGCCTGCAAGCAGCCATGGTCAGCGCCTACTGTAACGCAGCCCACAGGCAGCCTGGGATCCTGCTACGGTCTCACCAGATCAGGACAGACAATGCACCCACTCCTATCCTGATCTATGTAGATGATGCCATAATGCCATGGAACCACCAAGATTGCTTCATCCTCAACTTCTGCCCCCCCTGTCTTCCATGCTGACCCCACATCTGACCTTTGGGATGATCTGCATCAGGCAATCACCACAAGGCTCAGGCGTGACGGTTTCTACCAGGTCCCATACCTTGATGATGAAACCTGAACACTCAAGTGATGCACATGATCCTTCTCCAATCTCCTGTCCTAAGGAGGGATCTAGCCCCCAAGCATCAAGTGACTTGAATGTTCTGGCAAGTCTGTCTCCATAGATTTTAACTAGCTATCGACTGATTGCTTCTTTACTGATTGCTTTCTTCTATCTTAGCTAAGATCTTCAAAGCCTGATCTTGCCCCTTTCAGCTTCTCTGCAGTTCCTAGCAGCTACGTGTAGCTACCATGAAACCCATTTGGGCCAGCCCTGTACCTTCCTGACAGATTCAGATTAAAACCTTTCCTAGATGTTGATAGACTGCTTCATGGCTGAATGCCCTCTTAAACCTAGTTTAAAGTCTGCATCCCAGCTGACCTTATCTTAATTCAGATTTTATCATAATTATTGCGCCTTTTTCTGGTTCCCCCCTTTGTAAAAAAAAATATTAGCATACATGCATAATAATTTTATTGTCCCTCTAGTTTTCTTTAGCTCCTCTAATTCCCGGAATTCTCCAGTAGGAAGAATATCAGGAATTGGGGGGGGATGTTATTCGCCGGTTCTCCCGGTTCACCTAGAGTGACTTAGAGTGCACAGGACTCCCGCCATGTAACACTGTACTGCAGTGCCGCTGCCAGCTATGGCACGAACTCTGCATGCCGTTACCCTAAGGTACCGTGCTATCTCACTACTTCCCCTAGCGCATTCTCTGAATGCTTTATATAAGTGTAACGATCAGATTCTCTCGCCACTTCCCTTCGTCTCTGTGCTCTGCACGAACTCCGGAAAGCTTTAAGCTAAGATCCAGATCAAGATCTAGATCATGGTACTGTCTCTGTCTACGTTCCTGTTGTTTACCTGCCCAAACCAGTCTTTCAGGATTTCGCTTTGCTTCAAGTTGTCTTTCTTCTTTTCTGGTTGTGTCCCTGCCTTTGGCTTGTTTTCGCAGTTTCTTCCTTAGTTTGCTTCCCCTAGTGCAGTTTCCACCCTTAGTTTCCTCCTTAGTTTCCCCCTTAGTTTCCTCCTTAGTTACCCCCCCACCACTCCCCCCTTTTTAATCTTAGTTTCTCGCATAGTTTTCCTTATAGTCCTCCTTAGTTTGCATCTCCTCTTTCAGTCTTCTGATCCGGTGACTGTTACAGGTTGCAATGTTTTTTACCCTCCCCCTTTTTTTTATTTAGTTGTGAAAGGATTTTCACCACAGGAGGTGGGTCTCCCGACACAAACCAGCGACACGGAGGATTCAGTTCGAATGGTGGTGCCACTCCTACAATATGCAAAGTAGGTGCACTTAGGGTGTTCCATAATTGGCACCTACAGGAGGCGCCTACCTTTTTTATGGCACCAGTCCCGCCCTGCCTGCAGGAGTAGGGGTAGGGCCGGGTGGGGGACAGAGGGGGAAAATGTCCCCCCTCTGGTGAGGGTAGTCGACAGAAAAATGTTGTGCGCGATTTGAGAGATACCAACCCACGACCAAACGAACATTCACCACTACCCCTGGAGGTCCTTTTTTCGCCCTAGCAATGTCTGCTCTCTGGCCGCCTTATGACTTTGCTGCGAAGCTGCTTCGGCGATGTTTTAGTGTTTTTTGGCCTTAGACAGGTGTTGTGCTGCTGAGACTCTTTCCCTCTTTCTTGAATTCTCACTCAGCAGGTCTCCTTTTGAAGGTCCGCATTGGTCAGCTTCTTCTTGTTCTCTAATTAAAGACTTTCCGATCCTTGAGTGTGACATTGGTTGGAAACCATAGCGACACAGTTTGTCTTAGCATTTTGCTGACCTAGAGGGCTGGATAGTAGTTTTGGGGGGTGGTTCTGCTGCTCCTGCCCTGAAGACTGTTTTTTGTTTGCTTTTTCCCGGGCCAGTTTATCAGTACCATGCCCTGCTTTGGTCTTCTTCCTTACAGTTCTTGCTGGCCTGCATTGGAGAAGAAGTGGCATGCTACTTGACAGCTGAGTTGGCACGCCGGTCTGCTAATGGAGTATTGCCCTGATGCGCTGGACTGTTATAGGAGTGATGCCCTGTAGCGTGTTGTATCTTGCGTCTGCAGGTTCAGGAGGCTTACTTAGGAGCTACATAGTTTTTGTTACCTTGTTACTGCTACCTTTGAACTGAAGGCATGCCGCGTTCTGGTCGTCTTTGCAGAGCTTGCTGATTTGCATCGGCGGCCTAGTGGCATGTTACTAGGCTGCTGAGAGACTTTTTTTTTTTTTTACAAAGGGGGGAACCAGGAAAAGGCACAACTGAGACTGCGCTGGAATGCTAATGGAGTGATGCCCTGATGCACTGGCTACCGGTTTATTTGCTTTGAAGTGCCTGCTGCTTTAGTGCGCCTTTAAGGTTTTCCTTGCTGGTCAGTGGATCTTGTGGGGGTTCTACCCTTTCACCGTCCAGGACGTTTTCTAAGGAGTTTGATTTGCTTATTTAGATTTATTTTTAGTTACCTTGTTAGTGTTAGCTTTGGCCCTGTCCTGTTTTTTGTTGCATGCCGCGCTCTGGTCGTCTTTGCAGAGCTCGCTGATCTGCATGGATGACCTAGCAACATGTTACTAGGCTGCTGAGAGTCTGTGCTGGTTTGCTAAAGGAGTGATGCCCTGATGCACTGGCCTGTTACAGGAGTGATGCCCTGCAGTGTTTTAATCTTAGATCAGCAAGACCTTCGGGTGCATGCCTCTCATTCTTTTTCTGTGTTGCTCTTGGAGGTTACAGTGGTGTTTTGTTGGTTGGGGAGGAACAGTGTTGCTTCGAGGTGGGGGTGGTGCTCGGAAGGCCCTTTATCCTTTGTCCTCCTAGTAATTAGTTTGTGTCCCTCGTTCTTTTGTCCCCTAGTCTTTTCGTCTTTTGTCTTCGGATCTTTTGTCTTAGCGAACTTTTGGTCCATGTCCTCTAGTCTTCTTCTTTGGTTTTTTCTTCCTTGGTCACATAGGGCTAGGTTTTATCAGATGTTCCCTTTCCTGGTTCCTCCCTATGTAAAAAAATAATAATACCCCTGTTGACCACGGCAGACAAGCTCCCTGCCGTGGTCGTTAGAGGCGGAATCCAGGAGACATAACTAGACAAAAATAGGAACGGCTAACGGACACCACCAGGGCGACTGAAGGGACACATGTGGTCGATAACAAACAAATAGTAGGGTGCCCTGGCGGGTCCCCTGGAGGTCGGCCTAGGGGGTGGTGTAATGTTCGTCAAGTAGCTCCCTTGGTGAAAGATACACAAGCAAGTGCTAACTTATCCGAACAATTCAATATTTGGGGGGTCAAGAATCATTATAGCATGCCATGGCATGGCATTTTTATTCAAATTGGTGGCCTGTAAGGCTAATGAACTTAATAGCTCACTGACTCCCTGAAGTTACATGGAGGCAGGTGCAGCAACTCCCAAGGCTACAGTTGCTACTGCGCAACCTGCAGGAACTAGTGCAAACAGCAGAATTCCTTGTCAAGCACAATGCGCTGATGCAATGAGCTGTGAGAGGCACAGAGATACGAATTTTCCAAGGGGAAATCGTAGACATGCTCCAGAAGAAAAACGAACCAGAGAGGCAAGGAGGAAGTCCAAAAACTGTAAGCCCAGGAGAAGGGACTATGACGACTAAGAAAAATACCCAAGAAGGGGGGGGGGGGGGGGAATTGCAACCTCTGTCAGTCACCGGATCAGAAGACTGAAAGAGGAGATGCAAACTAAGGAGGACAGCAATCTTCTGTTCATGTGGGAAACTTAGGAAGGAACTAAGGGTGGAAACTGAACGAGGGGAAGCAAACTAAGGGAGTAACTGAGAAAAGAATCCAAAAGCGGGGACACAACCAGGAAAGAAGAAAGACAACTTGCAGCAAAGCGAAATCCTATAAGACTGGTTTGGGCAGGTAAACAACAGGAACGTAGTCAGAGACAGAATCAAGATCTAGATCTTAATCTGGATCTTAGCTCAGATCTGGACCTTGATCTTGGTCCAGATCTAGACCTTGATCGGAAACGTGGTCGTGAGCTGTTTACAAATCTGGAACCTGTTCCTTATCTGGGTCAGGGTCTAGGGCTTGGGCTTGGGCTGGATCTGGGTCAGGGTGTAGATCAGGGTCTAGAGCTGTGGCTTGGGCAGGATCTGGGTCAGGGTCTAGATCAGGGTCTAGATCTAGGGCTATGGACACAAAGGGCTAGGTTTTATCAGTTGCGCCTTTTCCTGGTTCCCCCCTTCAGAAAAAAAGGCAGGGCTGGATCTGGGTCAGGGTCTAGATCAAGGTCTAGATCTAGGGCTTGGTCCGGTTCTGGGACTGGGTCTGGGATTGTAGGGAGCGCTGGGGCCATGGGGATATTCAATTCCATGGTGCGGGTATATATCAGGCTCCTGGTCACCGGGAGTGACCCCAATCATGGTGCAAAAGATCGGGGGGTAGGCCCATAAGCTTGCAAAAGAAGCCACTGTGAGAGAGCAATCTAGGCCACGCCACCAATCTTGACAAAAGGCGCCATTACCAAGGTGTCGAAGATCCATCTGGGTGCGCATCCAGTCCCTGGCGATGGCTTGGTGAAGGTGGCCAAGGGCAAGGCAGATAGCCTTGTGGTGAAGGGGCTCAGAATGATCAAGTCTGTCAGCCTGGGACAAACGGACCTGCCATATCACGCCCAAGGTGGTTATATGGAGGAAGGACCACAACCGTTCTTGACTTTTTCTTTGGTCTTTTCTCCTTAGTCAGAAAGGGCTAGGTTTTATCAGTTGCGCCTTTTCCTGGTTCCCCCTTTTGTAAAAAAAAAAATTGGGAAGAGGGAGGAGGGGGTGTCCCGGGCCAAAGGGTGATGTCGTCACTGAGGAGGAAGAAGGGGCAACGAGGAAGGCGCTGCCCACTGGTGAGGGTCTCCCAAGTGGAAAGGAGCCAGTCAATGAAAGGGGCAGAACCAGGGCATTCCAAGAAAGCGTTAGACATGGTGTCAGCAGTGTGCAGCTGCAAGCAGTCAGGGCTGGAGCAGACTATGGTGGGGAGGTCGTCTTGGTTGATCCGTTGGAAGCGTCCTCGTACATGGGCAAGGAACGCGTTTTTTTTTTTACAAAGGGGGGAACCAAGAAAAGGCGCAACTGATAAAACCTAGCCCTTTGTGACCAAGGAGAAAAGACCAAAGAAAAAGACAAGAAAAGCTAAGGGACAGCTGAGGGACGGACACCACCTGGGCGACTTAAGGGTCAAAGGAGGACAGGAACAGAAGACAAACAAACTAGAGAGGCAAGGAAGAAGCCCAAAACAGCAAGCCTAAGAGAAGGGGCTAGGACTACTAAGAAAAAGTCCTATGAAGGGGGGGGCCAAAACCTTGCAATCTCTAACAGTCACCGGATCAGAAGACTGAAAGAGGAGATGCAAGCTAAGGAGGACGAAAAGGAAAACCATGCGAGAAACTAAGAGAAAAAAGGGGGGGAGGGGTGGGGTGGGGGGGGGGAACTAAGGAAGCAACTGAGGGGGAAACTAAGGCGGCAACTAAGGGTGGAAACTGAACTGGGGGAAGCAAACTAAGGGAGAAACTGCGAAAACAAGCCAAAAGCAGGGAGGCAACCAGAAAAGATGAAAGACAACTGGAAGCAAAGCGAAAACCTAAAAGACTGGTCTGGTCAGGTAAACAACAGGAATGAGGACAGAGACAGTGTCAAGATCTAGATCTTGATCTGGCTCTTAGCGCAGATCTGGACCTTGATCTCGGTCCAGATCTAGATCCAGATCTGGAACGTTGTCGTGTGCTGTGTCCAAATCTGGAACCTGATCCTGATCTGGGGCAGGGTCTTGATCTTGGGCTTGGGCTGGATCTAGGTCAGGGTCAAGATAAGGGCCTAGAGCTGGGGCTTGGGCTGGACCTAGGTCAGGGTCTAGATCAGGGTCTAGAGCTAAGGCTTGGGCTGGGTCTGGGTCAAGGTCTAGAGCAGGGTCTAGATCCGGGGAATGGGCTGGATCTGGGTCAGGGTCTAGATCTAGGGCTTGGGCCGGGTCTGGGATTGGGTCTGGGAGCGCTGTGGCCATGGGGATTTTTATTTCAATGGTGCGGGTATCAGGCTCCTGGTCACTGGGAGTGACCCCAATCATGGTGCAAAAGATCGGGGGGGTGGCCCATAAGCTTGCAAAGGAAGCCACTGTGAGAGAGCAATCTAGGCCACGGTGCCGTGAAGCAAGCTCCGGCAATCAAGTGCTGGTATAAGGACAGTGGAGAGTCTTGTCTGCGAGGCGGAGCCACACCTGCGAAAAGCCTGCACGTAGAGGGAGGTAGACTTGATTCGTCCTGTCTTTGTGCAGTTCTCTCCGCCAGGCCTGGAAGGGGGGGGTGGACACCAGGGTTGTCCAAACGGACCCCAGGATTTGCTTCCTGGGACGCACCCAAATGGGTAGGTTGCGTCCAGGGACGCAGCCAATTTCGTAGGTTGCGTCCTGGGACGCAGTAAAGTTTGTAGGTTGCGTCCCAAAAATTCTTCTTTCCCCCTCCCGCAGCAACAGCAGCTTGATGCGTCCCACTGCGTCCCACTGCGTCTCATTTTTTCTCCATGCTTGATGCGTCCCACTGCGTCCCATTCCATCTCATTGAGTCTTTTACATCATGTTTCTGGACAAATTGGTTACATTTTTCTACACAGTGTAAAGTATACCAGAAGTTACTTAAGTACGCCAGATAATGAAGGAACTATTGTAGAGACAGTTGACAAGTTGGTGACACGTGCTACGCGTCTCATACTTCCGCTAGTGTAAGAAACCAAATCACAAATTACAAGATTCTGGGGAGTATAAGCAAGATGCAGGAAATTAACATGAGCAGAAAATAATTGTAACTAAAAAGAAACCCTGGAAATCACTTTGCAGGCTTGTTAGGAACGAGACCGATCATGGCATTCTTTGCCGAAAAACTCTGCAACAAATTATACAGAGTTAACTAAAGGATCCCACCATCTAGAAATAATTGTAAACCTCAAAGGTTCACATTGAAATATGACTCACATATGAAAAATGAACAGTGCCGGCAATTAACTGCCTCAAAACAAACATCTATAGCGCAGTAGATCTGCAATATAATCAGAGCAGAGCAGAAGACCAGTAACTAAAAGGATCCTTACAAAAACCATTTGCAGGCACCCTGAAAAGCATTTGATATGAGCCGCCTGCAACCTGAGGTATGCGTCTGCGTCACAACCAAACTTAGTTATAATCAAACAGGTTTGAGATGTGTTCCTTGGGCTCATCCTCAAGGACCATGTCCAACGCCGCCTGAGAACAAGTCAGTTACTCATCTACTTCTGATAACTCAACCTCATCCACTCCATCATAAGCAACGCACCCTTCATAATCGCACTCAGCATCCGACTCATCTGTGGATACACCACCCACCTCCTCTTCCTCTTCCTCATCTAGGTTAAGGTATTCCTCTAGCTCTGCCTCAGTGACCTCCACCTCATCTAAATCCACCATCTCAACATCAGCATGGTCACCAAAATGGATTTGTGCAGCTTGGTCAGTGACCTGAGCCATGAGTTCGAGTCCATTCAAATTATATGGCTGAGAGAGTCCTTTGCGTCCTGCACCACCCACTGAGACACTCTCGAGTCGGACGCATCAGACGCACTGGGGCGCATTGGGGCACATTGGGTCGCATGAGAACGCAGGGTAATGAAGTGAGACGCAACCAACTTCCAAAACCTGCGTTTTGGATGCAACCAATCTATGAGGCTGCGTCTGAGACGCAACCGACCCTGCCAATGTTGCGTCCTGGGATGCAACGGCCCTCCCCTTTTTTTTTTTTTTTTTTTACAAAGGGGGGAACCAGGAAAAGGCGCAACTGATAAAACCTAGCCCTTCGTGACCAAGGAGAAAAGACCAAAGGAAAAGACAAGAACGGCTAAGGGACAGTTAAGGGACGGACACCACCTGGGCGACGTAAGGGACAAAGGAGGACGGGAACAGAAGACAAACAAACCAGAGAGGCATGGAAGAAGCCAAAAACAGGAAGCCCAAGAGAAGGGGCTAGGACTACTAAGAAAAAGTCCTATGAAGGGGGGGGACATAACATTGCAACCTCTAACAGTCACCGGATCAGAAGACTGAAAGAGGAGATGCAAACTAATGAGTACTGAAAGGAAAACTATGCGAGAAACTAAGAGAAAAAAGGGGGGGAGGGGGGGGGGGGGGGGGGGGGGACTAAGGAGGCAACTGAGGGGGAAACTAAGGAGGCAACTAAGGGTGGAAACTGAACTAGGGGAAGCAAACTAAGGGAGAAACTGCAAAAACAAGCCAAAAGCAGGGAGGCAACCAGAAAAGAAGAAAGACAACTGGAAGCAAAGCGAAAACCTAAAAGACTGGTCTGGGCATGTACAACAGGAATGAAGACAGAGACAGTATCAAGATCGAGATCTTGATCTGGATCTTAGCGCAGATCTGGATCTTGATCTTGGTCCAGATCTAGCCCCAGATCTGGAACGTTGTCGTGTGCTGTGTCCAAATCTGGAACCTGATCCTGATCTGGGGCAGGGTCTTGATCTTGGGCTTGGGCTGGATCTAGGTCAGGGTCAAGATTGCGTCCCATGTTGCATCCTGGGACGCAAGGACGCGCGTCTTGGACTACCCTGGTGGACACGTTGTAAGTCCACCCAAGCGTTATGTGGGAGGTCTTCAGGGGAGGGGACTGGAATAGGGGGGACAACGAGCGCTCTCTCTGTTGCTGAGGCAATCCATCGGGATTCCAGACCACGGAGGCCTCGCAGGTCAGGTTTAGTGATCCGGTGAGTGTCCAAGGTGAAGGGGGGTAGAATGCTCCACAGCCTGGGCCAAGCAGCACGTTCCTCGGTTTAACCTCACAAAACAAGGGAGGGAACAGGGGCTTTGTTACCGCCCACAATGTAGGACAGGCTCGACGGTCACACCGGTCACACTGGAAGAGCCATTTAACCCTAAAGGGTTCGCGTCGACCTAGCCACCTGACGATGATTGCAAATGAGCGTTTCCCCGACCCACATGGCCACCTGCCATTGCCGTTGCAAACAGCGAACCTGCTACTTGCGACCATGCAAATTCCACATATGCTAACCTTGGAACTGCGCGATTGATTAGTTATCAACTTAGAGCGTCAAATATGCCCAACTAACTTCCGAATACGCCCCTAATTTCCAATTGTTCGCAGTGGCATATTGCACATCTCGAGACGCGCGTACTTCCACTACCTGAACAATAGTATTGTTTGCGCACCAATTCATTCCTTTACTTGCATATTCCGTATTAAGACAGTAGGAATGTCAATTTGCTCTGCAAAAGAGTGCTCAGACAGATAACGCCTGCTACGTTCTCGCGCTTATAGCTTATAGCAACCAATGATTTGCACTGGCCGGGAATGCGTGCCCTCCTACTCGTTTCCGGCTTCAATGCCTTTCAATTTCGATGTGTACTGCGGTCGCGTCATTCATTCAAGCGCGGGCATAGCTAATGGGCATCGCATGTATTCCTGCTGCGTTGTATCTGCTATGTTGGAGCTACTCTTACCTTGATGAGTGTGTGGATGGGGGAAGGGCCTGCTCGCGACATGCTGCTCCCAATATGCTCCCTGGATGCAGTTTTCCCCTGCCCTCTCACTTCAGGTATTTCTGACAGGCATCGCATAGATTCCTACAACGCTGAGACCGTTTTGCAGGAATCAAGCTGCTCTTGGGGGGAAGGGGGGGGGGGGGGGGGGGGGGGGGGGGGCATACATGCATGGGGGTGGTTGGTAATGATGTTGCATGCACATGTGTGCTGTGTCCATCTGCCACTCAAGTGTCCATGTGGTGGGGAACTGGGGATGATCATGGCAACACGGCACGCACGATGTCAAGCCACCTAATGTGAATAGGGATGGAAATATGAATGGGCGGGTGAGCACATTCGACCCTCCCAAACTAATATTGTTGACTCTTTTTGCCTACAAAAAACCAGGATGTGCGTGAGGGGGGAGAGGTTTCCAACGGGCTCATGGTGCATCTCACTAATCCCTTCCGGACTAGAACCACGCTACATGCATCAAACACACCACCCTGGACACAAAAATGAAAACCTGCGCACGTAAGCACCCTGCCACAAACGGCACACCCACGCTAACCAGATGAATCCTCCAGGATTGATTTGAATATTTCCTGCCTTCAATCCTACACAGTACATGTGACATACCCTACAATATTACGTATGCATGCGCTATATATCCTACATGACAACGACGTCTTTGTAATGGATGAGCATACCATGCTGACAGCCATGGATCTGAACTACATTTTTTTTTTTTTTTTTTTACTAAGCGGGGAACCAGGAAAAGGCGCAACTGATAAAACCTAGCCCTTTGTGACCAAGGAGAAAAGGCCAAAGAAAAAGACAAGAACGGCTAAGGGACAGCTTAGGGACGGACACCACCTGGGCGACGTAAGGGACAAAGGAGGACAGGAACAGAAGACAAACAAACCAGAGAGGCAAGGAAGAAGCCAAAAACAGGAAGCCCAAGAGAAGGGGCAAGGACTACTAAGAAAAAAGACCTATGAAGGGGGGGGCCAAAACATTGCAACCTCTAACAGTCACCGGATCAGAAGACTAAAAGAGGAGATGCAAACTAAGGAGGACTGAAAGGAAACCTATGCGAGAAACTAAGAGAAAAAAAGGGGGAAGGGGGGGGGGGGGGGGGGGGACTATATATAGATAACGCCTGGAGGGGCGTGATGTTAAGGGGACCCTCCCGTACGCCGCAGCTGGGGAAATTCACCATGGCAGACATAGTAAGTGTCACCCTCCAGGCGGGAGGGACTCCTTCATGCGACGTGTGGCAAGAATGCTGGTACAGGAGGCGGTAGATTCTCTGTGCAGCTTAGAGATGAGTTTGTCTACGTGTTCGCGACTGATCCCTAAGGTGGAGAGATTGGTAATAGTTGGGATTGGTATGGTACCAGTGGTACCTATGGTGAAGACTAGGTAGTGTACAAGGAATCCTTGTTGTTGAAGGATACGTTGGAGCTCCTTATGCTGAACGCTCTTTTCCTGGAATTTGATTTGGTGGTTAGTGTCTGAGCAGTAGCTCAGTTCAACTAGGTAGGCTTTTCTTGGTTAGGATTCGTCGTCAATGAGGAGGAGATCAGGCCTGTATTTATCCCATGTGGCTTGGGGAAGATCAGGGGGTTTGAGGGTGGCTGGGGTCTTGTGGGAATGTCGGAGGTCGCTTCACAAGTGCCTGCATCCATGTACATGGGGAGATCCCCCAGAGCTCCTTTGGCTACTGCCTTTTGGATGAGTTGGACCGCCTTATTATGTCTGTTAATATACATTCCTTTGAAGACAGGGTGGCTGCACCCCAGCAAGAATATGGCCAGCTCCGTCCTGTGCTTGCGACAAAGAGGGCAGTTATCATCAGAGGGGGGGCTAGTGCTAGTACCATAGGGGCGCTTGTATCTGTACGCCAATTTCCTAGTCCATAAGCGTCCCCACCGAGCCTTGTGGATTTGTATTTTTTGCCACCATTTCATGTCGGTGGATTGCCAGAAACGATTACTAGCCTGAGGGAGGAGGAAGGGGTTGGCTTGCTCCCACATGGAGGCGTATATGCCCGTGGTGTTGGCATGCCCGGTGTGCAGGGGGGTGGGGAGGTTAGCCTTAATACCCTTGGTGAGATTGTTGGCCGGGTGCCGGGGGGGCTGGTCCCCATTAATAGATTTGGGGGGCTGGACAGACGGCCAGTGCATATTGAGGTGCGCATGTTCCCCTGTTTTAACTGGCCCAATTACATTGTATCCTGTCGTCGCTTCTTTCGCGAGCGTGTCTGCCTCGTCATTCCCTATGATTCCTGAGTGAGATCGGACCTTAAGCAGGCGCGTGGTAGCAGCAGCGTTGTGTCTGTTGATAATGTGGATGGCGATGTCTTGCAGGAGGTCACGGTGTTAGTTTTCCCGGGTCCTGCTGGGATGGTAAATGTGCAGGTTAATAAGCTGCAAGGAACAGTAGTAGATGGTGAGTAGATGGTGAGTTCTTAATCTATTTCGGAGTGTATGAGTGCTTGTTGGATTGCCACGAGTTCGGCGCGATTGATGTCGGCAGTGATGCCCTGTCCGCCAGGGTCTATGCGGAGGCAAGTGAAGCGGCCCTGGGGGAGTATACGCCTGCCCCTAGGCGGAGGACGCCGTCTTTGTCTATGATGGCACTTCCATCTGTGTATAGAGCGAGGCCTGGTGCTTGTAGGATAGCATGTGTGCACGGGAGCACGGGGGGTGTTATGGGTGTGGGGTCTATCTGCATGGGGGTGGGTTGTTGTGCCCAGGTCTTAAGGAGGGAGCTAAGTGCCTTGGGTAGGTGGGTGGTAGGAAGGCCCAGTTGGGAGGGGGGGGGACCTGGTCGTGGGATGGAAGTGGCCCCCATGTCCCTCATGGTTTGGGCCCCTGTGGTGGGTGGGTTGTGGAGGTACTTGGCATGGCCAGCTGGGTTTGAGATGGCAATGAGTTTGTAGGTTCCTCTGTGTCTCTTGGCAGGGTTGAGTTTTCCCCCCGTCCAGATTAGGGAGGGGGTGAGGGGTTTGGCCTTGGGAGGCAGAGTGGCTAGTTCCATAACCCATGGGTGATTTAGGAGGGCGTTATGGGCATATGTGGGTTTGTGTGGGACCAAGAGAATGGTGCACGCGGGAATATCAAGGGTGTGAGCATGTATGGCACTGCCTAGTGCCCATCGAACAGCCTTGTGGGCCTCTTCAGGGTTCTGGCTGGTGAGGTGTGTGTTTCCCCGTACCAAGGTTGGGTGTAGCAGTGGGGTCCTAAGCCAAATAGTTGGCCAATGGGGGTGGGGGGTGTTGCCCATGGGGAGGTGGGGACTCATTAGGAGGGGTGATGTGTCAAGGTCCGTTGTCATCCCCAGGGTGGACATAGCTTTGTGTATGGCAGGGGAGACATTGGAGATGGTAGTGTCTTTGTGCTGTGATAGGAGGGTGGCTACGTCTCCAGCGAAGGTTCCTGTGCTGTGGAGGGTCCAGAGGTGAGGAGAGTGTGCCTTGGTGGTATGGTATCTGTGGTGGAGGAGGTGGAGTTGGGAGAGGGGTATAATGACCGACACATTGGCCTGTTGGTGAGTAGATGTAGGTGGTGTCTCCGTTGTTGAGTTGGGGAGGGAGGTGGTGGTACCTGTCATTCAGTGTACCAGCCTGTATGTGGTATTTTGCCGGGGGGGTGGATATCCCAGTCTGGGTGGTGGTCTGCCGTGTTAATGATGAGGTTTTGCCTGAGTTCGCTATACCATTTGCATCAAACTCTCCTCCCTCCGCCCACTGTCCTTGTTGTTGGAGGTTAGTGAGGTGGAGGTCTTGTCTGGGTGGAATGGAGGGGGAGGGTCTTTGGGGTAGTTTCAGTGTTGTAGGCATGGAGGAGTTCCTGATATCTGGTGGGGCCAACCAGCAGGGTAATTTGTTCCTCTGTGAGATGGACGGTGGACCAAGTGACCACAATGGAGGTGGCAGAGGAGTAGGTGTGGGAATGCACGGGTAGGCCAGCAGATATGTAACAAGGGAGATGGTGGCAGAGAATGGTGCATGGGGCTTTCTGGACCCTCCAATATCTGTGATGGGGGGTTTCTCGAGGTTCATTAGCCTTCTCTTTTGGGCTCTGAAGCCCAGGAGGTGGGTCAGGCTGTGTTGGTTTCCATATAGGAGGTGGAGGAGCTTGGCTGGGGTTGGGGGAGCAAGAAGGTCTGGGGTAGAGACAGCATGCACCAGGTCGTCGGGGGAGCTGTTCTTACGGATGGTGTGGTGTTTATAGTCGGAGGCGTCAGTACATTTGTGGGTGTCATTTCTGATGAATTGCATTCTGGCAGTCCAAGCAATCTTGGGGTCAGTGCTCCAGGCTTGAGCATACTTGGTGGGGTGAAGATAGGACTCTCTGGCCCACCACATGTGTGCATTGGAGGCAGGGATCTCCTCGGTATTATGCGTGGGGGCTGTGTTGTGGTTGGGGTAAGGATGCCGGCACTGGGGGTCAAGGGTCGGGGCAGTATGGTGGCGGTGTCCCAGTTGTTAAGGTGGTGGCTGATAGTATATATGTGGAGAACTTGGTAATGTGCCGTTGGGGAATGCGTAGGTGTTATGGGGAGGGTCCTCGATGCCAAGGGCAGGGGGCTGTGGCAGGAGTAGGGTTGAGGTGGGCTTCCAGGTGGGGGTGGAGAGCACAGGTGTAGGCTGAGTCTGTTGAGGGCAACTTTATGCCTAGTGGAGACTCTGGTGCCATAGGTGTGGGGAGAGGGTATTGGGATGGGATGATTGTGGTCCCATCAGGGCTCACAATGTCAGCTAGGGAAGTAATGCCCAAGGGGATGAGGGTTTTGAGAAGGTTGGGGGGAATGGTGTGTTGGGGTAAGTCCGGGAGGGAGTCTTGAAGGGGGTTGAGTAGGGTTTCATCCTCCATATGGATTTGGATGGAGGCTCTTTTGAGGATGTGCATTTGCCTGGCCAAGGTAAAGTACTGAAGTGTATGGCTGGGCAAGGTAAGAGGATCCATACCCTGGAGCATAGTAGCTTCTTTGTGGAGGAGGGCTGTAGTGAGCCTGCCTAGTTTCCCCGTGTCGTTGAGGGACCTAATGAGGTGGGCTGCTGTAATTTGAGCATAGTCCACCATTAGGGAGGGATACCCAATCCTGCCTGTCCAAGGGGGAGGCAGACACTAGCAGTTGGGAATGAGGGGTGTAGGTCACAGCATTTTTTAGCCAGGGTCCATAAGGCCTTGTCTAAGATGCCTATATCCGAGTAGCTGTAGGGTGCTACGGTCATAGGGTAGGTGATGGCAGGCTTAATACACGTGGGTGATGAGTCTGAGACATTGGAGAGGGGTGGCGCCTTTTGGTTTGGCAGTGGTGAGGATTTGGTGTCCTTTACTATGTATGAGGGCCAAGGCTTGTTTCATGAGGGGTCTCCAGTTTAGGGTGAGGCTAACCGGCACCCCTAGATACTTGTATGGTTCATTTGGGGGAAGGTATGTAGCCCATGTGTCGTTAATGAGGATGGTGTTGTGGAGAAGTTTGGTTAGGGCCTTGTGGTTGGTGGGATCCTTGGGGTGGGAGCCATGCAATATGCCAGTGATCATGCATTTACCCCCGTTAAGAGGAATCCCAGACCAAGTACTGAATTGTTGCACTTTAAGGCATTGTACCTTGAGGTTGTCTGCTGTGTTAGTAACCACACTGGTGTCATCAGCATATCCTAGGCTACCTGTTTTATCTTGGTCAGTATTGGATGTTGAGGTTATGCCTTGCGTGTATCCTCTGCCCCGGCTTGTAGCCATCTGAGGAGAGGTTCGATGAAGATGATGAAGAGTAGGGGGGGAGAGGGTGTCACCTTGGATGGTGCCTCTTGTGATTTGAATTGGTTTGCCTCGAGTGTTGTTGAGGTACATGTGGGTAGTAGCCCCGTTGCAAATTCCTTTCACTGTTTCAATGACATCTACCGGGATTCCAAGGTCATACATAGTTTGGAGCAGCTTGTCATGGTCCACCATATTAAAGGCAGATGAGAAGTCAAAGTAGGCAGCAAACAGGTCTCTTTTTGAGTGGGCCGCATCCTCGATGTCATGTAGGAGGTGGGTGAGCTGTCTATGGGTGCTTCTGTTCTGTCTGAATCCCTCTTGGGAGTCACTGAGGACTTGGTATTGGTCCAAGTATTTGGACATCACTGTTGTAACCATGTTAGTCCACAATTTACCCATCGTGTTGTTGAGGCCAATAGGTCTGTAGTGGTTGGCTTGGGTGGGGTCTCCTTTCTTGTAAAGCATGATGGTGTTGGAGGTCTTCCAGCAAATGGGGGTGTAGCCGGTGATCCACATAAGCCCAAACATTTTATGTATGGTGTGGTGCCAAGAACAGGGGAGGCAGGTTAGTAGTTCATTGGGGATTCCGTCTGGGCCAGCCTGTTTGCTTTTTGCTACGTGTTGGATGCATGTTTGGTAATTAGAGAACTCCATGAGGTAGGGTAGGATGGGGTTGGAGTGTTGGTGGGGTTGGGCCTTGGTTTCTAGGGAGAATGTGTCTAGCAGGGAGGCCATGGAGGGGGGCGGTCTGTCTGTCCTGGGGTAAGTATTTGCCGGTGCACGTGTGGTGAGGGGGGGCCATCAAGTGTCCCATGTGCTCCCCCAATATGTCCAGGAGGTCATTAGTGGACGTTTTGTGTTGGCCAGTGGTGGGGTCTTGGAGGTCTGGGGTGACGTCGGATTATCAGAGGTTTTGAAGATGTTTCTGTGGGCTTGTTTAGGTTTGTTGGATAGTTGGGTCATGAAGGCTGCTTTGCCAGTGGCGGTAGCTGTTTGTCTGCTGTTTGTGAGAATTCTCCGGAGGGCAGGGAGGGCCTCATCGAGGGATATATTGATTGCAGCCAAGAGTGAGGCATGGTCTGAGGCAAGCTGGATATGGGTGAGGGTGGTAGGATGAGAAGAGAAGGGGCTAGGACGACTAAGAAAAAAGACCTATGAAGGGGGGGGCCATAACATTGCAACCTCTAACAGTCACCGGATCAGAAGACTGAAAGAGGAGATGCAAACTAAAGGAGGACTGAAAGGAAAACTATGCGAGAAACTAAGAGAAAAAAGGGGGGGGAGGGGGGGGGGGGGGGGGGACTAAGGAGGCAACTGAGGGGGAAACTAAGGAGGCAACTAAGGGTGGAAACTGAACTAGGGGAAGCAAAATAAGGGAGAAACTGCAAAAACAAGCCAAAAGCAGGGAGGCAACCAGAAAAGAAGAAAGACAACTGGAAGCAAAGCGAAAACCTAAAAGACTGGTCTGGGCATGTACAACAGGAATGAAGACAGAGACAGTATCAAGATCGAGATCTGGATCTGGATCTTAGCGCAGATCTGGACCTTGATCTTGGTCCAGATCTAGCCCCAGATCTGGAACGTTGTCGTGTGCTGTGTCCAAATCTGGAACCTGATCCTGATCTGTGGTAGGGTCTTGATCTTGGGCTTGGGCTGGATCTAGGTCAGGGTCAAGATCGGGGCCTAGAGCTGGGGCTTGGGCTGGACCTAGGTCAGGGTCTAGATCAGGGTCTAGAGCTCGGAATGGGCTGGGTCTGGGTCAGGGTCTAGAGCAAGGTCTAGATCCGGGGAATGGGCTGGATCTGGGTCAGGGTCTAGATCAGGGTCTAGAACTAGGGCTTGGGCTGGGTCTGGGACTGGGTCTGGGATTGTAGGGAGCGCTGGGCCATGGGGATTGTCATTTCCATGGTGCGGGTATCAGGCTCCTGGTCACCGGGAGTGACCCCAATCATCATGATGGTGCAAAAGATCGGGGGGTGGCCCATAAGCTTGCAAAGGAAGCCACTGTGAGAGAGCAATCTAGGCCACGCCACCAATCTTGACAGAAGGCGCCATTATCAAGGTGTCGAAGATCCGTCTGGGTGCGCATCCAGTCCCTGGCGATGGCTTGGTGAAGGTGGCCAAGGGCAAGGCAGATAGCCTTGTGGTGAAGGGGCTCAGAATGGTCCAGTCTGTCAGCCCGGGACGAACGGACCTGCCATATCGCGCTCAAGGTGGTTATACGCAGGAAGGACCACAACCTTAGGGTAGAGGGAGGAGGGGGTGTCCCGGGCCAAAGGGTGATGTCGTCATCGAGGAGGAAGAAGGAATGGGCGTTCCTGCTTCCGAACGGATTTTTTATTTTACTGAAATCTTACGATAAATATTGTAAGATCGTTTTCGCAAATTAATTGATTTTGCTTTTTTGGTGGCTTTTACGAAAATATCTTACAATTTATTTTGTAAGATTGTTTTGTTGTATTCCTGAGAAAGAGACTATTCCCTTCAATTTCAATTGTAACATTGATTTGCTCGTTTGGAGAGAGAGAAAGTATTGGAATACAAAATCAATTGTAGAGGACAGTCAAGAGGAAGGTGAAAGCTGTTTACAAAGTCTTGAACGCATTGCTCATAATTATTTATCTCACAACTCACAACTCAACAGTTCAAAATTACAACTTAGTACTTACGACTCCGAAATCTGTACTTATGTGTACCTCATAATTTATAACTCACAACTCAGAACTTATATGTACCTTATACAAGTCAGAACTAATAACTCCTAACTCAGGACTTATTATTCATAATTTCATACCTCATAAGCTCATTATGTACATAAACACAAATTTAAATCCTGAAATCTGCAACCTGCCATCCTAGAATCCTGAAATCACTCAAAATGTGTGTTGGATGGTGCAAACAAGTACACTCGTGAAACTTGTGCACAATGCTAATGTTGCACTGCTGCCAACAAGTCCATTGGTGCTAACTTCTGCACTTAGTGCTGACAGATCATGTGCTAACTGACTCGTCTTGCTCTGGGAACAAGTTGGCACGCAACCCAACGAGGGCTAAATCTAACTTCTTGGTCCTCATCAGCCCTTTTACTGTTCCTGCACTGATGCAGCTTTCCAGAACCTTCTCCTTGCAGGCCTCGAACTCGTCCTCAGGCCAATCTGCGGCTTTCTTCTCGCGATATGTCTGGAGACACGTCTCTAGCTTTTGCATCATTTCCTCACTGGGCTCAGCAGGGTTGTCGCGAAACTCTGCGTCAATGTCTTCCTAAACCAGTACCGCCGTCCTCACCCTTGTTTCATCATCTGCATCAGTACAGGCTTCGAGACGTGATAGAATAGCCTGCTCCGTTTTTGCAAAACATGTTCAAACGCCATGCAGCAGCCCCAAGCTTCTGAGTGATACAGTCCAAGCCAATGGCGTTCCTCCTCTCTAGCAAAGCCGCTAGCATGCCCGAGGCATCGCCAGCTTGCATGCACATCACATAGTTGCCAACGGAGCTGAGCTCCCGCACAAAGTGACGGAATTCGGCGACACTTCTCCTGCGGTATCCAACTTGTTTGGGACTCATCGAGCAGCCGCTAATGTCGGGGCGTCCAATGGCACTTTTCTGTGCGTCCATAGGCGGTAGGAAGACCGTGATGGCAGCGGCAAGACCAGAAGAAGAAATGGAAGCTTTCGAGGACGGGCCCGCTTGTCCCGCACCTTGATGCAAGATCCCAGAGATGGCGATGCTGGTGGAATGTGTCTTGAAGTCTGGCCCCATGCGTGTAATGTGGGTAAGGCGAATGTCAGCCACGCCAGCTTCTCTGAAAGCCACAAGGAACCTGCTGCCTTCCTCTTGGTTGGTGTACACGACCACATGGCACACTGAGGCAAACTTCCGATTCTGGCCTGCTAAGTTCCGCAGCATGTCGATCACATCAGTCGAACTCCAAGAGTCTTCATCGACGAGCCACAACGGTCCCTTTTCATCGCCAGTGAGACAGGGGTCGATGATCACCAAGTCGATCAGTTTGCCAGGCACCTGCAAGAGTAAACGAAATATGTACAAGTCAGTTAGATTATGGGTTGGAAGACAAGTTGAACAACGTGATGCTCCCGACTGTGATCGGAAGGATTATGTGTAATGGATTTTGAAGTGGTGAAAAGACATGCTTAACACATCATCCTCCCGATTATGATCGGGAGCGTCAACTTTTCAACTTGTAGTCTATCATTTTAAACATCTACGCACCTTACGGATTTCATCACACTGGAATGTTTTCGCCTTCATGTTGTAAAGGTGCGCGCTGACTGTTGCCGTCTCTAGCTGGACCCGACCGGCTTCAATCTGGTGGTCAGCGTCCATGAAACACTGCTGTAGCTGCCGACATCAGGTGTGGATACATCTGTCCACCATCGTAGAGACGGAAAAAGCGTTCGGAAGGCTCTCCCCTTTTCCACACTGGCAAATCACCGTACTTTACTGCCAATGACAACAAGACCTCCTCTGTCAGGTTCAACATCGGAATCCCTGCTGCTCCATCTTTCCTCCGCCTTGTTAAGTCCATGACGAGGAAACCCACGACTCCCCTGATGGTGTTCAACGCATCGAGATGGATACTGCGAGGCGGAATGGGGTGTGCGAAAAGCAGTTCACGGCAGGCCTCGAGGAACTTGGACATAGCATCACAGATTGGTTGTTGGAGGCCGTCTGTCGCCATTGGGTACTCCTGGTCAGGCTGAACTAGCAACTTCATGTCGTCAATGCTAGCGGCCAGGGTACTGATAATCTGTGCCTGGTTTTTTTGCTGGACCCTTGTCCTGATCACAGAAAAACCACCTGTCGAGAAGCTGGTTTAGCGCTTCCTTGTCTGTCGCGAAAACTCAGCAGACCTCCACTTGCGTGACCTCGGTGATGGTTAGCTTGGGCATCAAATCTTCATCCCTAGGTGGTATACCATACCAATCCCTTCTCTGGGCGGTATAGTCCCTCAGCCACCCGGAGAAGACCTGATGTGCGGTAATCGAAGCATCGGATCGAATGCCCCCGATCAAGATTTCAGAAGCTGCCTTGCTGCTGAAGGCGATGCCACCCAGCGGAAGGGGTTTGTTTGGTAACGGCGGGTTCCGCGTTATTGCCCAAGAAGGCGTGCATGTGCGTGAAGCCCTTTGCCTCAAGGTCAAGCGGCGAACCAGAATTGAAGCGTAACTTCAAGTCGTCACGAAAGGACACAGGCGAGACATTGTGTTGCTTGAGAAGCCTGTCGATGATGTAGATGACGAAGCCCGCTGACACTTCTGTCTTGTAATGAACCAACGAAGCCTTGGATGCCGATGCAAACGTCTGCGAATAAAAGAGTTTTCTTGTCATGATAACGATCATACTAGGAAGCATCTCCCGATCATAATCGGCAGCATCATCCAATGCAAGAAGGGATTCGCCGTCAATAACTAGATATGGCACACGCACAGTCTTCCGATCATACTCGGCAGCATCGTCCAAAGCGAGAAGTGAATTTATGTCAATAATGAGACATGGCACACCCACAGTCCTCCCGATCATACTCGGAAGCATCGTCCAATGCGAGAAGTGAATCGCTGTCAATAACGAAAAATGGTACACCACCGTACTTCATCACAATCATCCCGATCATGTCTGAAAATAACTTAATATACAACATGAACCTACCGCGCGGTAGTGAACGCGACATTGTCCACTTCGTCCTTGATCTTGAAAGCTTCATACTCGTGGACATACAAGTCGTCGGTCACGGACTTCAGGAAGAACTTCAGCTCTCCAGGTGGCAGCTTCATAGTTTCCTTCATGTCCTCAACGAGGACCGACCTCATCTTGTTCCTTAGCCTTTCCCTTAGCCCTTTTCCCATGGGATCCAGGTGCAGCTTCCTCGTCGTCCCCCTCCTCTTCCTCCTCATCGTTTGGCGGAGGCGGAGGCTCCACGTTCTGTAGGCGCTAAACAAGGTGGTCGGCGCCGATCTTCTCCGGTCGTCCATGGAGGACATGATCAGGAAAGCCTTCTTGTAGGACTCTTCGTCCAAGCTCACGACTTTGAAGCGTGGCACGGTGGCACCCCCTGGCTAGCAACAGCCTTCGTCAACTTCTCGTCCCCGGTGACACACAGAGTTTTGAAGTTGTTGTACTGGTCTGACTGATGCCCCTTCTCAGTCCGAGCGGGACAGCCTGCCTGAAGGTACAATTCACGCCACAGGAAGGTAGAAACCAAAAATGGCTGAGAGTCGTACCCCTCAGTCGACTGGCCGCTTGTGTTGTCCAAAAGGGAAAGGAGGCGAGCGTTCTGAAGCTTCTCGTCGTATGTGGCACCCTCCACCTCTGACAACCGGTACACGAAGCAATTGCGCAGAGGAATTTCACCAGGGCGGTCTGCTGCCCACTTGATGAAGGCTTGGGAGCTGTGGTACCCTCCGATGATCCATGGCTCGCCAAACTCCCCTTTCACATTGGAGATGTTGTTGAACGTCTGTTCCAGCCTGCTTGGATCAATATTAGCCCAACCTGGAGATACATTCTTCAGGTCCTTGCTGATGTCCATGAACAATACCTTCCCAGTGGCCATTGTGGTTTTCAAAAAAATTGGCGAGGAGTTGATCGACTCGAACAGGGTCCAACACACGGATTCTGACAGGTAGCTTTGGAGGAGGAACTTCGTGCAGTCCAATGAATGCTCTCCACCAAAATGCTTGTCGGTCAGGAAAGCCTTAGCCTTAGCCAAATCACCTTTGATGTTTCCAATGCTGTCCCCTTTCTTCTCTCCTGCCGGTGATCTCTTCGCCTTCGTCATAGTCTTCTTCTGAGAACCAGGCTGACCGCGACCTCTTTTCTTAGGAGCGGTTTTGGGTGCATCATCGTCGTCAGATGGCCCGGGCACAGTGTCGACAGAACTTCTTGAGTTCAAGTCTGAATCCTCCTCCAAGGAATGAATCTTGTGTTCGGGTACAGGAGTTTGTTTCTTTGCGGCTGGTGCATTGTCTGCAGCCTGCGACGCAGCACGCTTGCCTTTGCACTCGTGTCCAGCAGGGTTCTTCTTGGGATCAGCAAACCTGAAGGGATTGATAAAACATATTTGACTTAGTGAGGGTCAGAACATTGAACATCCAGTGTCTCCGACTATGGTCTGGAGCATTGACATAGTTGATTACAGAAAGATTGCGGAATATTAAACATTGAATATCCAGTGTCCTGCCGATTATACTCGGGAGCATAGACATAGTTGATTGGTAAATTATTGCGGCAGATTGAAGATTGGACATCAAGTGTCCTGCCGATTATACTCGGGAGCATTGACATACTTGATTAGTGAATGATTGCGGTAGTTTGAGCATTGAACATCTAGTGTCCTCCAGACTATAATCGGGAGCATTGACTTAGTTGATTAGAAAAGATTGAGGAAGATTGAACATTGAACATCCGATGTCCTCCCGACTATACTCGGGAGCTTTGACATAGTTCATTGGTAAATTATTGCGGAAGATTGAAGATTGAACACCCAGTGTCCTGCCGATTATACTCGGGAGCATTGACATACTTGATTAGTGAATGATTGCGGAAGTTTGAGCATTGAACATCCAGTGTCCTGCCGATTATACTCGGGAGAGTTGACATACTTGATTAGTGAATGATTGCGGTAGTTTCAGCATTGAACATCTAGTGTCCTCCCGACTATAATCGGGAGCATTGACTTAGTTGATTAGAAAAAGATTGAGGAAGATTGAACATTCAACATCCGATGTCCTCCCGACTATAATCGGGAGCATTGACTTAGTTGATTAGTAAATTACTGCGGAAGATTGAAGATTGAACATCCAGTGTCCTGCCGATTATACTCGGGAGCATTGACATACTTGTTTAGTGAGTGATTGCGGAAGTTTGAGCATTGAACATCCAGTGTCCTCCCGACTATAATCGGGAGCATTGACTTAGTTGATTAGATAAGATTGCGGAAGATTGAACATTGATAATCCGATGTCCTCTGGACTATACTCGGGAGCTTTGACATAGTTGATTGGTAAATTATTGCGGAAGGTTGAAGATTGAACATACAGTGTCCTGCCGATTATACTCGGGAGCATTTACATACTTGATTAGTGAATGATTGCTGAAGTTTGAGCATTGAATATCCAGAGTCCTGCCGATTATACTCGGGAGCATTGACATACTTGATAAGTGAATGATTGCGGATGTTTGAGCATTGAACATCCAGTGTGCTCCCGACTATAATCGGGAGCATTGACTTAGTTGATTAGAAAAGATTGCGGAAGATTGAACATGGAACATCCGATGTCCTCCCGACTAAACTTGGGAGCTTTGACATATTTGATTGGTAAATTATTGCGGAAGGTTGAAGATTGAACATCCAGTGTCCTGCCGATTATACACGGGAGCATTGACATAGTTGATTGGTAAATTATTGCTGCAGATTGAGCATTGAACATCCAGAGTCCTGCCGATTATACTCGGGAGCATTGACATACTTGATAAGTGAATGATTGCGGAAGTTTGAGCATTGAACATCCAGTGTCCTCCCGACTATAATCGGGAGCATTGACTTAGTTGATTAGATAAGATTGCGGAAGATTGAACATTGAACATCCGATGTCCTCCCGACTATACTCGGGAGCTTTGACATAGTTGATTGGTAAATTACTGCGGAAGGTTGAAGATTGAACATCCAGTGTCCTGCCGATTATACTCGGGAGCATTGACATAGTTGATTGGTAAATTATTGCTGCAGATTGAGCATTGAACATCCAGAGTCCTGCCGATTATACTCGGGAGCATTGATATACTTGATTAGTGAATGATTGCGGAAGTTTGAGCATTGAACATCCAGTGTCCTCCCGACTATAATCGGGAGCATTGACTTAGTTGATTAGATAAGATTGCGGAAGATTGAACATTGGACATCCGATGTCCTCCCGACTATAATCGGAACGCCCAAGGAGGACCGTATTCAAAATCAGTGACGCGCGTGTTTAAGTTGATGCGATCGACATGACTACGATGCAGGGAACAGACTTGACTGCAATGGTTCATTCACGCAAACGAGTGATCGATTGCGAAAGGAGATAACAACAAAACGCCCTAGGAGGACCGAAGTCCTCCCGACTATAATCGGAACGCCCAAGGAGGACCGTATTCAAAATCAGTGACGCGCGTGTTTAAGTTGATGCGATCGACATGACTACGATGCAGGGAACAGACTTGACTGCAATGGTTCATTCACGCAAACGAGTGATCGATTGCGAAAGGAGATAACAACAAAACGCCCTAGGAGGACCGAAGTCCTCCCGACTATAACCGGAACGCCCAAGGAGGACGGTATTCAAAATCAGTGACGCGCGTGTTTAAGTTGATGCGATCGACATGACTACGATGCAGGGAATAGACTTGACTGCAATGGTTCATTCACGCTGAACGAGTGATCGATTGCGAAAGGAGATAACAATTTGAATACGATGAACTTACAAAGTTGTCGGCGATCTGCCCTCTTGATTGTAGTGGGCTGATCTCGTCGCTTCCTTCCTGCCTTCTTCGCGGAGCCTGAAGGAAATGGAAAGAGTGCAGAAGTTACGCAATATCCTATCGAATTTGAAAGCGGCAGTTGCGGTCAGGACACAATGGTTGTACATCTCACAGCGTACGTAATATTCAAAATGTACCTGTCAGATTTGAAAATTCGACCTGAGCCGTGGTGCACCAGTACAGTCCGTTCGATTGCTCTCTTACCGGCGTCAGGTGAAGGTTCTTTTTGTAAAGATCGAGGTGACCTCCTGTCGCCAGGACCAAAGTCCTTGAAATCGTTCCCGAGCTTTCCTTCGCATGTCTCAACCCACGCCTTACTTTCCACCAGGTCTTTGTCGGCGATAAATCCGCCCTTGCCGACGCTAACAGAAGGGCCGCGCATTTAATACCACCATGAGTAGAGCGAGAATGTGAACTGGTATGCTTGATAGGGCTCCAGACATGGGCCTCCGAACGCTAGTAACTTCATCTGGGCTGGCTTGGATCCCGCAAGGGTGAGTGTCGACCAGAAAGCATCAGCTCCACACATTGGCCTGCATTCGCCGCGAAACCTCAACCAGTGAGTGTGCGTAGCCGTAACATTGAAGGCTGGTCCACCAGCAACGACTTCAATGTTCATTGGCTCTTGGCGCGCCTTGGTCCATTCGTCCATGACACTGCATCCCAAAACCTGCTCGCCCGCGTTGACTTTTACTTCCACGGTACCGTCATCGTGGACGCTGCGTAAGACAAATAGGTTGGTAGAGCAAATGATTCAGATTATGTAGAGAAAAACCCACAGTCCTCCCGATCGTAGTCGGGAGCATTGACAAACCCAACGAGCGAATGATACAGAAAACATGTACTCGGAATACACACAGTCCTCCCGATCGTAGTCGGGAGCATTGACAAACCCAACGCGCGAATGATTAAGAAAACATGTACTCGGCATACACACAGTCCTCCCAATCATAATCGGGAGCATTGACAAACCCAACGAGAGAATGATACAGAAAACATGTACTCGGAATACACACAGTCCTCCCGATCATAATCGGGAGCATTGACAAACCCAACGCGCGAATGATACAGAAAACATGTACTCGGCATACACACAGTCCTCCCGATCATAATCGGGAGCATTGACAAACCCAACGAGCGAATGATTCAAAAAACATGTACTCGGCATACACACAGTCCTCCCGATCATAATCGGGAGCATTGACAAACCCAACGCGCGAATGATACAGAAAACATGTACTCGGCATACACACAGTCCTCCCGATCGTAGTCGGGAGCATTGACAAACCCAACGAGCGAATGATACAGAAAACATGTACTCGGAATACACACAGTCCTCCCGATCATAATCGGGAGCATTGACAAACCCAACGCGCGAATGATTAAGAAAACATGTACTCGGCATACACACAGTCCTCTTGATCATAATCGGGAGCATTGACAAACCCAACGAGAGAATGATACAGAAAACATGTACTCGGCATACACACAGTCCTCCTGATCATAATCGGGAGCATTGACTAACCCAACGCGCGAATGATACAGAAAACATGAACTCTGAATACACACAGTCCTCCCGATCATAATCGGGAGCACTGACAAACCCAACGAGCGAATGATTCAAAAAACATGTACTCGGCATACACACAGTCCTCCCGATCATAATCGGGAGCATTGACAAACCCAACGCGCGAATGATACAGAAATAGCAAGCAAACCATGAAGAAGAACGGCATGGTTCCTCCCAGAACATTATACAGCAGTTTGCGTAAACTATGGCATGCACATTGGTGGAACGTGAAGATAAAGACTTGGCAGCCTTTTGCCAAGTGCGACGACTGCGTCAAGTACCGAGCCAGACTCCTGACCACTACGTTTCAGCCAGCAGTTGATGAACTTCGTCAGAGTCAGGCTGTGCACCGTAATCAGATTTCCATTGGTCGGCGTAGGTATGACATCCGTGAAAAACTGTCTGAACAGTATCCGAAGCTCTTCTTGCACGCATCCGCTGATGCAATGGACAACAAGAAGACTAATCTTCCTCAGTCACGCCACTTCTCACATACAAAGAAGACCGCAGGAGGTGAACTTCTAAAGACACGCATCATGGGTGAGTACAAATACAGCGCATGTAGGACATGTCCTCCGAGCATAATCGGGAGCATACACAGTATTTAAAACTTGAAATGATTACTTAACAAAATAATGCTAATATTCTGACTTCATGTTTCCTTCTATGTTAACTCAGGATTATTCTCCCAGGGAAGAGGCTTCATTGGTTATTGGGCTTTGCCATTCTACTCGCAGTCCATCAATCTGACTATATCATGCTTCCAACATTTCTTCAACCGGGTCCTTGAAGAAGAGGGGCAGCTTCCACCGTATTGCTTCTTGCAAATGGACAACGCGGCAAAGGACAACAAGAACGCTTTCATGTTCGCATACTTGTCCTTGTTGGTTGAGATGAACTGGTTTGAGGAAGTGTACGTCCATTTCCTCCCTCCCGGACACACACATAGCAATCTTGACCAAAAGTACTCTGTGATCTCGCAAGGGTTAAAGAACATGGAAGTGTACACCCTGGACCATCTGATGGGCATTGTTGGTAACTTATTCAAGAAAATGGGCCTTTACACAAGGCAAGACGTCGTGACCTCTATAGGGGACTTCTCCGCTGTCCTCCTAGACAACGTTTACAAGTTGTTCGGTCATGGCACTAGCACCGTCAAAGGAGTTAATCGCCGTTTACACGCATTCAAGATAACGAAAGGTCCCAACGGGAGAGTCGGTAAGAATACTTGATATACTGATATTTACAAATTAAATGCTACCGTTCGTGTATGTACTGTCTGCACAATGCTCCCGATTATGCTCGGGAGGAATATGGGTGTGCCATGTCCTCATTGATTTACATGTACAGTCTTCAATATAAATTAAATGATACAAAGGAAGTTGTACCTAGGACCTAGGATGTATTATCCAAGGGATGCTCCCGAGTATAGTCGGGAGGAATATGGGTGTCCTAAATGATTCACTAATATACAATACATGTTTGCACACCAACAATTGCAGGGGTCTATTACAAGGAGTATGACGAGTCAGGATCTTGGAGAGGACAGTGGGACAATGACGCTGAACCTATTTACGTCCTCCAAGGCTTCCCACTGGTGGACACCAGAACAGTATTTAAGGAAGCCCCCAAGATCAAGATTGAAGAGCTCGAGAATATCGAGGCAAACTGGGCGGCTGTCTGGAAGACTATTCATAACGAGAAGCCCGGAGGTGACGTCCTTGCAGGCCACATGGCCGATGGTCCTGTACAAACCGCCGGTGACGACAGTGCAGGACCCGTAGCTGATGTCCGTGTACGACACGCAGCGGAGGACCTTCTAGAACCAGCAGCCGATGACCAGCAGCCGATGGATGAACCAGCAGCCGATGGCCCATCCATGCCCAGTCCTTCAAACATATTGCCGAGAAGCTTCGTGAAACTTGGGAAGCCAGCAATAAGTGGTGGACTGATTTCTTCAACGTTGAGAAGAGTTATTGGAGCACTCAACCAGATGATGCTGTGACTGGGGAGTACCGAAAGACCAACATTTTGTCGACTTCCCATCGGAGTTGTCAGCAGCCAGTCGTGTTCTGACACAGTCTGAGAAATCAATGGCCAAGCGCTTGATAGCAGCATTGGATGACTTGTCCATGGATGTGTCAGACATTTTACCTGCAAGTAACGAGATTGCCAAGACTATGAAGGTCGCACACACTTGGGAGACTAATATGGAAAGGCCAGAGGAGGAGGATGTGTTGTACTTATATTCTTCACAAGGGACGAAGCCGGATAGAAGAATAGCCTACGAGCCCACTACTGATTTGGTTGTTGGTCATGTCGCTGTGGTCAAGGTACAAATGGATGACTCTAGCGGATTGAGAGGATGGGACGCGGTGGAGGTCAAATCACTACCAGTGAATGGAGAAGTGGAATGTGTGTATTTGAAGCCCTTGTACTCTGGGGCTCAGAAGTTGGTGTACACTGAAACACAATACCCAACTTGGCCAGAAGATTGGATGGACCACAAGCTTGTGCCTATTACCGTGGGGGTTAGGAGAAAAGCAACATGGACGGGCGATATTCCCATTGACGCATTTCAATTTAGCTGCGAACCCACCAAGGGTATGAAGATCCAGAGAAAGTACCACACAAGCATGCTCCTAGCTTGTCAATCCATTGAGAAGGACACCAGGGCAGAGGCTGTGCAATCGGATGGAGACAATGCAGACATTGCTGAGGAGGAGGAGATGGAGGAGGAGGAAGATGGGGATGGGGACATGGAGGAGGAGAAGGAGGAGGAAGAGGAGGACGAGGATGGGGGGGAGGATGAGGAGTAAGATGTTTGACACATAGCCGTTTTTTACTAATGAATTATACTTGCGATTTTTATTGTAAGATGTAAAAGCTGAATTCTGCCTGCCGACTTATAACCGTCCGCTTTCCCTTTATTTCTTACAATTATAATTGTAAGACACGAATTGATGTTAACACCTTTTGTTACAAAATATGGCATTTCAACGTTGTCACATTCGCAATCTGTACGTTTCTCCGTCTTTCAAGCTCATTTCAAGCAAATTTTGTCAAAATTGACTACAATCTTACGATTTTTATCGTAAGATTGCATTTGGAAAGCATCAAAAGACCCCCAAAAAGTGATCGTAAGATTGGAAATCCGTTGGGAAGCAGGAACGCCCATTAAGGGGCAACGAGGAAGGCGCTGCCCACCGGTGAGGGTCTCCCAAGTGGAAAGGAGCCAGTCTATGACAGGGGCAGAATCAGGGCATTCCAAGAAAGCGTGAGACATTGTGTCAGCAGTGTGCAGCTGCAAGCAGTCAGGGCTGGAGCAGACTATGGAGGGGGGGTCGTCTTGGATGACCCGTTGGAAGCGTCCTCGTACATGAGCAAAGAACGCATTGCAGCCTAGGGTGCCATGAAGCAAGCTCCGGCAAGTGATGGTATAAGGACGGTGGAGAGTCTTGTCAGCGAGGCGTACCCACACCTGCGAAAAGCCTGAAGGTAGAGGGAGGGAGACTTGAGGTTCGTCTTGTCTTTTTTTTTTTTTTTTACATAGGGAGGAACCAGGAAAGGGAACATCTGATAAAACCTTTTTTAGCCCTATGTGACCGAGGAAGAAAAACCAAAGAAGAAGACTAGAAGACATGGACCAAAAGTCCGCTAAGACAAAAGATCCAAGACAAAAGACGAAAAGACTAGGGGACAAAAGAACGAGGGACACAAACTAATTACTAGGAGGACAAAGGAAAAAGGGCCTTCCGAGCACCACCCCCACCTCCAAGCAACACTGTTCCTCCCCAACCAATAAAACACCACTGTAACCTCCAAGAGCAACACAGAAAAAGAAGAAAAGGCATGCACCCGAAGGTCTTGCTGATCTAAGATTAAAACACTGCAGGGCATCACTCCTGTAACAGGCCAGTGGATTAGGGCATCACTCCTTTAGCAAACCAGCACAGACTCTCAGCAGCCTAGTAACATGTCGCTAGGTCACCCATGCAGATCAGCGAGCTCTGCAAAGACGACCAGAGCGCGGCATGCAACAAAAAACAGGACAGGGCCAAAGCTTACACTAACAAGGTAACTAAACAAAAATCTAAAGAAGCAAATCAAACTCCTTAGAAAACGTCCTGGACGGTGAAACGGTAGAACCCCCACAAGATCCAGTGACCAGCAAGGAAAACCTTAAAGGCGCACTAAAGCAGCTGGCACTTTAAAGCAAATAAACCGGTAGCCTGAGCATCAGGGCATCACTCCATTAGCATTTCAGCGCAGTCTATCAGCAGCCTAGTATCATGCCACTAGGTCGCCGATGCAAATCAGCAAGCTCTGCAAAGACAACCAAACGTGGCATGTCTACGGTTCAAAGGTAGCGGTAACAAGGTAACAAAAACTATGTAGCTCCTAAGTAAGCCTCCTGAACCTGCAGACGCAAGATACAACACGGTACAGGGCATCACTCCTATAACAGTCCAGTGCATCAGGGCATCACTCCATCAGCATACCGGCGTGCCAACTCAGCTGTCAAGTAGCATGCCACTTCTTCTCCAATGCAGACCAGCAAGCTCTGTAAGGAAGAAGACCAAAGCAGGGCATGGTACTGATAAACAGGTCCGGGAAAAAGCAAACAAAAGCAGTCTTCAGGGCAGGAGCAGCAGATCCACCCCCAAAAAACTATTATCCAGCCCTCTAGGTCAGCAAAATGCTAAGACAAACTGTATCGCTATGGTTTCCAACCAATGCCACACTCCAGGATCGGCAATTCTCTAATTAGAGAACAAGAAGATGCTGACCAATGCAGACCTTCAAAAGGAGACCTGCTGACTGAGAATTCAAGAAAGAGGGAATGAGTCTCAACAGCACAACACCTGTCTAAGGCCAAGAAACACTAAAAAATCGCGCGAAAAAGGACGAATTGGCCGAAGCAGCTTCGCAGCAAAGTTATAAGGCGGCCGGAGAGCAGACATTGCTAGGGCGAAAAAAGGACCTCCAGCTCCAATTGTCGCCTTAAAGCTTCGTCTACTAGGTATCTCAGCAGCTGACATGAAGGAGCAGGGATGAGAGGGAAGAGATGGAGGATTCCGAGAGGCAGGAGGAAGTGGGTGGGGCTCGGAAGAAGGGAATCAGGAGAGAGCTGCTTCTGAAGTACTAAGGATGGGGGTCGGGTGGTCCCAAATTAACTTGAAGAGAATAGCCTGCCCCCCTCCAGTAGGCTGACCTCTTATGCTGACCTCTGGAGGGGGCAGAGGAGCGGATTAGACCGCATGAGCGTCTGTAACACTCAAATGGGGCACTGAGCAGCTCCCATAGCCGCGAAATTGCAGTCGCTCCAGCCGAATTGGCCGAAGCAGCTTCGCAGCAAAGTTTTAAGGCGGCCGGAGAGCAGACATTGCTAGGGCGAAAAAAGGACCTCCAGCTCCAATTGTCGCCTTAAAGCTTCGTCTACTAGGTATCTCAGCAGCTGACATGAAGGAGCAGGGATGAGAGGGAGGAGATGGAGGATTCTGAGAGGCAGGAGGAAGTGGGTGGGGCTCGGAAGAAGGGAATCAGGAGAGAGCTGCTTCTGAAGTACTAAGGATGGGGGTCGGGTGGTCCCAAATTAACCTGAAGAGAATAGCCTGCCCCCTCCAGTAGGCTGACCTCTTATGCTGACCTCTGGAGGGGGCAGAGTAGCGGATTAGACCGCATGAGCGTCTGTAACACTCAAATGGGGCACTGAGCAGCTCCCATAGCCGCGAAATTGCAGTCGCTCCAGCCGAATTGGCCGAAGCAGCTTCGCAGCAAAGTTTTAAGGCGGCCGGAGAGCAGACATTGCTAGGGCGAAAAAAGGACCTCCAGCTCCAATTGTCGCCTTAAAGCTTCGTCTACTAGGTATCTCAGCAGCTGACATGAAGGAGCAGGGATGAGAGGGAGGAGATGGAGGATTCTGAGAGGCAGGAGGAAGTGGGTGGGGCTCGGAAGAAGGGAATCAGGAGAGAGCTGCTTCTGAAGTACTAAGGATGGGGGTCGGGTGGTCCCAAATTTACCTGAAGAGAATAGCCTGCCCCCCTCCAGTAGGCTGACCTCTTATGCTGACCTCCGGAGGGGGCAGAGTAGCGGATTAGACCGCATGAGCGTCTGTAACACTCAAATGGGGCACTGAGCAGCTCCCATAGCCGCGAAATTGCAGTCGCTCCAGCCGAATTGGCCGAAGCAGCTTCGCAGCAAAGTCATAAGGCGGCCGGAGAGCAGACATTGCTAGGGCGAAAAAAGGACCTCCAGCTCCAATTGTCGCCTTAAAGCTTCGTTTACTAGGTATCTCAGCAGCTGACATGAAGGAGCAGGGATGAGAGGGAGGAGATGGAGGATTCTGAGAGGAAGGAGGAAGTGGGTGGGGCTCGGAAGTTTGAGCAGTTCTCTCCGCTGGGCCTGGACGGGAGGGGCGGACACGTTGTAAGTCCACCCAAGCGTTCTGTGGGAGGTCTTCAGGGGAGGGGACTTGAATAGGGGTGACAACGAGCGCTCTCTATGTTGCTGAGGCAATCCATCGGGATTCAAGACCACGGAGGCCTCGCAGGTCAGGGTTAGTGCTAGGGTGAGTGCCCAAGGTGGAGGGGGGTAGAATGCTCCACAGCCTGGGCCAAGCATCACGTTCCTCGGTATAACCTGGCACAACATGGTGGGAACTGGGGCTTTGTTGCATGATAATATCTTATGTTGGTGAAGAAGGGCCTGCCGTGCTTGGCGCACAGAGAGTTCAAGAAGGTTCACCTCAGTATCATCATGGAGGTGGAGACCCCATGTTGTTGGGTCCAGTTGGAGGTCCTCCCAAGGACCAACCAGCCATGGTTCCAAGAGCTCTTGCCTCTGGTGGGGGGGGAGGCTTTGCTGGATCAGCTGCTCCTCAAAGTCTGCCCGTAACCATGCTTCTCGAGCTTTCTTGTGTAGGGTGATGAGGGCAGCTTGGGGGTGTCCCTGGGGGGGAAGGGCAGGAAGGGTGAGAGGGTGTAACCGGCCAGAGGGCCAGATCTCCCAAAGACGGTCCTCTCCAGTGAGGGGATCTGGCCCCTCTGCAAGGGGACCAGCAGGGGCCACAGCGGGAAAGAGCTTCCATTTGGGAGGTGGAAGTTCAGGAAGGAGGACAGCATCCCGCCAGGGGTCTGGCAGAGAGGAGAGGATGAAGTCAAGGTCTAGGACAGCAGCGGGAGGGAGGTGAGCTCGTTGTTGATGAGCTGAGCGGATGTCCTTGAGACGGTGCCACGAGAGTGCTTGGGAGGAGAGCACTTGGTTTGAGATGATGGGCATGGACGGAAAAGGAGGGGTGTTGTTGAAGGTGGTTTCCAGTAGGATGGATTGGGGGCACTGCATGGGCGGAGCGATAATTCTACGAATGTTCAGCAAGAGAAAAGCCTCTGCACTTTCCCGGGCCAAGTTGGTGGTGATTGAGGCGATGAAAGCCCTCTGCAATCCTCAGCAAACTATGACTCCTGTTTGCATAAAATTCTTTTACCAGTCGTTTCTCCACTCAGATTCCATGCCGATTGCGCATGATATATTTAATTAAAACACTTAATGGGTAAGCAGAGCACAGGCAACACAAATCATATTATTACTAAGCATTACATAAAAAAAAAAAAAAAAAACAGTACCAAACATCAAGATTAATGACATACGTTTTATTGTTACAAGCATCATCATTATAACGCCATACAAACTATCACAATAAAAAATCCTACACACATAACCGATCACACTACAGACTTGCGATTAATGACATACACACAACTTGCGGGGCGGTCATTCTAGTTGCAAGATATGTTGGTGAAGAAGGGCCTGCCGTGCTTGGCGCACAGAGAGTTCAAGAAGGTTCACCTCAGTATCATCATGGGGGATGAGTTGTGGGGTCCAGTTGGAGGTCTTCCCAAAGACCAACCAGCCATGGTTCCTAGAGCTCTTGCCTCTGATGGGGGGGAAGGCCTTGCTGGATCAGCTGCTCCTCAAAGTCTGCCCGTAACCATGCTTCTCGAGCTTTCTTGTGTAGGGTGATGAGGGCAGCTTGGGGGTGTCCCTGGGGGGGAAGGGCAGGAAGGGTGAGAGGGTGTAACCGGCCAGAGGGCCAGAGCTCCCAAAGACGGTCCTCTCTTGTGAGGGGATCTGGCCCCTCTGCAAGGGGACCAGCAGGGGCCACAGCGGGAAAGAGCTTCCATTTGAGAGGTGGAAGTTCAGGAAGGAGGACAGCATCTCGCTCGCCAGGGGTCTGGCTGAGAGGAGAGGATGAAATCCAGGTCTTGGAGCGGGTGAACACTGGTAAAATGGGCAGAGAAAACAGACCGTTGATTTGGCCTGGAAAACATGTAGACCCTTAGGCTGTAAACCGTTGACTATAGAGTCTAGTATAGGGTCAAAAAGTGTACATTAACCGGTTGTTGTAGCATAGCAAGGGTCCACCTATAGACTGTTAAATGGACCGTTGTTGGACAACCGTTGGTGATACAGTCTACAACAACGGTGGATGTACCGTATTTGTTCACCATTGATTGCCTCCATTCAACAGTCGCACTTACTGTTATGTAACCCCTACTTGTGTTTGTCTCCATCCGACCGTATCCCGCCCAAGATTCAACAGTTGTCCTTACTGTTTAGTAACCCCTAGTTGTATTTGTCACCGACTGTTTCCCGCCCTTCATTCAACAGCTGTCCAAACTGTTAGGTCGCCCCTAATTTAGATTGACACCGACTGTTTCCCGCCCTACATTCAACAGTTGTCCAAACTGTCAGGTCGCCCCTAATTGAGATTGTCACCGACTGTTGCCTCGATGAAACAGACGTTATGAATTATAATCGTTGTGGGAAAGATTGGGAATTTACACTGGTGGATACAAACCCGTTAGGGTGCCAGTCAATTAAAAGAACTTCAAAAATGAAACAAGGAGGCCAAAACAAGATTTGATCACCATTAATGGTGATCAATATCGATGAACATGTGGGCACAGACATTTTGCTATAATAGAATCACATTTATGCATAAATTATGTCTTGCTAGCAAGGAGGGCGCCCTCCTCGTCTTCAATCTAGCCCAACTGAGTGCCTGAACTGCAGAGGGCTCCTCCTTGTTGGTCTTCTTGAGCTCATGACTCTGCTTCCATTGCCTCCGTCCTTTCGAGCTTCAAGAATGCAACCTATAAGGGTGCGTGCATGCGGGTAGGTGAGGGGGTAAGTGTGTGGGTGAGAGGGTAGGTGTGTGGGTGAGAGGGTACCTGGGTGGGTGAGGTGGGTGGGTGAGAGGGTTGGTGGATGGGTGGGTAAGAGGGTAGCTGGATGGATGAGAGGGTAGGTGGGTGAGTGGGTTGAGGGAGGGTTAGAGGGTGAAGCTGGATGGGAGGCACTAGTATTTTTTTTTTTTTACAAAGGGGGGAACCAGGAAAAGGCGCAACTGATAAAACCTAGCCCTTTGTGACCAAGGAGAAAAGACCAAAGAAAAAGACATGAACGGCTTAGGGACAGCTAAGGGACAGTCACCACCTGGGCGACTAAAGGGACAAAGGAGGACAGGAATAGAAGACAAACAAACCAGAGAGGCAAGGAAGAAGCCCAAAACAGGAAGCCCAAGAGAAGGGGCTAGGACCACTAAGAAAAAAGACCTAAGAAGGGTGGGGCCAAAACATTGCAATCTCTAACAGTCACCGGATTAGAAGACTGAAAGAGGAGATGCAAACTAAGGAGGACGAAAAGGGAAACTATGCGAGAAACTAAGAGAAAAAAGGTGGGGAGGGGTGGGGAGGGGGGGGGAACCAAGGAAGCTTCTGGGGGGGAAACTAAGGAGGAAAGTAAGGGTGGAAACTGAACTAGGGTAAGCAAACTAAGAGAGAAACTGCAAAAACAAGCCAAAAGCAGGGAGGCAACCAGAAAATAAAGAAGAAAGACAACTGGAAGCAAAGCGAAAACCTAAAAGACTGGTCTGGTCAGGTAAACAACAGGAAAGAGGGCAGAGACAGTGTCAAGATCTAGATCTTGATCTGGATCTTAGCGCAGATCTGGACCTTGATCTCAGTATGTTTTTAAGGGTTGATGCAGCTTGGTTGCTAGTTTAATTTGCAGATGATACTAATGGTCCGATGGTACTAGGAGGAACGAATAACAAATACAAAGTGGCGCTAGTTCCTTGCAAGCCAGAAGCCAGAGCCTGAACAGGTTTGAGGAGGTTGGAGGTTGAAGGAGGTTGGAGATTAAATTATGTTGGAGGTTGAAGGAAGTTGGAGGTTGGAGGCCAGAGCCTTCATAGGTATACGGAGGTTTGAGCTTGGATGTCGAAGGAGGTTAGAGATTGGAGGTTGGAGGCCAGAGCACATCAGGCAGGGCAGGGGTTAGTTAAGTAGGCCGTGAAAAAAGCAGGGTAGGGCATGTGTTAGAGATCTTTGAAGGGCAGGCTGGGGGCAGGGCGAGGGGCGGCAGGGAGGTGAATATAGTAGGGTAAGGCATGCTTAAGAGAGCAATTAAAGGTAGGGAGCAGTGCAAGGGGCAGGCATCCATGAGAACAGTTGGGGGGCAATCGCATGGTCTAAGTTAAGGCATGTTATGTTATGCATGTTCGAGTCACCACTTGAGGCCAAGGCATGATCTGCGCCAGCAAGTTAAGTCATGGCACCCGTCAAATCTGGAGTTACCCTCCGCTACCGAGCCCTCCGCAACAGCCGATAGTGGAACCGAAGGATTGGCGGGTGGGCCGGCGGGCGGGAAGGGAAAGCCAGTCTTCGCAGGTGATAGACTTGCCATGATACTGCGATGAAGATGGAAGGGCGGTAAGTGACAGTGGGATCCCAAATTCGAGCTGCATTCAGGTATAACCTCGTGAGAGGGACACAGGGCAGTAAGAGGCCCGGTACCGCTATTAGAAGCACTGGCAGGTACCAGTCGCAGTCCCTGATTTTTTTTTTTTTTTTTTTTACCAGCCATGCCAGATGCGTGTACGAATATTTTGGGTTAGGATGGTAATAGTATTATAATGGCCAAGCGGGATGCTGCAATGCCTCAGAGCCATCTTACGCAAAAGGATGAAGCCTGCGGCTAACGTCCTGTCGCTACCAGTCGTGCTGGCTCAGATTATAATTGACTCGATGCTTGAGCTGATGATGCGTTTGAAGACATTCCTAGCACTAGATAGGCTAATAGGAACGTTAACGGCTGACAGAACTAGCATGCAAGCAGTAAGGACGCATCAAACAAACTCAGAGTCGGAGGAGCAAGCACGTTCGAGGGTAACTCTGGCTGTACCATACAAATGCGTGCACGAACATTGCGTTCGACATTAACTGGGGTATAAGCAATGCGATTGTGAATACTAGCGACTTACAGAGCCATGATGCAAGCGGCAGGAAAGAAGATCGAGAATACCAGCCATGCAGTTAGAAGAATCTCTGCGAGCAGCTACTGAAGAGCACGCGCAAAGAGCAGGGTGAAGAAAGTAGCGTAGTTGAAAGATAACTATTTTGAACAGGAGCAGAGCAGGGGTTGTCTCGCATAGGATGAAAAGCAACCGCGGCCGCTGGTTTGACCCATCCAACAACCACCGCAAACGACAACAGCACTACCGAGCACTACTGGCTTGCGGTTATATGCTCCGAACCAGCTCAGCAGCGCGAGGCTTCCGCTCGTGAATTCGCCATAGGCAGAGCTCGTTTAGAACCCTGCTTCTCCGCATCGTCGAACAGAAAAAGGCCGCACTCCGTGCCCCTACTATAACTAGACGAGTCAGCGATCCACTATACACAAAGGATGTATGGATGTGAATGTGTATGGTAGGGGGGGGGCAGGGGGCAGGGGCAGGATATGTTGATGTATTGATGAGTTGATTTCCTGAGTTTATGTAACAAACCCTCCATCTCTCTTCTGTGCTGACCTTTTTTTTTTTTTTTTTTTTTACTAAGGGGGGAACCAGGAAAAGGCGCAACTGATAAAACCTAGCCCTTTGTGACCAAGGAGAAAAGACCAAAGAAAAAGACAAGAACGGCTAAGGGACAGCTAAGGGACGGACACCACCTGGGCGACGTAAGGGACAAAGGAGGACGGGAACAGAAGACAAACAAACCAGAGAGGCAAGGAAGAAGCCCAAAACAGGAAGCCCAAGAGAAGGGGCTAGGACTACTAAAAAAAAGACCTATGAAGGGGGGGGCCATAACATTGCAACCTCTAACAGTCACCGGATCAGAAGACTGAAAGAGGAGATGCAAACTAAGGAGGACTGAAAGGAAACCTATGCGAGAAACTAAGAGAAAAAAAGGGGGGGAGGGGGGGGGGGGGGGGGGACTAAGGAGGCAACTAAGGGGGAAACTAAGGAGGCAACTAAGGGTGGAAACTTAACTAGGGGAAGCAAACTAAGGGAGAAACTGCAAAAACAAGCCAAAAGCAGGGAGGCAACCAGAAAAGAAGAAAGACAACTGGAAGCAAAGCGAAAACCTAAAAGACTGGTCTGGGCATGTACAACAGGAATGAAGACAGAGACAGTATCAAGATCGAGATCGACCTGTCTAGTAAATGGGTTGCTGAGTTTACATAACGATCCCTGTCTCTCTTTATGTGTAACGACCCCCCTCTCTCTCTCTCTCTCTCTCTCTCTCTCTCTCTCTCTCTCTCTCTCTCTCTCTCTCTCTCTCTCTCTCTCTCTCTCTTCTAAGGCGCTTGCTGCCCAAACTCTCACTGTTATCATATGGTCGAGCTGCCCCCGGCGCTGTTCGGTTTTGGAATTGATTTGTGCTGAGTGGGTAGCAATATCCTTTCTCTCTGCTGTCTGACTAACCCTGTATCTGTTTTCTGTCTCGGCAATGATTTGAACTTGATGTGGTTACATGGTTCCAGCCAGCAATTTGGCTGTTCGCAGTCTTAACTCTGTTCAAATAGCTATTTCGTGGAGCTGCCCCGAAGGCGCTGCTAGTAGCAAATGAATAGCTTTGGAAGCTATGAAACATATCAACATATCATAACTTCAACTTGATGTGGTTACATGGTTCCAGCCAGAAATTTGGCGGTTCGCAGTCCTAACACTGTCCAAATTGATAGCTACTTCGTGGAGCTGCCCCGAAGCCGCTGGATGGTAGTAACAAAGTACTAGCCCTGGAAGCAATGAAACATACCAACATATCATAACTTCAATATGATATGGTTACATGGTTCCAGCCAGTCAGCCCACCACTTGTCGCTCCTGTTTTGAATTCAATTGCTCTGCCCAGCCCCCGTCTGACCTATCCACCTGTGCTACAATCCGCTTATGCACAATCTGTTATTGACCGGTTCTCCCGGTCCTGCTAGAGAGTCCTAGAGCGCCAGGCTTCCCGCCTGGCTGCACCTGCTGTAGTGCTCATGACCAATAGGGCTTGCACCCAGCGGCGGCAGTACAATGATGTACTGCCTTCATCTCCTTTCATATGCTGGGCTCTACTGCCCGTTAGCTATCTCGTGTCGAACCTTTTATTGTAATCCTCCAGTCCATTCCCTGTGCCGCTTCAGTTGTATCACTCCGGAAAGCTTCGCAATCACTCTTGATTTGAATTGAAGTGTTACATGTTGGATGGTCAGCCATTCCACTTAATAAGCGAATAATTTGAAGGTTCACGTGGTTTTATTACAGCAAGCTCGAGCAGGGTACTTGGTGAAAGTGCAACAAGATGTAACAACAACAACGACGATTTGCAAACTACCGTATATTGAGTCACCTGATTCTTGAATTTCGGTATGCTCTTTTTCCAGCTAAAAGCAACAGCTTCTATGGCTGGCTATTTAGCCAGAGCTAATGCAACACAGTGCGTCTAGGAGCTGACAACATAATCCGCTGACTACCGTAGTCCACCCCTGATCTTGATTGTTATATACAAGCGAGATGATGAGTGACAATAAACATAGAAGTCTCCAGCATCGTATTCGTTACACTTGTCACTCGTATGAATACAATCCAATTCGGCTGGAGCGACTGCAATTTCGCGGCTATGGGAGCTGCTCAATGCCCCATTTGAGTGTTATAGACGCTCATGCAGTCTAATCCGCTACTCTGCCCCCTCCAGAGGTCAGCATAAGAGGTCAGCCTACTGGAGGGGGGCAGGCTATTCTCTTCAAGTTAATTCGGGACCACCCGACCCCCATCCTTAGTACTTCAGAAGCAGCTCTCTCCTGATTCCCTTCTTCCGAGCCCCACCCACTTCCTCCTGCCTCTCAGAATCCTCCATCTCCTCCCTCTCATCCCTGCTCCTTCATTTCAGCTGCTGAGATACCTAGTAGACAAAGCTTTGAGGCGACAATTGGAGCTGGAGGTCCTTTTTTCGAGCGATTTTTAGTGTTTTTTGGCCTTATGCAAGTGTTGTGCTGCTAAGACTCTATCCCTCTTTCTTGGATTCTCAGTCAGCAGCTCTCTTTTTAAAGGTCTGCATTGGTCAGCATCTTCTTGTTCCCTAATTCGAGACTTGTCGATCCTTGAGTGTGGCATTGGTTGGAAACCATAACGATACAGTTTGTCTTAGCTTTTTGCTGCCCTAAGGGCTGGATAGTAGTTTTGGGGGGTGGATCTGCTGCTCCTGCCCTGAAGACTGTTTTTGGTTTGCTTTTTCCTGGACCTGTTTATCAGTAGCATGCCCTGCTTTGGTCTTCTTCCTTACACGTTTTCTAAGGAGTTTGATTTGCTTCTTTAGATTTTTTTAGTTACCTTGTTAGTGTTAGCTTTGGCCCTGTCCTGTTTTTTGTTGCATGCCGCGCTCTGGTCGTCTTTGCAGAGCTTACTGATCTGAATGGGTGACCTAGCGACATGTTACTAGGCTGCTGAGAGTCTGTGCTGGTTTGCTAAAGGAGTGATGCCCTGATGCACTGGCCTGTTACAGGAGTGATGCCCTGCAGTGTTTTAATCTTAGATCAGCAAGACCTTCGGGTGCATGCCTTTCCTTTTTTTTCTGTGTTGCTCTTGGAGGTTGCAGTGGTGTTTTGTTGGTTGGGGAGGAACAGTGTTGCTTGGAGGTGGGGGTGGTGCTCGGAAGGCCCTTTGTCCTTTGTCCTCATAGTAATTAGTTTGTGTCCCTCGGTCTTTTGTCCCCTAGTCTTTTCGTCTTTTGTCTTGGATCTTTTGTCTTAGCGGACTTTTGGTCCACGTCTTCTAGTCTTCTTATTTGGTTTTTTCTTCCTTGGTCACATAGGGCTAGTTTTTATCAGATATTCCCTTTCCTGGTTCCTCCCTACGCAAAAAAAAAAAAAAAAAAAAAAGAATACAGAGCTTGCTGGCCTGCATTGGAGAAGAAGTGGCATGCTACTTGACAGCTGAGTTGGCTCGCCGGTCTGCTGATGGAGTGATGCCCTGATGCGCTGGACTGTTATAGGAGTGATGCCCTGTACCGTGTTGTATCTTGCGTCTGCAGGTTCAGGAGGCTTACTTAGATGCTACATAGTTTTTGTTACCTTGTTTCTGCTACCTTTGAGCTGTAGGCATGCCGCGTTCTGGTCGTCTTTGCAAAAAAAAAAAAAAAAAGAGGTTGTGGTAGGATAGGGTCTTGTGTTGAATCCCCTTTTCCGCATATTTAACCGAGTGGTTAGTGTCAGAGCAGTAGCCGATGTCATGTTCGTGGATGGGGGGACATGTGGTGGGATTGGAGCATGATTGTTGATTCGGGGCCAAGAGGAGGTCTGATCAAAGATTGTTTTTTTTTTGACCTTGTGTCTAATATTGCGGAGGGGGTCCGATGCTGGTAGCCGTGCCGCCCCCCTAGATAAGTATCCAGTGCAATACGTCTATGGTAATAATTTGCCTAATTAATCAGTGACCCATTCACACGTTGTTGGGAACGAGCACAGTAGATTGACCCTGTAATGGTACAGAACCCTTCACGGGTACTCTGGCCGTCCAGCAAGGCATATGGTTACCCCGTACCCGTAAGCCACGTGACGAACGCACATGATACAGTACCATACCTATGTACTGCCTCATCTCTCACAACGCACACGTTGCGCACATAGACACGAGCTACTCGGAACGAACCCTTCTATTCCTACCACGAAGACGTTCTATCCAAGCTACTCGACATCCCCTACCTAGGTAACACCCCACCTGTTCTGCTAGTTCACCCATATCAACATACACGTAAACACACATCCGCAGCCTGTTTCCTAGACTAACCCCCAAGCTGCTGTAGGCATCCTTGAGCTGTTACACTGGTAGCGGAGCTGGTTTCGTTCCTTAGGGACCTCACGCATACACATACGCACGCATACGCATTTTTCTTCGAATTAATCGCACCCGCCAGGACATCCTGTCAACTTTTATGGCAGTGGCTGCTCTTTGTTCCTGCTCTTCCCTGTGGCTACGAATACATGTAGCGTGTTCGGTTATCGCAGTGAACGGTCCTGTTAGGCTCGACACGCACTAGGCCGCCTGCGACCTGTCTTGCATGGGCATCTTTTCATAGCCTGCCCTGCCCCTGTCTGGCCTACGTTCTCGATTCATCGCATTCACGTCCTGTCCTTTTGGTCATAGCTTCTAACGCTCTATTCCCGAGCACCTCCCTCGTGGATTGATCAATAGTACAGCATCGGCTCCATTGGCCACCTCGGCTGTACTTGCTTTAATTAGGGTACTTTGCGAGCCTGTCCTGCAGCTCTCCCTAGTTGCTGCATCAATCATTCGTGCTGTCCACCTGCTATCTTGCTCATTCTGTCGCGCATTTCGATTCGTCGGTGTACTTCCTTGCTTGCCCTGTGGTCCGTGCCTTCGCAGTTCTAAATATCCCTCATCGTATTCTGGACGAACGCGTCATTCACAGTTACGTTTTAGGCATTATCAGCTCGGTACGCTCGCAAATTTTACTAGTCCCTGTGGCAGGTGATATTTTGGCATCTTAAGAGTTGCGAGTAATAACCCCTCTTTAGCCCACCACTCATCCCTGTCCAGCCTACTGACTTGTGCTGTTGCCTGTGCAGAATGGCCTCCCACACAACCAACAAGGGTACCGACGCCGCTGCTGAGCAGCCTACGATATCAGTGGTAGACACCAATCCGGAAGGGATTGCGTCGTCTGACACTTTTTTTTTTTTTTTTACAAAGGGGGGAACCAGGAAAAGGCGCAACTGATAAAACCTAGCCCTTTGTGACCAAGGAGAAAAGACCAAAGAAAACGACTAGAACGGCTAAGGGACAGCTAAGGGACGGACACCACCTGGGCGACGTAAGGGACAAAGGAGGACGGGAACAGAAGACAAACAAACCAGAGAGGCAAGGAAGAAGCCAAAAACAGGAAGCCCAAGAGAAGGGGCTAGGACTACTAAGAAAAAAGACCTATGAAGGGGGGGGCCATAACATTGCAACCTCTAACAGTCACCGGATCAGAAGACTGAAAGAGGAGATGCAAACTAAGGAGGACTGAAAGGAAAAACTATGCGAGAAACTAAGAGAAAAAGGGGGGGAGGGGGGGGGGGGGGGGGACTAAGGAGGCAACTGAGGGGGAAACTAAGGAGGCAACTAAGGGTGGAAACTTAACTAGGGGAAGCAAACTAAGGGAGAAACTGCAAAAACAAGCCAAAAGCAGGGAGGCAACCAGAAAAGAAGAAAGACAACTGGAAGCAAAGCGAAAACCTAAAAGACTGGTCTGGGCATGTACAACAGAAATGAAGACAGAGACAGTATCAAGATCGAGATCTTGATCTGGATCTTAGCGCAGATCTGGACCTTGATCTTGGTCCAGATCTAGCCCCAGATCTGGAACGTTGTCGTGTGCTGTGTCCAAATCTGGAACCTGATCCTGATCTGGGGCAGGGTCTTGATCTTGGGCTTGGGCTGGATCTAGGTCAGGGTCAAGATCGGGGCCTAGGGCTGGGGCTTGGGCTGGACCTAGGTCAGGGTCTAGATCAGGGTCTAGAGCTCGGGAATGGGCTGGGTCTGGGTCAGGGTCTAGAGCAAGGTCTAGATCCGGGTAATGGGCTGGATCTGGGTCAGGGTCTAGATCAGGGTCTAGAACTAGGGCTTGGGCTGGGTCTGGGATTGGGTCTGGGATTGTAGGGAGCGCTGGGGCCATGGGGATTGTCATTTCCATGGTGCGGGTATCAGGCTCCTGGTCACCGGGAGTGACCCCAATCATGGTGCAAAAGATCGGGGGGGTGGCCCATAAGCTTGCAAAGGAAGCCACTGTGAGAGAGCAATCTAGGCCACGCCACCAATCTTGACAGAAGGCGCCATTATCAAGGTGTCGAAGATCCGTCTGGGTGCGCATCCAATCCCTGGCGATGGCTTGGTGAAGGTGGCCAAGGGCAAGGCAGATAGCCTTGTGGTGAAGGGGCTCAGAATGGTCCAGTCTGTCAGCCCGGGACGAACGGACCTGCCATATCGCGCCCAAGGTGGTTATATGCAGGAAGGACCACAACCTTAGGGTAGAGGGAGGAGGGGGTGTCCCGGGCCAAAGGGTGATGTCGTCACCGAGGAGGAAGAAGGGGCAACGAGGAAGGCGCTGCCCACCGGTGAGGGTCTCCCAAGTGGAAAGGAGCCAGTCTATGACAGGGGCAGAATCAGGGCATTCCAAGAAAGAGTGAGACATCGTGTCAGCAGTGTGCAGCTGCAAGCAGTCAGGGCTGGAGCAGACTATGGAGGGGGGGTCGTCTTGGTTGACCCGTTGGAAGCGTCCTCGTACATGAGCAAGGAACGCATTGCAGCCCAGGGTGCCATGAAGCAAGCTCCGGCAAGTGATGGTATAAGGACGGTGGAGAGTCTTGTCAGCGAGGCGTACCCACACCTGCGAAAAGCCTGAAGGTAGAGGGAGGGAGACTTGAGGTTCGTCTTGTCTTTGAGCAGTTCTCTCCGCTGGGCCTGGACGGGAGGGGCGGACACGTTGTAAGTCCACCCAAGCGTTCTGTGGGAGGTCTTTAGGGGAGGGGACTGGAATAGGGGTGACAACGAGCGCTCTCTATGTTGCTGAGGCAATCCATCGGGATTCAAGACCACGGAGGCCTCGCAGGTCAGGGTTAGTGCTAGGGTGAGTGCCCAAGGTGGAGGGGGGTAGAATGCTCCACAGCCTGGGCCAAGCATCACGTTCCTCGGTATAACCTGGCACAACATGGTGGGAACTGGGGCTTTGTTGCATGATATGTTGGTGAAGAAGGGCCTGCCGTGCTTGGCGCACAGAGAGTTCAAGAAGGTTCACCTCAGTATCATCATGGAGGTGGAGACCCCATGTTGGGTCCAGTTGGAGGTCCTCCCAAGGACCAACCAGCCATGGTTCCAAGAGCTCTTGCCTCTGGTGGGGGGGGAGGCTTTGCTGGATCAGCTGCTCCTCAAAGTCTGCCCGTAACCATGCTTCTCGAGCTTTCTTGCGTAGGGTGATGAGGGCAGCTTGGGGGTGTCCCTGGGGGGGAAGGGCAGGAAGGGTGAGAGGGTGTAACCGGCCAGAGGGCCAGATCTCCCAAAGACGGTCCTCTCCAGTGAGGGGATCTGGCCCCTCTGCAAGGGGACCAGCAGGGGCCACAGCGGGAAAGAGCTTCCATTTGGGAGGTGGAAGTTCAGGAAGGAGGACAGCATCTCGCCAGGGGTCTGGCAGAGAGGAGAGGATGAAGTCAAGGTCTTGGACAGCAGCGGGAGGGAGGTGAGCTCTTTGTTGATGAGCTGAGCGGATGTCCTTGAGACGGTGCCACGAGAGTGCTTGGGAGGAGAGCACTTGGTTTGAGGTGATGGGCATGGAAGGAAAAGGAGGGGTGTTGTTGAAGGTGGTTTCCAGTAGGATGGATTGGGGGCACTGCATGGGCGGAGCGATAATTCTACGAATGTTCAGCAGGAGAAAAGCCTCTGCACTTTCCCGGGCCAAGTTGGTGGTGATTGAGGCGATGTCCACAGAAGACGGGGCGGTAACCAGGGCATGGTATCCACTTGCCTGACCTGGAGGAAGGCGCACAGCCCGATAAATCTTGTGACAGTAGAGCTGCTGCCAGGGGTGACCTGTGTAACTGAAGAGGAGTCATGTGGTCTTGGCCAGCATAGCAGCCGAGTGGGAAGCAAGATGGGGTACAGCAAGCCCTCCTCGATGAAAAGGAAGGACGGCTGTCCCGAAGCGGGGAAAGAGGTGTCCTGGACGTGGTGATTCCTCCTCCTGCAGGCTAGAGGTTGCAACAAAGGCATTGAGAGAAGATTGCAACTGCTGGCGGAGAGGCGCTGGTGGTGATGCAAAGTTAGCCTGGAAGATGAACTTGGAAGCCAAGCATTGCATAGCAACATGCGCCCTTCCAATAACATTGAGATTGCGTGAGAGATATGGAGCTGCTGCACGTGAGATGCTATGGGGCATGTGCTGGTAGGCTGCAGCCTTGCAAAGGGCAGTGTCTGCACCGAACGGCACGCTCAGCAATCTGTGAGGTGTGTCTGGGGGATGGAGGTGGTAACCAGTCAAGTGATGGGTGCCAAGGGCGGGGTCCAGATCTGCAGGGAGGGGTATGTCTGGGGGAAGTTCAAGAAGCAGAAGACGGGTCTTGGGAACAGACTGGGCGGGTAAGCCAGCCAAATTGGCTACGACGTATGTCTCCTTGATGATAGGCCCATCTGTGGCTGGGTTGAGGACAAAGTGCTTGCCATCGTCAGCAAACGAGAGGGTGGCAGGGGCCAACTCTCCTGAGGGAAGACAGAAGGATTGCAGAGTTCCACAAGATCTCAGTTGGTTATTGTAGGTGATGAAGGGCTCAAAGATGAAGACCCATTGATTACAGCTCAAGGCCCCACCCTGAGGGAAGCCGGAAGTGTTGGGGAAGGAGGTAGTGAAGAAACCGTTGAGACGCACTCGCGTAGAGCTGTCATTCATGAGGATATCGCACCAGCGCGTGAAGCCTGCACTATTGAATCCCATGGCTGACATTGTCTTTAGGAGCCATCCCCTGTTGACAGAATCATAAGCTTTTTTCAGATGGTTCCCTGAAGGAGGGGTGCTAGGGGGGCCGAGTTAACTTGATCTTGGAAGGCAGACTGAGTTGAAAACCCTTTGAAGGATCGGGGACAGTTCTTCATGGAACGCATTGTAGACTTCAAAGGGAAGTCCGTCATAACCTGGGCTGGAGCCTCGAGAAGCAGAGCGGATGGCAAGGTCCATCTCCTCTGATGTGATTAGGCCATCGCCATTGACACCTTCTGCAAGGGCTGCATAACTAGGGGGAGGGGACGAGGGAGGGATGTGAGCAGAAGATCCTGGTTAGCCTGGTTGATGTGAGGGTTTGGACGATACAGTCCAAAGGAGGAATCAGCACTATGAAAGTCCCGAGCATACTCCAGTCCTATGTTGACTCCTATCATTGAAGAGAGGTCAGCCACAGAAAGGGGGTGATGCTGGGGTGGCCCTGGAGGCTGGATAAGCTTGATGTGGACTGGGGGGTGAGGGGAACGGGAAAGGTGGTGGAAGTAGAAGGAAGATGAATCCCCAAAAGTGTGCTCAAGGATAGGTAGAGCTTTGAGCATTGGAGCAAGGAGTTGCTGCCAAGCGAGTGTTGCTGCTAATGCCTTAGCCTTGGCTATGTTGAGGCGCGCCAGGAAAGAAATTGCATCGGGGGAGAAATGCACCTGTGGGAATTCCTGCCGGGCGTCGTCCTCTGCTAAGCGGGCGGCACGCTGGCGGGCACGGCGATGCTTCTTGTAAATGGCCCAACTGCTAGTGCGAATAACTTCCTTCATGTTGTCCCATTTTGTGACGATGTCTGAATCGGGTAAGAGGTTTAGGAGGAGGGATTGTGAAGCGATGATGTTCTTGAGCTCATCACAAGCTTCTGGAATGTTGAGGAGTAGGGGGAACCCTTGCAGCCCTTGGCCCTTGGGTGGAGCGTGGCCTAGGAAGGAGAGGGTTATAGACACAGGGCGGTGGTCAGAGATAAATCCAGAGGTAGGGAGAATGGAGGAAGTGGCTGTGAAGAGGGCTAGGAGGGAGTCTGAAGCCAGCCAGCGGTGAAGCCTACCGCCCGATGAGGCTGGGATGCTCCAATGTGTGAAGTCTTTGGCAGTCGGGTGCGTGTTCCTCCAGATGTCTTGTAGGCTGTAGGTATTCATGATGTCTGCAAGGGGAGGTGCCCCCTGCATGCGTCTCATGGGGTCAATATTGAGTCTGTGAGGAGGGTAGACCGCATCGAGGGGGTCAAGAATGCAGTTGAAATCACCAACAACGAGAAGGAGGCGTCCGTCAGTGGGAAGGTTGGGACGCACGCAGTTGAAAAAGAAGTCTTCTCTGTCAGCAGCTTGGGCCGGAGCATAGACGCACAAAATGGTGATGACGGAGTCACCAATGAAAGCATCGATGCCTAGAATGCGGCCTGTTGGACCTAGGATAGGTCTTAGGACGGGATCTGTGATGGGGCAGTGAGGGCTTAATATCAGGATGATGCCTTCATTGTGCCCTGTACCAGAACAAAAGAAAAATCTTGCGCCTGGCCAGATTGCCCCCGCGCCTGGGAGGTGTTGAAGAAGGTCCTCGGGTGATGAGGTTGACCTTACTTCAGTGAGCACTGCCATATCCACTCGCGTTTCTCGAAGCCAAGAAATGTGCTCAAAGAGTTTAAGGGGTGTAAGTCCTTGCGCGTTGGTGCAGACAAAGGTACTCCTAGGAGGGGCATGCTGTGCATTCATTCGTGTTCTCCCCTAGTGTGATCCCGGCTTGTGTTGCCGCTGATATTTAAGCGTGCAGATTTGCGGGTTGACCTAGGGGACATTTCAGAGAGAGAGGTGCTGGGAAGAGAGACTGCCCACCAAGGCTGTTGGTCTTCTGGGACTGTCCCAGTTCTCTTGCGAGAGTGGACAGCCTGTTGAAGAGGGACGGCCTGTAAGGGGTGAACGGCCTGAAGAGAGGAGGTGGCACGGTGAGGGGGGAAGCTTGAGCGGGGGAGGTTGCTTGTAGAGGGGGAGGGGCTGAGCGCCACCAACGTGCGTTGTCAGCACGTGAAGTGGAAGGGGGGGTGGCAGGAGGAGTTAAGAGAAGGGGAGAAGGAGCAGGACGGGGGAGGTGGGATCTGGGGGGGTGTATGCTCCAAGGGTTGAGTGGATGCCCAGGCTGGAAGAAGAAAGAGAGGGGATAGATGAGGGAGAGGGAGGAGTAGGGAGGGGCAGGGGCCAAGTCCTCGCGTGGGGATGGAGGGGGAGGAAGAGAAGAAGGGGAGGGGATGAGAGGGATATAAAAGGGTTCGGAGAACTCTTCGTTGTCATCGCTGTCACTGTCAATAATAGGTTGGATGCCAGATCGAAGGGGCTGGGCTGCAGTCGCCCCTGCAGCTGGGACACGAGGAGTGTCCTATAGTGAACCAAGTCGTGATGCATGTGAAGTGGAAGGAGTGCGCACAAGGTGTCCAATAAGGGGGCTCGGTCCCAAAGGGGTTGAGACAAATGGGGCAGCAAAGCGGATCATGCTCGGTGTTTGATAGAGAGTCCAGATCGCTGGTGGCTGGAGGGGTGGTGGGTGATGGCTGAGAGAGGTAAGGAAGGGGTGTGGGAGGGACGTCGGTGGCCAGTGGGCTGGAGGAAGAGGGAGGGACAGGAGAGGGAGGGAGGTGAAAAGGAAGGGGACAGGGATGGGCAGGAGGAGTCTGGTTTGCCCTTGAGATGGCGCAGCACCAGCAGCAGCTGCTGCATCAGAGATGGGTCGGGGGTTGGGAGCGATGGGTCTGCGAGGGGAAGGGGCGGCGGAGATAGGAGGACTTGAGCTGGGGTAGAGGAGATTTGGATGAGATGAGCTAAAGGGGCTGGAGAGGGGGATGAGGATAAGGGGGAGCGATGGAGAGGAAGGAATCTTGGACAGGAGAAGATGGAGACTCTGCTAGTGCAGAGTTAGAGGGGGGCGGAGAGGGGGGGAGGATGCTATAGGAGATTGTGTGGGTACCAAAGCTGTTGCTGTGGGTGTCAACACTGAGTCTGCTACCGGTGGTGTCAAAACATCTGCTGCTGTAGGAAGATTCGATTCCTCTACCGGTGGCAAAGCTGTGTAAGCCAGTGCAGGTGTTAAAGCAAGTGATGCTGATACTGTAGCCAATGCAGCGGGTGCTAAAGCCGAGTCCGATGTTGCTGTCGTTGGTGGCTGAACCAAGGCACCTACTGCAGGTGCCTGTGCTAGTGCAGCTTGGTTTTGTAATGGAGTCAATTTTTTTGTTCCGTTTTTTTAGCCTTTAGCTACTGATGCTGATGCTGTTGCTGGAGCTGAGGTTGATGCTGCTGAGGGAGGTTGAGCTGATGCTGATGCTGATCCTGATGCTGGTGCTGAGGTTGCTGAGGGTGCTGATGGTAATAGCACTGTGGATGATGCTGATGCTAATGCTAGTGTTGCTTGGTCTTTTTTTTTTTTTTTTTACAAAGGGGGGAACCAGGAAAAGGCGCAACTGATCAAACCTAGCCCTTTGTGACCAAGGAGAAAAGACCAAAGAAAAAGACAAGAACGGCTAAGGGACAGCTAAGGGACGGACACCACCTGGGCGACGTAAGGGACAAAGGAGGACGGGAACAGAAGACAAACAAACCAGAGAGGCAAGGAAGAAGCCAAAAACAGGAAGCCCAAGAGAAGGGGCTAGGACTACTAAGAAAAAAAGACCTATGAAGGGGGGGCCATAACATTGCAACCTCTAACAGTCACCGGATCAGAAGACTGGAAGAGGAGATGCAAACTAAGGAGGACTGAAAGGAAAAACTATGCGAGAAACTAAGAGAAAAAAAGGGGGGGAGGGAGGGGGGGGGGGGGGGGGGGGGCTAAGGGGGGGAGAAAAAAAAGGGGGGAGGGGGGGGGGGTCTGATGCTGATGCTGAGGCTGAGGGAGCTGGAGCTGATGCTAGAACTAATACAGATGCTAATGTTGATGCTGACTCTGAGGCTGAGACTGAGGCTAAGGCTGAGGCTGCTGATGCCGAGGCTGAGAGAGCTGGAGCTGATGCTAGAGCTGATACTAATGCTGATGCTGATGCTGACGCTGAGGCTGAGGCTGTGGCTGTGGCTGAGGCTGAGGCTGAGGCTGAGGCTGAGGCTGCTGATGTTGGTACTGCCGAAGCCGAAACAGATTTTGGAGTGGAAGGTGCAACTGATGTTAGTTGTGAATCTAATGGTGGTTGTTGCTCTTGATGGGCAGATGCTGGTACAGAAGCGTGAGAAGGAGCTGATGCTGAAGAAGTTGCTTGAGAGTGTGCTGCTTCTGGTGCTGTAGCTGCGGCTAGATCTAATTCTGCACCTGGGTGATGTGGATGAGCTGCCTCTGGATCTGAAGTGGTGTAAGAAACTTGTGCTTCATCCGAAGAAGGGGGTGCGGGTGAAGTTCCTGGCTCAGTGTTGGCGGTGCTGTCGATGGGGGCTGCTGAAGTCACTGGGTCTGTGTGTGTCTCCGACAGGAGAAGGCTTGAAAAAGATTGTAACCTGGGGCGAGCTCTGAGGGAACCGGCATGGAGGAGTGCCTCAATAGAGGGAAACATGTAGGGGCTGTTGGGAGAGGGGGATGGTGTGGTGGACCATGTTGAGAAGGAGGGTGGGGTGAGAGTGCTGTGGACTGGACGGTGGGAGGGACAGGGGAAATGGAGAGAATGAGGAGGGGTACCATAGGTCGGGGGCCCGATGGGTTCCATGTTGGAAGAAGGGGAAGGGAAGGGGAGGGGGAAGGAGGAGGAGAGGAGGGGAAGTAAAGGGAGGGTAGAAGCAGAAGGGCCCTGGAAAGAAGTGAGAGGGATGTGGTGGAGAGGTGGGAACGAGCAGAATGGGAGGGGAGGGGAAAAGAGAGGATCTTGATCCAAGAAGGTGCTGAAGGGGGGTCTACCAGGAGAGAGAGGGAGGGGAGAAAGGGTGGCAGGCGGTGGAGGAAGGGGTCTTCTGGGGGTGGGATGATATCCACGATGAAGACGGCAGCGTTGGCGTTCACGCCAAGACTGTAGCGGAGGATAATGACTGCCCCCCGGGACGGGAGCAAGGGGGAAGTTGGAAAGGTGGGCAGGAATTTTCTTGCAGCCGGCCGCTGAAAGGATGGCCTCAGGAAGGCCAATGCGTGCGCATGTGGAGGGTACGTTGAAGAATTTAAGGCGGCGGTGTGAAGAGGGGAGAGGGGGAGGAGCAGAGGATAGGGGGATGAGGATCTGTCGCTGTCCCCACTCCACAGTGAAGTTGCCAGAATGAGATAGCCCCCTGGAAAGGTCAGCGTAATATCGGCCAGTGGGTGCAAGGACGATGCACCAATAAGCTTTTGCATGGGACCCGCATCGCCCCATTGGCGCATACCATGGAGAAGGGGGGTGAAGTACTGGAGGAGGAAGGTGAGAAAGGCTGGCAGCTCTTGGGCTCAACTGCTGCTTTACCTACTTCCAGTAAGAAGGTGTGCGGGCATGGAAGGATGTGCGAGACTTGGGAGCTGGTCATCCATGGGGCTTGCTGTAGAGTCTGGGGATGTCTCGCACATCAGTGGTCCATTGGGATCTTCTTAGCATGTGCTGAGCCATGGGGGGAAGCTGCATGGGGCTGTCAGAGAGAAGGAACAGAAGAGGCCATGATAGCTGAAAGGGCTGGAGAAGTATACCAGGTGTAGGATTGACTCCCATGCAAAGAAGGAAGGGCTGAAAGTGTGTGGGGAAACTCGAGTGTCAGACCAGGCTGGCTGAGACACTGCTGCTATTGCAGGGCTGAAGGGGGAAGCAGAGAGTATCAAGAAGGGCAATTCGCACACTGAGCGGCTTGAGAGCTTCAAGACGAGCACAAGAACACTGTAACGTATTGAGGGAAGAGTGAGAAAAAGGCTGTCGAAGTTGAGGTCGGCCAGAGGAGTGAAAAGTCGTCTAGGTGCATGCCGCACGCCCGCAACGAATTGATGGTGGTTGCGAAGCTCAAGAAGCTGCGCGAAAGATGCGGAAGCTGAAAAAGATCGGAGTTGAGAAAGTTGGAGGTGCTGAAAGGTGCTGAAAGATGGCCAGAGGCTAACAAGCTGAGGGAAAGGTGTTGACCTGGCGTTTTCGTAAAAAACGAGCCTCGATCAAAAGAAAAGGTATAGGCAGATGCGTCTCCTTAAGAGCTTCAAGACGAGCACAAGAACACAGAAACGTATAGAGGGAAGAGGGAGAGAAAGGCTGTCGAAGTTGAGATTGGCCAGAGGAGTGAAAAGTCGCCCAAGTGCATGCCGCACGCCCCGCAACGAATTGAAGGTGGTTGCGAAGCTCAAGAAGCTGCGCGAAAGATGCGAAAGCCGAAAAAGATCGGAGTTGAGAAAGTTGGAAAAAGTCGGCTGAGAAAATTGATGTTAGACAAGGTCTGAAGAGGGGCGGCGAGGGATAAATATCCTTGGATAAACTTGCGAAAGTAATTGCACAAACCGAGGAATGAGCCGATTTGTTTCGCCGACTTTGGAGTAGGCCAGTCGCGGACTGTGCTAACCTTTTTCGGATCAACTTTAATTCCGTCGCGTCCAATGTAATGACCAAGGAATTTAACCTCTGTCTTGTTGAATGAACATTTGGAGAGCTTCGCGTAGAATTCGTTGTCCTGGAGGACTTGGAGGACCGTGGCCAAGTTGGCCAAGTGTTCCGCCGGAGTGCGTCCGTAAACCAAGATATCGTCCAAGTACACCACAACGAACTTGTGCAAGTAGGGCGCGAATATGTGGTTCATGACCTCTTGGAACGTGGCCGGCGCGTTTGCCAACCCCATCCCAAGGACTTTAAATTCGAACTGACCCATCGGGGTAGTGAACGCAATCTTCGGCGCGTCCTCGTCCGATATACGTATTTGGTAATAACCAGACGTGAGGTCTAGGGAACTAAACAAAGTAGCTCCACCTAGACGGTCAATGGTCTCGTCAATACGGGGAAGGGGATACCTATTTTTAATCGCAATGTTGTTGAGTGCTCGCCAATCGCAAACAACACGGTATCCCGTTCCGCCTGGTTTCGCTATGATCATAATCGGCGCTCCGTACGGGGACGAGCTCGGGGCGATGAAGCCTTGTTGTAAAAGGTCGGAGACGTACTCTTCACATAGCAATGTCTCGGCTGGACTCATGCGACGATTCCTGCGATATGGGGCGTACGCATTGTCTTGCGTTTTGATGACGTGAGGTATGACGCGATGGTTAAGAGTCCCCATCGGCAAATTGTTGAAGACTTTGCGATATTTCCATAGGAGGGCGCGCAGATCGCTGGCCGAGATTAGCGTTTTATCGTTGTGGTCAAGGATGTTGTCGTGGATCCAATTTTCGAAATCCATGCTAGCCACTGGAGGACCAGGTAACGGTCCGTCGGAAGGCAATAATTTCGTGAGCAATTTCGCCCTTTCATCGGCAGTGACATTTGACGCCGGTAACTCTGCCCGCAATTCGCGGACGTTGACCATGACGTGGTTAGCGCCTGCCTTCAAAAGCTTTGCCGCTTTGCGACCCGTAATGACCGGGTCATTAGTTGACTTGCCCGATAACGCCATGGTGAAGAAGGAATGAGCCGTTTCGTCCCGCTGCCTGTTAATAGGGGTTATACAGCAGCCGTACCGTTTCAGCGAAATGGTCATGCGATCGTAGTCGAGGACGGCCCGTTCATCGCGCATCCAGTCGGATCCGAGGATTAGATCTAATCCTCCAGGAAGTTTGTCAACGACATGGACAAACACGGTGCCAACATATCGTTGTATGTGGATAGGGAGCGTGACCGTCCCGCGGATTTTGATAATCCCGTCGTTAGCGCAAGTGAATCCGTCGCGTTCGTTTTCCCAAAGGCGGATGTGCAAACCGAGATCCTCAGCCGTTTGCTTTTCCATAAGGCAACCCGTCGCGCCCGAGTCTGCCAATGTGAGCAATTGCTTCGCGCCAGAGCGGGCGTTGAAAAGCATATCGGGGGCTGTCGCCGTGTTGACTTCGTACACCCGATTGGCCCGCGTAGTGAGCACGGGGGAAGTGTTCGTATTTCGTTGTGCGTGATTGCAACGGATGCACTTCGTTGACCGTCTGGCAGCGATTTGTTGTTCGCGAACTTTGGGATCCAATGCCTCCGACCACCAGTGTTTTTTTCGACGGGTTTCAACCGGACTGGGGATGCCCTCCTCAGGTGCGGGGCCAAATTATACTGCCTTGGTCGCGTCGTTGATCGCGTGCCAATCCTTTTTGATTTGGACGGCTCGCTCGGAATCGGGAGGATCATACCATTCTTGGATGGCGACCTTATTCGAAGGTGACCCCTTGGGGCGGGGTTTCATATGGTGGTCGCACGATTGATACTCCTTAAATAACTCCATACCTTGGAGGAGACTGGAGACATGTTTATCGTTACTTGCATTTTTCGGGAGGATGAACATACCCGATGTGTCGAAGGGTGCATCGTGTTTGCATTCCCAATAGTGTTCCAACACCGCCACGACGTCTTCCGGAATGGGGTGCGCGTATATGAACTCGTTTGCGATGGAGACTCGCATGCCAAACTCCGTAGAGAACTTCAAGAGACAAGGGGACGAAAAGGCATTAGTAGAAGTTACATCAATAGATGGGTTAAGCCCAAGTTAGAAAATAGTTCCTCCTGAACTTGTAACAAGAGCTCAAGCGGCTCGACTACTACTACTTTATCGTCGCCAATTACACGATCCAGGCTCGTCAATACCTGACCGGCCGATTCCTATTCCCAAATCGGGATGGGACCGTTGCCGTCAAGGGCCCAGTCGGGACATGTCGTCTCATTGAGGGCAGGCCAGTTGGGCAAGTCCCGTGTGCGACAGCGGCGGTCAGCATGAAGCGACTGCGCACACGTCTTCATGTAGCGAAAACAGAAGAAGCAGCGGGCTCCGTTCTGAAGCCAGATGGTTTGCCCAACGCTGACCGAGTTGTTCATGTGCATAGCATTCTGAGGGTCTTGACCCGAAAAGTCGGGGGTGCGCAGCCCTACGGGCTGTGACCGGCCCCGCCCCGCACCCTGTCCGTATCCTCCTCGACCACCACAGCCCGCGGCGCGGCTAATAGAGCCTCTTCCAAGCGTGCGATCAGCACCTTGCAAACTGAGGACCTGCGACCTTGGCGATCCACCCAGCTTGGCGGTGTACGTAGGTTGCGTCGCACTACGTCCTCCACTCCCACGGCCAGAGGCCGGGTTGCGACTACCGTTGGCTGCCAGTTTTGGGCTCTTGGCTGGGCAAGAGTTCATCTCCCCGCCGTCGTCGGTGGTCCTTACGCCCTGCGAAGAGAAAGAATCAGTGTCAGAATCGGAGGGGGGGGATGTGGTAAAATTCACTCGATTGAATATAAGGTCCTTTTTTTTTTTTTTTACATAGGGAGGAACCAGGAAAGGGAACATCTGATAAAACCTAGCCGTATGTGACCAAGGAAGAAAAACCAAAGAAGAAGACTAGAAGACATGGACCAAAAGTCCGCTAAGACAAAAGATCCAAGACAAATGACGAAAAGACTAGGGGACAAAAGAATGAGGGACACAAACTAATTACTAGGAGGACAAAGGACAAAGGGCCTTCCGAGCACCACCCCCACCTCCAAGCAACACTGTTCCTCCCCAACCAATAAAACACCACTGTAACCTCCAAGAGCAACACAGAAAAAGAAGGAAAGGCATGCACCCGAAGGTCTTGCTGATCTAAGATTAAAACACTGCAGGGCATCACTCCTGTAACAGGCCAGTGCATCAGGGCATCACTCCTTTAGCAAACCAGCACAGACTCTCAGCAGCCTAGTAACATGTCGCTAGGTTACCCATGCAGATCAGCAAGCTCTGCAAAGACGACCAGAGCGCGGCATGCAACAAAAAACAGGACAGGGCCAAAGCTAACACTAACAAGGTAACTAAAAAAATCTAAAGAAGCAAATCAAACTCCTTAGAAAACGTCCTGGACGGTGAAAAAGTAGAACCCCCACAAGATCCACTGACCAGCAAGGAAAACCTTAAAGGCACACTAAAGCAGGAGGCACTTAAAAGCAAATAAACCGGTAGCCTGTGCATCAGGGCATCACTCCATTAGCATTTCAGCGCAGTCTATCAGCAGCCTAGTATCATGCCACTAGGTCGCCGATGCAAATCAGCAAGCTCTGCAAAGACAACCAAACGTGGCATGTCTACGGTTCAAAGGTAGCGGTAACAAGGTAACAAAAACTATGTAGCTCCTAAGTAAGCCTCCTGAACCTGCAGACGCAAGAAACAACACGGTACAGGGCATCGCTCCTATAACAGTTCAGTGCATCAGGGCATCACTCCATCAGCAGACCGGCGTGCCAGCTCAGCTGTCAAGTAGCATGCCACTTCTTCTCCAATGCAGACCAGCAAGCTCTGTAAGGAAGAAGACCAAAGCAGGGCATGCTACTAATAAACAGGTCCGGGAAAAAGCAAACAAAAAACAGTCTTCAGGGCAGGAGCAGCAGATCCACCCCCAAAAACTTCTATCCAGCCCTTCTAGGGCAGCAAAATGCTAAGACAAACTGTATCGCTATGGTTTCCAACCAATGTCACACTCTAGGATCGGCAAGTCTCTAATTAGAGAACAAGAAGATGCTGACCAATGCAGACCTTCAAAAGCAGACCTGCTGACTGAGAATTCAAGAAAGAGGGAAAGAGTCTCAACAGCACAACACCTGTCTAAGGCAAAAAAACACTAAAAAATCGCCCGACCTCCAGCTCCAATTGTCGCCTCAAAGCTTCGTCTACTAGGTATCTCAGCAGCTGACTCCTTACCCGGGTATTTAGTATCCGCGGGCTTCTTGAACGGATACCTCGATTTATTATTAGCGTAACCTCCCCTCTGATGGCGATCGTGCTTGTCCGTTACGGATTTGCCACGCGCCACGACAACTTTCCTCGCCTCGTCCAATTGCAGATAGTGGAACAAGTCCTCCGTCGTTTCGAATACCGTGCCCGACTCGCGCCTAGAGTGTGCTCCGGCACGGAGATCGTCGGAGAGGCCAGTGCGAAAGAAGTTTAACTTCTCGCGATCGGTGAGATCAGGGACTTTGCAAAATTCCGACTTGATGGCGTGGTAATAATTCTGCAAGGATCGAGTATCTTGGCGCAAGCCACCTTCGTGTAGTCTGGTGAGAGCGACGTGTGATTCCGTTAATAGTTCGGGCATGAGGAGCGATTCAGCCCATGTCACGATGCCCATGAAATACAACCCGTCTAACTCGCTGCCCGCCCACGCCTCGTCAAAAGTGGTGCGGAGTTGGCCAGTGAATGCGCCCGACAGGTGAGGAACAATGCGCTCGAACGGCCCAAGGTAACCTTTGGAAAACTGGAGCTCGAGGATCGTGACAACATTGTAGACCCATCGGCGCAACTTAGCCCTAGAGCACTTGTCCGACAGTTTGTGATCAATGAGACGTAATTCCTTTCTCATTTCAGTAACCCGCTTTGCAAACCCACTGTCGCGATCACCGTGACGAGGGGCGCGATCAGCGGAATGAGGGGCGAGCGGTGGGAGCGACCCGGGTCCATCTGGTCCATCTGGTCCACCTGGTGGGGCGTCTGGAGGCATGGGCGAGGCCGCGCGCGTTTGTCGCGCTGACGAAGGGGTATTGATCCGTCGGTGGCGCCGCCGCGCGCTTCGCACGAGGTCGAACAGAGACCGGGGGCTCCGTCGAAGGCCTAGCGGGTGACGGTGGTGGCTCGTACCGAGGAGCACGAGGAGCGCGATCCGAGGGCGGTCGCACAGGCAGAGCCTGGCGGGGCGATCCTGGGGGATCGGCGATGTCCTCGTCTGACGAGACGTAGTCGGAGACCGAAATGGGGTCGTCGGGGAGTTCTGGCGCGCCTGGCGACACAGTCGGCAGGGAAGGGCAACCGCTACCCCGCGGGATCGAACCTCGTTGCATTTTGCCCGTGAGAGGACCCGAGGGTGCATAGTCGGCGGGGATTTGAAACGGTTCAGGAGTGAACGTTGGGGCGACCTGAGCGATAGCTATCAAATTTAACAACCCAGAATTACCAACATCCCGCACCTGCCTGTCAGGTGCACGAGGCAATGTCTCGTCCATTTTGTCGTCATTGGTTTGCATCTCCTTAGTTTGCATCTCCTCTTTCAGTCTTCTGATCCGGTGACTGTCAGAGGTTGCAATGTTATGGCCCCCCCCTTCATAGGTATTTTTTCTTAGTAGTCCTAGCCTTCTCTTGGGCTTCCTGTTTTTGGCTTCTTCCTTGCCTCTCTGGTTTGTTTGTCTTCTGTTCCCGTCCTCCTTTGTCCCTTACGTCGCCCAGGTGGTGTCCGTCCCTTAGCTGTCCCTTAGCCGTTCTTGTCTTTTTCTTTGGTCTTTTCTCCTTGGTCACAAAGGGCTAGGTTTTATCAGTTGCGCCTTTTCCTGGTTCCCCCCTTTGTAAAAAAAAAAAAAAAAAAATGGCTTCCGCCGCCGGGTAGTGGGGTAGCAGCTTCGTGCCCTTGAGGGCGGCGTCCTTGCTGACGATGTCCTTGATGTTCAAAGGCATGGCGAGCATCCAGTTCTGTTTCCGCATCTTGGCGGCAGTGAACAACCGGGTCATAGGAGGAGCCCGTCGGCGTACTCGTTGAGATGAACCACCAACTTTGCTTCGGCATAGGGCACGATAGGGTGGTCCGCTGAGTGGTAGTGTAGCAGACCATCCGTCTTCGCCGCCTTGGCGTACGATGGCGTTGCCTTAACCTGGCGGCCACGCATGAGCGCCTGCTTGCGCGCCGAGATGGGGTCCAGAGGGGCGATGTCATCCTGGCGGGCGGACTGAGGCAGCGCATGCTTGCGCCCGACAGTCCTGCCGTTCCCAGTCCCGACGAAGAGGGCGTCGCTGGTAGAACCGCGGGGGTCATTCTCCGTGTCCATGGGCTCGCCACCCGTCTCGTTGCGAGCCAAAGCAGCGAGATGCGCCGCGACGATGGCCGTGACATCTGCTTGCGTGAGGGCGGGAGCAGAGGGAGCAGAGGGAGCGGCGACTGGGCGCTTGCTGAAGTCGATGTTCTCCCGCGTGAGCTGTGCAACGACCTCAGCCAGGCGCGCGTTCTCTGCACGAAGGGGGGCGATCTCTGCATGGGAGGGAGAATGTTGGGCGTTAGTCCATGCCGCCGGTAGGAGGGGGAACAGTGTGTGATTGACAGGCAAAACAGCGCGAGGACCATCTGATCGGGAAGGTATAACCTCAATATGAGCAAATGGATTGCAAACCGTGAAAGGCATGTTGGTTCTATACCTATCAGGCGTAATACCGTGCTCACCTGCTTGAGATCGAGTCAGGTCTCGCTCATTAACCCCGAGCGCCGTGCACATCTCATCCATGGCGGACGTGGAGTTCGCCGCAGCCAGAGTGTAAGCGGCCTGGAGGTCGCTCACTTCCTGGCGACTCCTGCCAAGATCCCAGCCGAGGGCGTAGTGGCTGTTAACCAGCTCTTGGCGCTCAGCAGGATCGCTCGCATTGGCCAATGCGACCTCGGTAGCCGTGCTAGAGGCGGCGAGGCGGCGCACCAGATCGGCGATGCTGGCGTCCTTAGCGGAGACAGCCAACGTAAACTGGTCGGTCAAGGCCGAGTTAGCGATGGCGGCCTGATCAAGCTGCGCGCGAAGATGTCCAATCTGCTCCACAGCGATAAGGTGATCAGGCAAGTGTTCACGCCGCTTGCGCTCAGCGCTAGCGCGATAGGTAGCGCTGGCAACCTCGAGGCAAGGTCCAGCCATCGTCGTCGTCGTCGTCGTAGGGGCAAGGCCAGCGCTCAAAGGCGCGGCATCGGCAGCGGCCGCGGCAGCACTCAAAGCGGCAGCGGTCGGCGCACCCGAGGATGCCGCCAGATTATTGAAGCCGGCAACCAGAGGCTGCAGCGTACCCATTGACACAGAGGGCCGCGCGTTGGCAGAGGCGGACTCGTCCTGCGTCGCACCGAGCTCAGTGGCGGGCTCAGTGTCAGTGGGTACGTGTCAGCTCTCTGCTTCCCCCTTCAGCCCTGCAATAGCAGCAGTGTCTCAGCCAGCCTGGTCTGACACTCGAGTTTCCCCACACACTTTCAGCCCTTCCTTCTTTGCATGGGAGTCAATCCTACACCTGGTATACTTCTCCCAACCCCTTTCAGCTATCATGGCCTCTTCTGTTCCTTCTCTCTGACAGCCCCATGCAGCTTCCCCCCATGGCTCAGCACATGCTAAGAAGATCCCAATGGACCACTGATGTGCGAGACATCCCCAGACTCTACAGCAAGCCCCATGGATGACCAGCTCCCAAGTCTCGCACATCCTTCCATGCCCGCACACCTTCTTACTGGAAGTAGGTAAAGCAGCAGTTGAGCCCCAAGAGCTGCCAGCCTTTCTCACCTTCCTCCTCCAGTACTTCACCCCCCTTCTCCATGGTATGCCGCCAATGGGGCGATGCGGGTCCCATGCAAAAGCTTATTGGTGCATCGTCCTTGCACCCACTGGCCGATATTACGCTGACCTTTCCAGGCGGCTATCTCATTCTGGCAACTTCACTGTGGAGTGGGGACAGCGACAGATCCTCATCCCCCTATCCTCTGCTCCTCCCCTCTCCCCTCTTCACACCGCCGCCTTAAATTCTTCAACGTACCCTCCACATGCGCACGCATTGGCCTTCCTGAGGCCATCCTTTCAGCGGCCGGCTGCAAGAAAATTCCTGCCCACCTTTCCAACTTCCCCCTTGCTCCCGTCCCGGGGGCAGTCATTATCCTCCGCTACAGTCTTGGCGTGAATGCCAACGCTGCCGTCTTCATCTTGGATATCATCCCACCCCCAGAAGACCCCTTCCTCCACCGCCTGCCACCCTTTCTCCCCTCCCTCTCCCTCCCTGGTAGACCCCCCTTCAGCACCTTCTTGGATCAAGATCCTCTCTCTTTCCCCCTCCCCTCCCATTCTGCTCGTTCCCACCTCTCCACCACATCCCCTCTCACTTCTTTCCAGGGCCCTTCTGCTTCTACCCTCCCCTTTACTTCCCCTCCTCCTCCTCCTCCTTCCCCCCTCCCCTTCCCTTCCCCTTCTTCCAACATGGAACCCATCGGGCCCCCGACCTATGGTACCCCTCCTCATTCTCTCCATTTCCCCTGTCCCTCCCACCGTCCAGTCCACAGCACTCTCACCCCACCCTCCTTCTCAACATGGTCCACCACACCATCCCCCTCTCCCAACAGCCCCTACATGTTTCCCTCTATTGAGGCACTCCTCCATGCCGGTTCCCTCAGAGCTCGCCCCAGGTTACAATCTTTTTCAAGCCTTCTCCTGTCGGAGACACACACAGACCCAGTGACTTCAGCAGCCCCCATCGACAGCACCGCCAACACTGAGCCAGGAACTTCACCCGCACCCCCTTCTTCAGATGAAGCACAAGTTTCTTACTCCACTTCAGATCCACAGGCAGCTCATCCACATCACCCAGGTGCAGAATTAGATCTAGCCGCAGCTACAGCACCAGAAGCAGCACACTCTCAAGCAACTTCTTCAGCATCAGCTCCTTCTCACGCTTCTGTACCAGCATCTGCCCATCAAGAGCAACAACCACCATTAGATTCACAACTAACATCAGTTGCACCTTCCACTCCAAGATCTGTTTCGGCTTCAGCAGTACCAACATCAGCAGCCTCAGCCTCAGCCTCAGCCTCAGCCTCAGCCTCAGCCTCAGCCTCAGCCTCAGCCTCAGCCTCAGCCTCAGCCTCAGCCTCAGCCTCAGCCTCAGCCTCAGCCTCAGCCTCAGCCACAGCCACAGCCTCAGCCACAGCCTCAGCCTCAGCGTCAGCATCAGCATCAGCATCAGTATCAGCTCTAGCATCAGCTCCAGCTCTCTCAGCCTCGGCATCAGCAGCCTCAGCCTTAGCCTCAGTCTCAGCCTCAGAGTCAGCATCAACATTAGCATCTGTATTAGTTCTAGCATCAGCTCCAGCTCCCTCAGCCTCAGAATTAGCATCAGACCAAGCAACACTAGCATTAGCATCAGCATCATCCACAGTGCTATCACCATCAGCACCCTCAGCAACCTCAGCACCAGCATCAGGATCAGCATCAGCATCTGCTCAACCTCCCTCAGCAGCATCAACCTCAGCTCCAGCAACAGCATCAGCATCAGTAGCTAAAGGCTCAAAAAACAAAACAAAAAAATTGACTCCATTACAAAACCAAGCTGCACTAGCACAGGCACCTGCATTAGGAGCCTTGGTTCAGCCACCAACGACAGCAACATCGGTCTCGGCTTTAGCACCCGCTGCATTGGCTACAGTATCAGCATCACTTGCTTTAACACCTGCACTGGCTTACACAGCTTTGCCACCGGTAGAGGAATCGGATCTTTCTACAGCAGCAGATGTTTTGACACCACCAGTAGCAGACTCAGTGTTGACACCCACAGCAACAGCTTTGGTACCCACACAATCTCCTATAGCATCCTCCCCCCCTCTCCGCTCCCCTCTAACTCTGCACTAGCAGAGTCTCCATCTTCCCCTGTTCAAGATTCCTTCCTCTCCATCGCTCCCCCCTTATCCTCATCCCCCTCTCCAGCCCCCTTTAACTCATCTCATCCAGAGTCTCCCTCTATCCCAGCTCAAGTCCCTCCTATCTCCGCCGCCCCTTCCCCTCGCAGACCCATCGCTCCCAACCCCCGACCCATCTCTGATGCAGCAGCTGCTGCTGGTGCTGCCGCCATCTCAAGGGCAAACCAGACTCCTCCTGCCCATCCCTGTCCCCTTCCTTTTCACCTCCCTCCCTCTCCTGTCCCTCCCTCTTCCTCCAGCCCACTGGCCACCCGACGTCCCTCCCACACCCCTTCCTTACCTCTCTCAGCCATCACCCACCACCCTCCAGCCACCAGCGATCTGGACTCTCTATCAAACACCGAGCATGATCCGCTTTGCTGCCCCATTTGTCTCAACCCCTTTGGGACCGAGCCCCCTTATTGGACACCTTGTGCGCACTCCTTCCACTTCACATGCATCACGACTTGGTTCACTATAGGACACTCCTCGTGTCCCAGCTGCAGGGGCGACTGCAGCCCAGCCCCCCTTCGATTTGGCATCCAACCTATTATTGATAGTGACAGCGATGACAACGAAGAGTTCTCCGAACCCTTTTATATCCCTCTCATCCCCTCCCCTTCTTCTCTTCCTCCCCCTCCATCCCCACGCGAGGACTTGGCCCCCTGCCCCTCCCTACTCCTCCCTCTCCCTCATCTATCCCCTCGCTTTCTTCTTCCAGCCTGGGCATCCACTCAACCCTTGGAGCATACACCCCCCCAGATCCCACCTCCCCCGTCCCTGCTCCTTCTCCCCTTCTCTTAACTCCTCCTGCCACCCCCCCTTCCACTTCACGTGCTGACAACGCACGTTGGTGGCGCTCAGCCCCTCCCCCTCTACAAGCAACCTCCCCCGCTCAAGCTTCCCCCCCTCACCGTGCCACCTCCTCTCTTCAGGCCGTTCACCCCTTACAGGCCGTCCCTCTTCAACAGGCTGTCCACTCTCGCAAGAGAACTGGGACAGTCCCAGAAGACCAACAGCCTTGGTGGGCAGTCTCTCTTCCCAGCACCTCTCTCTCTGAAATGTCCCCTAGGTCAACCCGCAAATCTGCACGCTTAAATATCAGCGGCAACACAAGCCGGGATCACACTAGGGGAGAACACGAATGAATGCACAGCATGCCCCTCCTAGGAGTACCTTTGTCTGCACCAACGCGCAAGGACTTACACCCCTTAAACTCTTTGAGCACATTTCTTGGCTTCGAGAAACGCGAGTGGATATGGCAGTGCTCACTGAAGTAAGGTCAACCTCATCACCCGAGGACCTTCTTCAACACCTCCCAGGCGCGGGGGCAATCTGGCCAGGCGCAAGATTTTTCTTTTGTTCTGGTACAGGGCACAATGAAGGCATCATCCTGATATTAAGCCCTCACTGCCCCATCACAGATCCCGTCCTAAGACCTATCCTAGGTCCAACAGGCCGCATTCTAGGCATCGATGCTTTCATTGGTGACTCCGTCATCACCATTTTGTGCGTCTATGCTCCGGCCCAAGCTGCTGACAGAGAAGACTTCTTTTTCAACTGCGTGCGTCCCAACCTTCCCACTGACGGACGCCTCCTTCTCGTTGTTGGTGATTTCAACTGCATTCTTGACCCCCTCGATGCGGTCTACCCTCCTCACAGACTCAATATTGACCCCATGAGACGCATGCAGGGGGCACCTCCCCTTGCAGACATCATGAATACCTACAGCCTACAAGACATCTGGAGGAACACGCACCCGACTGCCAAAGACTTCACACATTGGAGCATCCCAGCCTCATCGGGGCGTAGGCTTCACCGCTGGCTGGCTTCAGACTCCCTCCTAGCCCTCTTCACAGCCACTTCCTCCATTCTCCCTACCTCTGGATTTATCTCTGACCACCGCCCTGTGTCTATAACCCTCTCCTTCCTAGGCCACGCTCCACCCAAGGGCCAAGGACTGCAAGGGTTCCCCCTCCTACTCCTCAACATTCCAGAAGCTTGTGATGAGCTCAAGAACATCATCGCTTCACAATCCCTCCTCCTAAACCTCTTACCCGATTCAGACATCGTCACAAAATGGGACAACATGAAGGAAGTTATTCGCACCAGCAGTTGGGCCATTTACAAGAAGCATCGCCGTGCCCGCCAGCGTGCCGCTCGCTTAGCAGAGGACGACGCCCGGCAGGAATTCTCACAGGTGCATTTCTCCCCCGATGCAATTTCTTTCCTGGCACGCCTCAACATAGCCAAGGCTAAGGCATTAGCAGCAACACTCGCTTGGCAGCAACTCCTTGCTCCAATGCTCAAAGCTCTACCTATCCTTGAGCACACTTTTTGGGGATTCATCTTCCTTCTACTTCCACCACCTTTCCCGTTCCCCTCACCCCCCAGTCCACATCAAGCTTATCCAGCCTCCAGGGCCACCCCAGCATCACCCCCTTTCTGTGGCTGACCTCTCTTCAATGATAGGAGTCAACATAGGACTGGAGTATGCTCGGGGCTTTTATAGTGCTGATTCCTCCTTTGGACTGTATCGTCCAAACCCTCACATCAACCAGGCTAACCAGGATCTTCTGCTCACATCCCTCCCTCGTCCCCTCCCCCCTAGTTATGCAGCCCTTGCAGAAGGTGTCAATGGCGATGGCCTAATCACATCAGAGGAGATGGACCTTGCCATCCGCTCTGCTTCTCGAGGCTCCAGCCCAGGTTATGACGGACTTCCCTTTGAAGTCTACAATGCGTTCCATGAAGAACTGTCCCCGATCCTTCAAAGGGTTTTCAACTCAGTCTGCCTTCCAAGATCAAGTTAACTCGCCCCCCCTAGCACCCCTCCTTCAGGGAACCATCTGCCTTCTCCACAAGACTGGTCAGCCCCAAGACTCCCTCGCAGGTTACCGTCCTATCACCCTTCTCAATTGCGACCTTAAGCTGATCCTTTTGATCATGGCTCACCGGCTGCAACGCCCACTGGAATATCTCATCGACGTCACTCAATCAGCTTTCCTCCGTGGCAGAGACATCAGTGACAACATCCGCTATCACCTAGGCTTGGCTGCGCGCTTGAAAGAGCTTGGCTTACCAGGCTGGTTGCTGCATTCTGACCTCACTAAAGCTCATGATTCTGTCAACAGGGGATGGCTCCTAAAGACAATGTCAGCCATGGGATTCAATAGTGCAGGCATCACGCACTGGTGCGATATCGTCATGAATGGCAGCTCTACGCGAGTGCGTCTCAACGGTTTCTTCACTACCTCCTTCCCCAACACTTCTGGCTTCCCTCAGGGTGGGGCCTTGAGCTGTAATCAATGGGTCTTCATCTTTGAGCCCTTCATCACCTACAATAACCAACTGAGATCTTGTGGAACTCTGCAATCCTTCCGTCTTCCCTCAGGAGAGTTGGCCCCTGCCACCCTCTCGTTTGCTGACGATGGCAAGCACTTTGTCCTCAACCCAGCCACAGATGGGCCTATCATCAAGGAGACATACGTCGTAGCTAATTCGGCTGGCTTACCCGCCTAGTCTGTTCCCAAGACCCGTCTTCTGCTTCTTGAACTTCCCCCAGACATACCCCTCCCTGCAGATCTGGACCCCGCCCTTGGCACCCATCACTTGACTGGTTACCACCTCCATCCCCCAGACACACCTCACAGATTGCTGGGCGTGCCGTTCGGTGCAGACACTGCCCTTTGCAAGGCTGCAGCCTACCAGCACATGCCCCATAGCATCTCACGTGCAGCAGCTCCATGGCTCTCACGCAATCTCAATGTTATTGGAAGGGCGCATGTTGCTATGCAATGCTTGGCTTCCAAGTTCATCTTCCAGGCTAACTTTGCATCACCACCAGCGCCTCTCCGCCAGCAGTTGCAATCTTCTCTCGATGCCTTTGTTGCAACCTCTAGCATGCAGGAGGAGGAATCACCACGTCCAGGACACCTCTTCCCCCGCTTCGGGACAGCCGTCCTTCCTTTTCATCGAGGAGGGCTTGCTGTACCCCATCTTGCTTCCCACTCGGCTGCTATGCTGGCCAAGACCACATGACTCCTCTTCAGTTACACAGGTCACCCCTGGCAGCAGCTCTACCGTCACAAGATTTATCGGGCTGTGCGCCTTCCTCCAGGTCAGGCAAGTGGATACCATGCCCTGGTTTATCGCCCCGTCTTCTGTGGACATCGCCTCAATCACCACCAACTTGGCCAAGGAAAGTGCAGAGGCTTTTCTCCTGCTGAACATTCGTAGAATTATCGCTCCGCCCATGCAGTGCCCCCAATCCATCCTACTGGAAACCACCTTCAACAACACCCCTCCTTTTCCGTCCATGCCCATCACCTCAAACCAAGTGCTCTCCTCCCAAGCACTCTCGTGGTACTGTCTCAAGGACATCCGCTCAGCTCATCAAAAACGAGCTCACCTCCCTCCCGCTGCTGTCCAAGACCTTGACTTCATCCTCTCCTCTCTGCCAGACCCCTGGCGGGATGCTGTCCTCCTTCCTAAACTTCCACCTCCCAAATGGAAGCTCTTTCCCGCTGTGGCCCCTGCTGGTCCCCTTGCAGAGGGGCCAGATCCCCTCACTGGAGAGGACCGTCTTTGGGAGGTCTGGCCCTCTGGCCGGTTACACCCTCTCACCCTTCCTGCCCTTCCCCCCAAGGACACCCCCAAGCTGCCCTCATCACCCTACGCAAGAAACCTCGAGAAGCATGGTTACGGGCAGACTTTGAGGAGCAGCTGATCCAGCAAGGCCTCCCCCCCACCAGAGGCAAGAGCTCTTGGAACCATGGCTGGTTGGTCTTTGGGAGGACCTCCAACTAGACCCAACAACATGGGGTCTCCACCTCAATGATGATACTGAGGTGAACCTTCTTGAACTCTCTGTGCGCCAAGCACGGCAGGCCCTTCTTCACCAACATAACATGCAACAAAGCCCCAGTTCCCACCATTTTGTGCCAGGTTATACCGAGGAACGTGCTGCTTGGCCCAGGCTGTGGAGCATTCTACCCCCCTCCACCTTGGACACTCACCCTAGCACTAACCCTGACCTGCGAGGCCTCCGTGGTCTTGAATCCCGATGGATTGCCTCAGCAACAGAGAGAGCGCTCGTTGTCACCCCTATTCCAGTCCCCTCCCCTAAAGACCTCCCACAGAACGCTTGGGTGGACTTACAACGTGTCCGCCCCTCCCGTCCAGGCCCAGCGGAGAGAACTGCTCAAAGACAAGACGAACCTCAAGTCTCCCTCCCTCTACGTGCAGGCTTTTCGCAGGTGTGGGTACACCTCGCTGACAAGACTCTCCACCGTCCTTATACCATCACTTGCCGGAGCTTGCTTCATGGCACCCTGGGCTGCAATGCGTTCCTTGCTCATGTACGAGGACGCTTCCAACGGGTCAACCAAGACGACCCCCCCTCCATAGTCTGCTCCAGCCCTGACTGCTTGCAGCTGCACACTGCTGACACAATGTCTCACGCTTTCTTGGAATGCCCTGATTCTGCCCCTGTCATAGACTGGCTCCTTTCCACTTGGGAGACCCTCACCGGTGGGCAGCGCCTTCCTCGTTGCCCCTTCTTCCTCCTCGGTGACGACATCACCCTTTGGCCCGGGACACCCCCTCCTCCCTCTACCCTACGGCTGTGGTCCTTCCTGCGTATAACCACCTTGGGCGCGATATGGCAGGTCCGTTCTTCCCGGACTGACAGACTGGACCATTCTGAGCCCCTTCACCACAAGGCTATTTGCCTTGCCCTTGGCCACCTTCACCAAGCCATCGCCAAGGACTGGATGCGCACCCAGACGGATCTTCGACACCTTGATAATGGCGCCTTCTGTCAAGATTGGTGGCGTGGCCTAGATTGCTGTCTCACAGTGGCTTCCTTTGCAAGCTTATGGGCCACCCCCCCGATCTTTTGCACCATGATTGGGGTCACTCCCGGTGACCAGGAGCCTGATACCCGCACCATGGAAATGACAATCCCCATGGCCCCAGCGCTCCCTACAATCCCAGACCCAATCCCAGACCCAGCCCAAGCCCTAGTTCTAGACCCTGATGTAGACCCTGACCCAGATCCAGCCCATTACCCGGATCTAGACCTTGCTCTAGACCCTGACCCAGACCCAGCCCATTCCCGAGCTCTAGACCCTGATCTAGACCCTGACCTAGGTCCAGCCCAAGCCCCAGCTCTAGGCCCCGATCTTGACCCTGACCTAGATCGAGCCCAAGCCCAAGATCAAGACCCTACCCCAGATCAGGATCAGGTTCCAGATTTGGACACAGCACACGACAACGTTCCAGATCTGGGGCTAGATCTGGACCAAGATCAAGGTCCAGATCTGCGCTAAGATCCAGATCAAGATCTAGATCTTGATACTGTCTCTGTCTTCATTCCTGTTGTACATGCCTAGACCAGTCTTCTAGGTTTTCGCTTTGCTTCCAGTTGTCTTTCTTCTTTTCTGGTTGCCTCCCTGCTTTTGGCTTGTTTTTGCAGTTTCTCCCTTAGTTTGCTTCCCCTAGTTCAGTTTCCACCCTTAGTTGCCTCCTTAGTTTCCTCCTCAGTTGCCTCCTTAGTCCCCCCCCCCCCCCCCCCCCCCTCCCCCCCTTCTTTCTCTTAGTTTCTTGCATAGTTTTCCTTTTAGTCCTCCTTAGTTTGCATCTCCTCTTTCAGTCTTCTGATCCGGTGACTGTTAGAGGTTGCAATGTTATGGCCCCCCCCTTCATAGGTCTTTTTTCTTAGTAGTCCTAGCCCCTTCTCTTGGGCTTCCTGTTTTTGGCTTCTTCCTTGCCTCTCTGGTTTGTTTGTCTTCTGTTCCCGTCCTCCTTTGTCCCTTACGTCGCCCAGGTGGTGTCCGTCCCTTAGCTGTCCCTTAGCCGTTCTTGTCTTTTTCTTTGGTCTTTTCTCCTTGGTCACAAAGGGCTAGGTTTTATCAGTTGCGCCTTTTCCTGGTTCCCCCCTTTGTAAAAAAAAAAAAAAAATCAAGGGTGAGCTTGGCCCCTTGTTCAAAAATGAACATCTCGTAGCATTCGAAGGCCTCAAAGAAGCCTTGCTTTCCGCCCTAGTCCTAGCGCTTCCGGATTTTAGCTAACCATTCGAAGTCATTACTGACGCATCCTTACTTGGTACAGGCGCTGTGCTCTTACAAGATAAACACCCCATCGCCTTCGCCAGCAAAAAGTATATCCCAGCGGAGCTGAACTACAGTGATTTTTATAGGCACGATCAATCGTTTTTTGCACGATTTTAATGTTATTTGAGAATTTGTCCATCGTTTCCGCAGGTCTGGTTAATGTTTTCGAATTCTGAAACGTTGGGTGAAGCATCGTGCATGCACGATACTTAATGTTTCCGACCGACTGATGGCTTGGGTGAGGCATCGCGCCGCACGCTTTTTAATGTTTCAGACGTCGCAGACGGTTGGCTCGGGCATCGTGAAGCTACTTAGTTGGCATCGGTTTGGAATTGGTTGGCCTTGGCACAGGCTGACAGTCCCTGACACGTCAGGTTCGTTAGGTCCACACGGCTCCACAGCAACTGTGGACTCCACACGCCACTCACCGTTCATACGAAAGTAACGGCCTGTGGTTTAAGGTCTGTTCCGCGTTGAAGAACTGCTGCGGTTATTGTTTCGAGCCACAAACGCTTTGACCTGATCGATGGAGCAAGCTGAATGGTCCCGAATAAGGACAAAGCCAGGGGCAAGGTAGGCCGCAAGCCTCCTGCTCTAACGAACAAGCCTCCTCCCGGGAGATGGAAGACCATCACAGGCTTCGTCATGGTCGTGGAGCCCACTCGCCTAGGTCGCCCAGTAGAGCGGTGCTCTCTTCCCCCGCCCCCGCCGGAAGCTGTTATCGATTTGACATCTGCTACTGAAACTCTGGGTACGTAGATTTTGGGCGACGGGTTGAGCCACGAGGTATCGACAGACGCTGAATGAGTGGATCAAACCTTGTTTATAAGTGTGCAAGATTATTTTGTGTATTCCTCGGCCCAGAATGTAAGTAAAATCGCGCTGTGCGATTATTAACGTTTCCATCTCCTCAAACTCCAGACCTGGGAATCGTGCAGCACGATTATTGAAGTTAGTGACCAAATCCTTAAAAAAATCACTGCTGAACTATACAACGACTGAACAAGAAATGCTAGCGATCGTCCACGCGTTGACCGAATGGCGGTGCTATCTCGAAGGCTCCCACATGACGTTGGTCACCGACCATAATCCGCTCACTTACTTCGATACCAAAGCGGTCCTTTCACGACGCATGGGTCGATGGCAGGAGGACCTCGCGCCCTTTAGCTATACTTGGGAGTATCGCGCTGGTCGCAATAATATGGCTGACCCTGTTAGTCGCAACCCCAACCTCTCCGCCCCCGCCGACGTCGCTGCAGCGCACCAGCTGTTGGTGTTCTCGCTCTTGGTCAGCGAATGTCGTCCTCGATCAAGGAAACCTCGCCCTGTTGCGGTCGGTCCCTCAGTCATTGGGGTCCCACCCCGCCCTGCTACGATCATGCCCGCGCCTTCGGTGCCGGTCAAAGAAACGCGACGTCGCAGACGCCCGATACCCTTGGCGTCAACTCCCTCCTCTCTCTCCATCATGGATCGAATTTTGGCTGGTTACAAAACGGACTCAAACTTCACGCCAGGCTGCAAGCGCCTCCGTGATAAATTTTTCAGAAACGGGTACTGGTTCAAGAAAAACAAGTACGGCCGCGAATTTTTATGCCTCCCTCTTGACGCGGCTCTTCGCCTGGATATTATCCGCGAAGCTCACGATCCGGTTTACATGGGCCATTGCGGTCGCACCAAAACGTTGGAACTAGTTACGCGCACGTTTACTTGGGCCAAAGTTACGGCTGATGTGACTGCCTTCGTCCAACAGTGCCATAAGTGCCAAACGAACAAACCTGGAAACGCAAAGCCGGACGGTACCATGGTGCTTGTGGAAATCCCTGCCAAATTCTGGGAGTGCGTATCCACAGACCTTATTACGACGCTTCCACCAACATCGTCGGACCATGACGCCATCGCTGTGTTCGTCGACAAACTGTCCAAAATGGTTCATGTCGAACCTTGTCACACGACGATTAACGCAGAGGAATTCGCTTCCCTATACCTCAATCGGGTCATCCGATATCATGGTATCCCAAAGAAGCTCCTCAGTGATCGCGACGCACGATTCACAAGTCATTTCGGCGTTGCTCTCCATCGATTAATGGGCACGCAACAAGCGTTTTTGACTGCGCTCCATCCACAGACTGACGGTCAGACAAAACGCATGAACTGCGTCATCGAAGACATGATTCGCCACAACGTGGGGCCATACCATGACGATTGGGATAAGTCTTTGGCATTGGTGGAGTTCGCTATCAACAATTCCTACCAAGAGTCCATTCAGAACACACCCTTTTGGGCGTACCTTGGCTAGGACCCTACGACGCCTCTCAAGGCGGAAGTCGAATTGAAATGTCCGGCTGCCAACAATTGGTGGGCTGATCACATTGAACGCCAAGATCAATGCAAAGCATGCATGCAGGCCGCTCAAGATCGGCAGAAAGCCCATTACGATAAACGACGAACGGTGGTTTTCTTCAACCTTGGTGATAAAGTTCTCTTGTCCACCTGCAATATGAAGTTCAAAGCAACTGGTAAACCAAAATGTACACCTCGTTTTGTTGGTCCCTACACGATTACAGAATGCATTGGTCCACGCGACGAGCAGACTTGAGTCGTCCGGCAGGTCACGGCGTGCCGCTTAGCCTTGCCTAAGATGATGCGCATCCACCCCGTGTTTCACGTGGGTTTGATCAAGCATTGGCGCTCTGATGGCGTTGTCCATGTTGGACAACCACTTGGGTTCGACTCCGACGGCGCTCTAATTTGGAGCATCCAATGCATCATTCGTGAAAAGTTGCGTGTCATCGGCACATCCAGCAAACGACATCTCGAATACTTGGTCCGATGGCAAGACTTCGGTATTGAGCAAGACACTTGGGAACTCGCCAAGGCGGTCAAGAAAAGTGCCCCTCACGTCGTCGATGCATGGAAATCACGTGTTACGCCCGTTGTATCCCGACGTACGTCAAAAAAACGGGCCCATCACCCACCCATCGCACTCGACGCATACGACACGGTGGTTAGATTGCTTTATTTATAAAGTTGTCTTTCTCGGAGTACTCAAAAGGGATGTTAAATGGTTCTCTCCAAAACCAACTTGTTTCATCAAGTATATTTTGAGAACGGCACATACGACGACAACTGGTATTCACATCCCACCTCTATTACGATCAGATGCGGGGTCCGTATCTCTTCTGGAGGGGGGGGAGTGTAACGGTACAGAACCCTTTACGGGTACTCTGGCCGTCCAGCAAGGCATACGGTTACCCCGTACCCGTAAGCCACGTGACGAACGCACATGATACAGTACCATACCTATGTACTGCCTCATCTCTCACAACGCACACGTTGCGCACATAGACACGAGTTACTCGGAACGAACCCTTCTACTCCTACCACGAAGACGTTCTATCCAAGCTACTCGACATCCCCTACCTAGGTAACACCCCACCTGTTCTGCTAGTTCACACATATCAACATACACGTAAACACACATCCGCAGCCTGTTTCCTAGACTAACCCCCAAGCTGCTGTAGGCATCCTTGAGCTGTTACAGACCCTGACCCAGATCCGGCCCATACCCCAGATCTAGACCCTGTTCTAGACCCTGAGCCAGATCCTGCCCAAGCCCAAGATCTAGACTCTGTTCTAGACCCTGTCCCAGATCCAGCCCAGGCCCAAGATCTGAACCCTGACCTAGACCCTGACCCGGATCCAGCCAAAGCCCCAAATCTAGACCCTGATTTAGACCCTGACCCAGATCAGGATCAGGTCCCAGATTTGGACACTGCTCACGACCACATTCCAGATCTAGGTCTAGATCTGGACCAACATCAAGGTCCAGATCTGAATTTATTTTTTTGTTTTTAACAAAGGGGGGAACCAGGAAACGGCGCAACTTATAAAACCTAGCCCTTTTTGACCGAGGAGAAAATACCAAATAAAAAGACGAGAACGGCTAAGGGACAGCTAAGGGATGGACACCACCTGGGCTACTGAAGGGACAAAGGAGGACAGGAACAGAAGACAAACAAACCAGAGAGGCAAGGAAGAAGCCCAAAACAGTAAGCCCAAGAGAAGGGGCTTAGACTACTAAGAAAAAAGACCTATGAATGGGGGGGCGAAAACATTGTCACCTCTAACAGTCACCGGGTCAGCAGACTGAAAGAGGAGATGCAAACTTAGGAGGACTATAAGGAAAACTTTGTAAGAAACTAAGAAAAAAAAAGGGGGGGGGTAACTAAGGAGGAAACGAAGGTGGAAACTAAGGAGGGAACTAAGGGTGGAAACTGTACTAGGGAAAGCAAACTAAGATCCAGATCCAGATCTTGATACTGTCTCTGTCTACGTTCCGGTTGTTTACCTGACCAGACCAGTCTTTTAGGGTTTCGCTTTGCCTTACGTTGTCTTTCTTCTTTTCTGGTTGCATCCCCGCTTTGGGCTTGTTTACGCAGTTTCTCCCTTAGTTTGCTTCCCACGTTCAGTTTCCACCCTTAGTTTCCCCCTTAGTTTCCTCCTTCGTTACCCCTCCTTCCCCCCCCCCCCCTTTTCGCATAGTTTTTCTTCTAGTCCTCCTTAGTTTGCATCTCCTCTTTCAGTCTTCTAATCCGGTGACTGATAGAGGTTGCAATGTTTGTTTTCTTTTCTTAGTCGGAAAGGACTTTCGCCCCGGGAGGTGGGTCTCCCGACACAAACCAGCGACACGGAGGATTCAGTTCGAATGGTGGTGCCACTCCTACAATATGCAAAGTAGGTGCACTTAGGGTGTTCCATAATTGGCACCTACAGGAGGCGCCTACTTGTTTTATGGCACCAGTCCCGCCCTGCCTGTAGGAGTAGAGGAGAGATACCAACCCGCGACCAAAGGAACATTCACCACTACCCCTGTTGACCACGGCAGACAAAAAAAAGACAAGCTCCCTGCCGTGGTCGTTTCAGGCAGAATCAAGGAGACATAACTAGACAACCATCACGAGGGCAGAAATCCGACAGTACTTCCGTACAAGGCTTGCTTAGGGCCAGGACGCAAAAATACTGAGGAATCGAACCTCACCACCCCCTTCATACTCTGGCAAGTAGGATCAATATAGCAAGGGTACTGTAGATCACAAGGGATGTAGAACACACCACATGTGTATCTCAGCTTGCATGTCCTGCGATCTAACGCCGCCCCCTAACCGCTAAGGTAAACCTCGGCAAGACAGGAATAGAGCGATCTCCCGATTTTCACGCCCAGACCGGTCTAGGCGTATTTCACGCCCAGACCAGGGTGGTGGTGGGGGGGGTATAGAGTTGCGATAAATGAGGGAGATAAAGTCTTGTGGCCGGCGTTTAATGAGCCTGAAATCCAGTACAGACTGACAGTGCCGCAGTACAGTGATGAGGGGTCCAGGCCCAGACCCCAAAACCCTGACCCAGACCCAGCCCAAGCACCAGCTCTAGACCCTGATCTAGACCCTGACCTAGATCCAGCCCAAGCCCAAGATCAAGACCCTGCCCCAGATCAGGATCAGGTTCCAGATTTGGACACAGCTCACGACCACGTTCTAAATCTGGACCGAGATCACGGTCCAGATCTGCGCTAAGATCCAGATCAAGATCTAGATCTTGATACTGTAGGCTTGTTCAAAAGTATTAGTCATCTTTTAAAATTTGCCACATGTCAACCACCCTCCTAAACCACTTGGGTGACATTTATGGATATAACACAAATGATGGCATATATTATGCATGTGTCATCATGTGTTGTGAAGCAATGACTAGGGCTGTAAACCAGCTCCTCCAATTTTCCCCTTTGGATTGTCAAATTAACACGGGTGTTAGTTGGGGCTTGTCAGAAGTACCCTATTTTACACAAGGCACACCAGCCCCAAATGTAGTGTTGCCTCCATAGGTGTACTTGGGGGTTCAGACTGGTAAGCACGTTGTGCTACTCTGATGCTGTTGTGTGTCGTGGGCACACACATTGACCTAAATGGGTATGGACCCCAGCATGTAGGCCCCTATATGAGCACTTGACCCATTGCATGGAGCTCCATCCTCAAAAGTCAGTTCAAATTTGAATGGGTGCCACATGTGCATGCAAGATGAGTCTAGTATGCCCACCATGTGATAAACAGCTGTATCCCTCCACGCCCAAACACGCTGCGGAGGTCCGGAAAGCGCTAAAGTGTGAAAATAGGTTTGGAGCCTCGCAATAGATCACCCGAAAAACGTCACCACTGGACTTGGCTCGGTTATTAGAGACAGGTTTTACCTAGCGCTGTAAGTTTGGACCCCAAACTCCCAGAATGGCACAGTGTGGGTGACAAAATATGTAGACAGGCTCCATAGGTTACTTTATTTCGGAAGCGACTGATACTTTTGAACACACCTACTGTCTCTGCTTCATTCCTGTTGTTTACCTGTCCAGACCAGTCTTTTTGGTTTTTGCATTGCTTCCAGTTGTCTTTCTTCTTTTCTGCTTGCCCTTCTTTGGGCTTCTTTTCGCGGTTCTTCCCTTAGTTTGCTTCCCCTAGTTCAGTCTCCACCCTTAGTTGCCTCCTTAGTTTCCCCCTCAGTTGCCCCCTTAGTTCCCCCCCCCCCCCCCCCCCCTCCCCCCTTTTTTTCTCTTAGTTTCTCGCATAGTTTTCCTTTTAGTCCTCCTTAGTTTGCATCTCCTCTTTCAGTCTTCTGATCCGGTGACTGTTAGAGGTTGCAATGTTTTTGCCCCCCCCTTCATAGGTCTTTTTCTTAGTAGTCCTAGTCCCTTCTCTTAGGCTTCCTGTTTTGGGGCTTCTTCCTTGCCTCTCTTGTTTGTTTGTCTTTAGTTCCTGTCCTTCTTTGTCCCTTCAGTCGCCCAGGTGGTGTCCGTCCCTTTGCTGTCACTTAGCCTTTCTTGCCTTTTTCTCTGGTCTTTTCTCCTTGGTCACAAAGGGCTAGGTTTTATCAGTTGCGCCTTTTCCTGGTTCCCCCCTTTTTGTTAAAAAAAAAAAAAAGGCCAGGTCCACTGCGTTCAAGTGTTCACTGCGAGGGGTGGGGAGTATGGAGTTGCGAGAAATGAGGGAGATAAGGCCTGGTGGACGGCGTTTAATGAGTATGCAATCCAGTACAGACTGACAGCGCCGCGGTACAGTGATGAGGGGTCCAGGCCAGGTCCACTGCATTACAGCGTTCACTGCGAGGGGTGGGGAGTATGGAGTTGCAAGAAATGAGTATTTCCCCCCCCCCCCCCCCCCCCCTGTTTAGGGTTTTTTCTTTTGCCCCTTCTCTTGGGCTTACTGTTTTGGGGCTTCCTCCTTGCCTCTCCGGTTTGTTGGTCTTCTGTTCCTATCCTCCTTTGTCCCTTCAGTTGCCCTTGTGGTGTCAATCCCTTAGCTGACCCTTAGCCGGTCTTGCCTTTTTCTTCGGTCTTTTCTCCTTGGTCACAAGGACTAGGTTTTATCATTGGAAGATGAACTTGGAAGCCAAGCTTTGCATAGCAACATGCGCCCAGCTGATAACATTGAGTTTGCGTGAGAGCCATCGAGCTGCTGCACGTGAGATGCTATGGGGCATGTGCTGGTAGGCTGCAGCCTTGCAAAGGGCAGTGTCTGCACCGAATGTCAAGCCTAGCAATCTGTGAGGTGTGCCTGGGGGGTGGAGGTGGAAGCCAGTCAAGTGATGGGTGCCAAGGGCGGGGTCCAGATCTGCAGGGAGAGGTATGACTGGGGGAAGTTCATTTTTTTATTTTTTATTTGTAAACATTATTATATATTTCAACTCCACCATGGGGATAAAGAAGCAGCAATGGAGGCTCTTGATCGTCCAACATGAAGCATGTGTGCATGCTGTGTACACAGGCTGCATACATGCATGTATGCAGATGTACGCTGAAGTCCATGCCAGGCCACGGTTAGCCAATTAGGGACTTGACAAACTTCGAATAATCAAGATAATTATATACTAATTGAATCGGGAGGGGCTAGGACGGCTTGGATTAACAAGCACTTTATGACCTAGACCCTAGACCCTAGTGGTCTCCAACGCACCACAAGCAGTTTCAGTATATAAGGCGACATCATTGAACGGAACATTACCATGCAGCGGCAGGCAGCAGACTTTTTTGCACGGGGGGGGGGAGGCCTTTTTTCAACCTTGTCAGAATTTTACGAGACCACCATGAATCCACAGGAAATCGTGCTACCATCACAATTCGAGTATCTGCATGACATGCACCCCACCCACCATCCCCCTCCCCAAAAGTTGTTTTAATTGTGCTTTCCTGTCAGTCCTGTGGCCGTCCACAGAAAAGCATTGACCTCTAAAGCTCTAACAATAAACTCAAAGTCACAGCAGGGCTGTCGTTTTGGGCTTTTTGGCTTTTCATAGCAGCTTCTTGGCAGCTCCCTGAGCCGGCCACTGGGCTAAACCTAACTATTTCAGCAGTTCTGGAGAGCTGATTATGCCAGCTTCAAGGTGCTTGATTTGCGCCAGGTTTGGCTGAAAAGCCAGTCAGGGGAGCTGACTAGAAGCGGACGCTCGTAGCCTGAAAAGTAAACATCGTCCAGCATCACTGCCATGAAGTCCAGGCCCTGACCCAGGAAGCTCAGGACCAGGCTCAGGAAGCCCAGGCCAGGGCTCAGGAAGCCCAGACCCAAGCCCAGGAGATTTAAGCATCCGGTTCTACCCCCCCCTCAAAGGGAGTGATTTCTATTTCTTCAAACGCACCATCTTCTTGCATGAAGGTGGCTGCAAGGACATCTTCATTCTCTATCTTCAATTCGGATAGCTTCTTTGCATCCTCCAGCAAGGTTCCATTCTTGGTGTCCGTCCCTTAGCTGTCCCTTAGCCGTTCTTGTCATGTTCTTTGGTATTTTCTCCTTGGTCACAAAGGGCTAGTTTTTATCAGTTGCGCCTTTTCCTGGTTCCCCCCTTCGTAAAAAAAAAAAGTTGTTGGTTCTCAGGACTCTGGTCTACAAGCTCTTGCAACTTCTGCTTCACCTCCAGGATGGTATCTGTAGGCTCGACTTGCAGGCAGACCGTGGTCTTCTTGCGTTTCACTCTAATAAACATTGACATCTTGAGCGCACGCTCAACGGGCTAAAGAACAATTCAGGATCTAGGAATTTGGCAACAGCGAGGATCCTTAGAAACGTACTAGGGCAGTGTGCCCGTTGTACTGACGGCAGGCCTCCTCCTGGGGCCTCTGTCGGTAAGTTTTGCTGTACTGAACCATTCTTGTTTCAAGAGGAAAACCTCTTGATTCACCCCTCTTAAGTAATTCGGGCGCCAAGAGGCAATTTGCTTGAAAATGCCCTCTTGAATCCCTCTTATTTAAGAGGTTAATCAAGAGGTGTCTTGTACGTCTATTGATTCAAGGTCACTTGTTGAATTCTTGTTTCAGTTTAGAATCAATAGGTTGCCTTGTATGTGTCTTGAATCAAGATTACTTGCTGCTCTTAAATAATTCGAGCGCCAAGAGGCATTTTGCTTGAAAGCAGCTTGCTTGAACCGTTCTTATTTAAGTGGGGAACCAAGAGGGTGACTTTTGTATCCATTGATTCAGGATGACTTGCTCTAGGGGGGGACGTATAGGGTTTGGAAGGCAGTTTTATTTTTATATTATTTTAACTAACCAGTAGCAAAGTGATGTCGCGGACTCAGCAGCCAAATAAACCCAAACCCATCCAAACCCAACTTCCTAATAACCAAACCCAACTTCAACCTAACCTCCTAAGAAGACAAACCCACAGACCCTCATCCAAACATAACCCAACTTCCTAATAACCTAACCCAACTTCATAAAACAACCTCCTAAGCCAAACCCAACCCAACTTCATAAAAACCCAACCCAACTTCAAGCCAACCTCATAGGGCAAACCCACCGACCCCAATGCTAACCCAACCCAAGTTCAACCAATCTGCCTGAACAATTAAACAATTAGTTGTTCAGGCAGATGGCCTTGATGCTATCCCTTGAGCTCCTAATGTAGGTGCACTCCTCGTCGATAGCCATCTTGGTAGCCTGGTCATTGAACACTTTGTTCTTCGAGAAAGGGTCCTTCAGCCTGCACTTCATCTGCAGATTTATTTTACAAGGGTGTGATAGTGTTATTTTAATGGTTTCAAAGATAGGCATTTATCAAGATGGATGGATGGATGGAGGGTTTTTGTGATAGATGGAGGGAGGGAGGGAGTGTTTGATGGATTGATTGATTGATGGATGGAGTGATGGAGTCATGTAGGGACAAAGGGAGGGAGGGTTTAAGGGAGGGAGGGAGGGAGGGATGTAGTGATGGAAGGATGGATGGAGTGATGCATTGATGGATGGATGGATAAGTAGATTGATTGAGTGATGGATCTATGGATCTATGGCGGGAGTCAGGGAGGGAGTGATACATTGAGTGATTGATGGATGGATGGATGGATGGATGGATGGTTGGATGGATGTTCTCACCCTGTAGATGACGAAGGCGAGTTGCTCCACTGACAGTCGTGGTGGCACCGAAGCCTCCAGGGTCATGTTGTCCGTTGTTCCGAACACCCTGGCAACAGCGGCTACAAACTCCACTTGCCCGTATGGGTCGTCCGCTGTAGCCCTCCAGTTGTCGTTCAGCAACCTGTGCTCGCAAAAGTCCTTGGCTCTTTGAACACTGGCTGTGTCAAGCATTCCTCTTGCGCTAATCTGGATCGGGTCGTTAGCATTATTGTTTCGCGTCAGAAAAACGATTGCATGGAAATCAGGCAAGAAAGGACCAGCAGCGATTCAAACCTTCGACTTTCAAACCTGCGCAACTACCTGCGGCATTCGAACCCTCCCTCTCCATCCGCAACACTCAATTGCAACACTCAATTGGCTTGCCTGAAAGCATAACATTCGCCCAAGTAAAGCTGTGTACTAATCGACGAATTGAATATGGTCCAGCAGGTAGCATGGTTGAAGACAGCGGCTCTGTGCAGGAGTAAAGCAGTAGTGGTTTGGTTCAGTGATGCGAAGCATTGTTTAGAAGGCGCACGCAATCGTCTGCCATTTCGCAGATCTAGATGGTGTCTTCTTGAAAATTGAACGACGAGGAGGGTTGGGGGTTGGGGGTGGGGGGGGGCGTGTGTGTGTGTGTGTGGGGGGGGGGGGGGGGCGAGGGTTTTTGCCGCGACAAATTGAATAGCCGATCTAAGTTGACAGCTAGGACGCAGGGAGGGTTGGGGGCGGGGGGTTGGGGGCGCGGGGGGGGGGGGGGGGGGGGGGGGGGGGGGGGGGGGGGCACGGTAATCCTATCATCCTACTGTGTCGGACTCTTTCCAAACTCTTTCTCTATTCTTTTCGCTTTCGCCCCCTCTGAAACCCAGTGTCCTGGGGTTGAACAATACCGGGCACCTCCGCACTCTTGTCCATAGCTCATAATAATTATTATTCAACCACATGCACAGTCTGAGGTCAAACCATTGAGGCCTTGGGAAGTCATAACCCAAGATTATGTCCTCCGTCGTGCCTGCCCAGCAGGGGTGGAACCCATGCTAAATAATCCTATCATTCGACGGTGTCGAATTCTGCCCAAACTCTTGCTCTTCTCTTTTCATCTTGGACATAGCTCATAATAATTATTATTTAACTACATGCACAGTCTGACATCGAACCATTGAGGCCTTGGGAAGTCATAACCCAATATTATGTCCTGGTTCCTGGCTGCCCAGCAGGAGTGTAACCCACGCTAAATAATCCTGTCATTCGACGGTGTCAAATTCTTTCCAAACTCTTTATCTTCTCTTTTTCCTCTTGGCCATAGCCACCAGATGGACAACGAAAATCATGAACGTGGATTGGACTGCGTTTTGACACCGATACGTGACCATAACGAGAAACTGATATGATGGCCCTTGCTTTGCTTGAGATCCAGCCAGAGCTAAAGAAACTGCCTAGGAAGTTGAGATCCTTCTGCCTGGCTCATGACATCTTTTCTCAGTCGAGAATCATTTCAGTGAAGAAGTCGGCAACTTTGTGTAGTGTTCCACCTTGGGCTCTTGGTGTTGGAGCTGAATCGACTTCTTTTGAGTACGTCCTTCGTACTGTCAGGGCCACAAGCAAACATGCGGAAAGAGACCTTGGTTTGACTATACGTCAGAATTGTTTGGTGTTGAGGGTGGCACTGGAAGTGTCATGGTATGCAGAATTGCGACTGTTTGTTCGTCCTAGGAGGCGTTGGCTGTGCATTTGTCCGCTGGCCTTGAGGTCTGTGTTTCCTCCTCAAGATGATGTGTTGTCCTGTTTATGGCTGCACCTACTTGAGAAGATGTGGATGATGGTGCCGATGACAAAGGATATGATGTGGTGAAGTTGGAGAGCAATTAAAGGCATGTGAAGTATGTAAAACGCTAATGTCATCCCAATCAGCTCGAACATTTTAAATGCTGATAATGCAAAACCCTTGGCGGGGTTGCACGTATTGTCAATCCATCCATGAATCCATGGACATGGATTACATTCTAAGTTCATTATAGTATATGTAGGAGCAAATGTACATAGTTCTTACTCTCAATTATGTAACTGGTAAGCTTACAATTACTTGTTAGCGTTTTGGGAAAGGTTGTTTGACGGGGGAATAAAATGCCATTGGGCTCGTATTGACACCACTGCCGCATAAACTCTCTAACCCCAAATCGTGAATCTAATTAATTAAAACTAATGAACGAATTTTTTACTTAGCCGGGCTGGGAGGCACCAAGGACCACCTGGTTCGAATAATGGCATTAGCGTTTTTGGGAAAGGTTGCTAACAGGGAATAAATGCCATGGGGCTCGTATTGACACCACTGCCGCATAAAGTCTCTACTTACTACTAACCCCACAGCGTGAATCTAATTTTATGAGGGGGCTGGAGGCAGGAAGCACGCACTGCTGGTTGGGATTAATAAATTGTCGTACTTGGAAAGGGAGACAACTAAAGAGAAACAAGAGCAACATTGAATTCCGAGTTACTAGTTACAAATGGGAAAATGAGCACCTGTGAGATAATCCTAAACAGAAACGATGAACAGGTTAGCCCTAACTACCTTAATAAAGTTAAGGGCGGGGAGGACCAACTGACGTGTGTTGATGACCAGAAGGTCACTTTGTAAGTAGAATCGTCTTCACTACCGTAACGCATAACTTAAACCTAATTTGAAACAAAATATTCACACGTGATCCTTGTCAAAGAAAACCATTATATTCCATATTGACAACAAGGAATATATTCACTCAACTCGGTTGGTGGTGGGTATAATAATAAATTAGCACAACGAACAAAATTCAGTCACGACTACAACTATTGAGAGGGAAAAAAAAACCTTGAATCCCAATGATAAGCCCCTATGGCAACCACCAATTTATTAGGACTCAAGGAAAAACGCTCGGGAGTCAGGGTTGATTTTTTGACTATCAACTTATGGTAACCAAGTAAGGGCAATGCATGACCTCATAATTTAGGGCAACGACTGCTTAGCCCCTTAACTTGGACCTGACCGTCTACTAAGTGACTGAATCATATGATACAAATTGGAACATATGCGTAACACATAAAAAAAAAAAAAAAAAAAGATGTCAGCGTAGTCTCGGAAGAGGTAGCTCCGAATGTCTCGCTCCCTAGCTTGCGGGAGTACACGGCACAGTGTACACCTCGGTCGGCCTGACGTACTCGACAGCCAACTTTCCACCCTGGAAGTGGTTGACAAAAAAATTCCAGATTAAAAACATAAATATAAGACGATAAAAAGCATAAACATAAACATATACATATGCATAAACATAAACATATAACATAAGCATAAAACATATAACATAAGCATATAACATAACATAAGCATGAAACATAACATAAGCCATAAACATAGCATATAATAAATAAATAAACATAAACATAAACATACAAGCATATAAAACATATAACATAAGCATAAACATATAACATATAATAAGCATAAACCAATAACACAGAGCCAGAAACATATAAATATAACATAAGCATAAACATATAACATAAGCATACATACATAAACATAAGCATTATAACATAAGTAAATATATAACATATGCAAAACATATAACACAAGCATAAACATTAACATAAGCATAAACATATAACATATGCATAAACCATATAAACACAAGCATAAGCATATAAACATAAACATATAACATAAGCCATATAACATAAACATAAAAACAATAAACATAAGACGATAAAAGCAACACGTGTAACATGAACAACATAAATATACTTACAATCGTAAGTTCATAACTCCGTGCATGTAGGCCAGGGGGTCAGACGTATTATTCGCCCAGGGTACATGAGCTTGGTGAACACGCAAGGTGTTTCCTCGTCGCTACATTACCACATGTGTCCGCCAAGAAAAGGTCCAGGGATGGATGTAAGGAGGGGGGGGGGGGGGGGAAGTGTGGATAAGGGTGGAGGGAGGGAGGTGTTTGTGTGGGATAATTGAGGGAGACATGGAGGGGGGATGATTGAGGGAGGGAGAAGGCGAGGAGGAGGGGGAGGGAGGGAGGAGGGAGGGAGTTGCTGTGTTAGGGGGGGATGTATGGATGGATGGAGGGATTGTGTAGGATAAATGTAGGGGAGACATTGAGCAGGGAGGGATGGGTGGAGGAGGAGGGAGGGAGGAGAGGACGGGGAGGGGGGGAGGGGGGGAGGGAGGGAGGGAAGAAGGGGGAGCTGTGTGTTGTGTGGATGGAATCGAGGGAGGGAGGGAGGGAGGGGGAGGGCCGCACAGATAAGAAATTTGTGGCGGTGTTGCGCGCTCACGTGTAGGGTTGAAGGGGGTTTCTGTGGGTTTGTACTGCGGTTCAGGGTGTCGGGTATGGATGGTGAATGGATGGAGGGAAGGAGGGAAGGAGGGAAGTGAGTTGTGTGTGTGAAAGGGGGGGTGGGGGGGAGGGGGAAGGAGGGCAGGAGGAGGGGATAGAGGTAGTGTGTGTTGGAGGTGGGTGATTATGTGTGGTGTGAATGTGTGGGGTGAAGGAAGAAGGGAGGGTTAGGGGAATGCGGAAGGCAAGGTGGGGGGGGTACAGTATAATGTGCTAAGGGTCAAGATGGGTGTGGAGGGACGGAGGTGGTTGTGTGTAAATAAATGTGAGGAGGTTATGTGAGGGGGGGATGATGAGACAGAGGGAGGAGTGGAGAGAGTAGGAAAGGGGAGGGAGGGTGGGAAAGGAGAGGGAGATGGGGAGGACGAGGCACGCGGGTTGTTGTGTTTGGGGGGTGGTGGATGGATAGATGGAGGATGGATGCGGGATGGAAAGGATTGTGTAGGATAAATGTAGTGATATATTGAGGTAGGGGATGATGGGCATCGGATGGAGGGAGGGAGGGAGGATGGCCACACTGCGGAGGAGCGCGCCGGGGGAGGGGGAGGAGTTAGGAGTGGGATGGAGAGGGGAGGGGGAGTGGAATGGTATCTGGTGAAGGATTGGATGGGAAATAACGGAAAGATGGACTGTGAAATGGGATGCGCACGTAGGAATCCGTTGGATGGCAAATGCAGGATGGAACGGATGGGAAGGTGGATCCTGTGGGATCTTGGATGCGATGGATTGGATAGGGATCCGGCAGAATGTAGAGGGAATACGGTAAAGGGTATTTGGATAAGGATATTGGCATGGACGACTGAGAATCTGTTGATTTCGGATGGAATGGATGGGATGGTGGATGGGAACTGGTGGATGGATGGAGTGGATTGATGGATGGATGGATGGATGGATGGAAATGATGGATGGATGGATTGGTGGATGGATGGATGGATGGATAGGATGCGATGGATTGTGGATGGATGGATGATGGATGGATGGATTGGATGGATGGATGGAATGGATGGATGGATGGATGGATGATGGATGGATGGATGGATTGGAATGGGATGGATGGATGGATGGATGGATGGATGGATGATGGATGGATGATGGATGGATGGATGGATGGATGGAGATGGAGTGGATGAGGTGGCAAGATGGGAATGGATAGGGGATTGGAATGGATGGATGGATGAATGGATGGAATGGAGAGTGGATGGATGGCGATGGATGGATGGATGGAAGATGGATGGATGGATGGATGGATGGATGGATGGATGGATAAGATAGATTGGATGGATGGATGGATGGATGGATGGATTGGATGGAATTGTATGTATGTAAGTATGTAAGTATGTATGTATGTTGTATGTAATGTATTGAGTGATTGTCATCGCGGTGATGTATGTTATGTAATGTATGTATGTATGAATGTTGTAATGTATGTAATGGTATGTATGTATGTATGTAATGTATTATGTATGGTATGTATTATTGTATGTATGTATGTATGTATGTATGTATGTAGTATGTATGTATGTATGTTGTATGTATGGTTGTATGTATGTTTGATGTATGTATGTATGTAATGTATGTATGTATGTATGTAATGCAAATGTTCTCAAGTGTTATGTATGTGTATGTAATGTAGGGGTTATATATGTATGTAATGAATGTATGTATTTGTATGTATGTATGTAAATGTATTGTATGTATGTATGTAAATGTAATGTAATGATATGTATGTAATGTATGTATGTATGTAATGTATGTATGTAGGGGGTGTTGCAAAGTGATTGTATGTATGCACTCACCACACGCATGGTTATGTATGGTAGTGTAAATGTAATGTTGTATGTAATGTATGTAGTATGTATGTTGGTATGTATATATGTATGTATGTATTATGCATGTAAGTATGTATGTATGTTATGGTATGTAATGTATGTATGTATGTTATGTATGATGGTATGTATGTAGTTGTATGTATGTATTATTATGTTGTATGTATGTATGTATGTATGTATGTATGTACTGTCTGTATGTATGTAGTTATGGTATGTATGTATTATGTTATGTATGTAATGTATGTATGTATGTAATGTATGTATGTAATGTATGTATGTATGGTAATGTATGTAATGTATGTATGTATGTATGTTGTAATGTATGTATGTATGTATGTATGTATGTATTAATGTAATGTTATGATGTATGTATGTATGTATGTTATGTATGTATGTATGTATGTATGTAATGTATGTATGTATGTATGTTATTGTATGTATGTATGTATGTATGTATGTATGTTGTATGTATGTTATGTATGTATGTATGGTATGTATGTAATGTATGTATGTATGTAATGTAATGTTATGTAATGTATGTAGTATGTAATTATGTATGTTATGTATGTATGTATGTTATGTATGGTATGTATGTATGCTATGTATTGTATGTATGTATGTATGTATGTATTATGTATGTAATGTAATGTAATGTATGTAATGTTAGTAATGTATGTATGTATGTATGTAATGTATGTATGTTGTATGTATGTAGTATGTAATGTATGTATGCTATGTAATGTATGTATGTATGTTATGTATGCATGTATGTATGGATAATGGGGGAGGGAGGGTGGAACGGAGGGAGGGTGGGAGGGAGGGAGGGAGGGAGGGAGGAGAGGGAGGAGAGGGAGGGAGGAGAGGGAGGGAGGGGGAAGGAGGGAGGGAGGGAGGGAGGAAGGAAGGGTAGGAGGGAGGGAGGGAGGGAGGGAGGGAGGGAGAGGGGGAAGGGATGGGAGGGAGGAGAGGGAGGGAGGGAGGGGAGGAGGAAGGAAGGGAGGGTAGGGAGGGAAAGGGGAAAGGGAAGGGGGAGGGAAGGGGAGGGAGAAAGGGAGGGAGGAAGGGGGGCGACGGGAGGGAGGGAGGGATGTTTGGATGTTTGATGTTCCTGTATGCTAATGTATGTATGTATGTATGTATGTATGTATGTATGTATGTATGTAGTAATGTATGTATTTTAGTAAATGTATGTATGTATGTATGTGATGTATGTATGTATGTAGTGGCTATGATAATGGTATGGTGGAATATGATAATGCTAGTGTATGCAGTGTATCCTATTGTATGTGGGTGGTAGAGGGGGTGATGTGATGGGGTAGTGTAGTGTAATTGGATGGGTGGTATTTTATGTATTGTATGTAATGTATGTTATGTAGTTGTGTTTTTGTTATGTGAGTGTATGTATGGTATTTGGATTTGCTTAATGGGGGTATATGTAGGGGTGGATGTTAATTGTTAGTGTGTTATGTATGTTATTTGGTTCTGTTTTGGTTGTTTTGCCGAAAGTGTTGTTATGCATGGTTTGTTATTGATGTTTCATTGGTTGTGATGGATGTTATTGTGGATGTTTATTTGTGGTATGTATTGGATGTTATTTGTGGGGAGGGTGATGTTAGTGGTGTTATGGCTTGTTGTTATTGGATTGTATTTTGTTATTTTTGGTGTGACGTATTGTTTGGTGGGTTGTGTTAGTGGTATGTTATTGTGTTTATGTGATGTGTATGTTTTATCTTGGGTGTTTGTGGTGAATGGGGATGTGATGGCTTTGGGTTTTTATTGTTAGGGGGTATGGGTAGGTTATGGGGGTTTATTGTATGTGGTAGGGTATTGTATGTAGAATTGTTGGAGATTTGTTTTGGATGTACGGGTGTTTGGGGTATGGGGGGTTTATGGGTTATGTTGAGCTGTGGTGTAGGGGGTGAGGGGTTTGGCTGTTTGTTTTTGATGTTTATTGTGGGTTTTGATGTATGGGTGTGATTTGGGGATGTTTTTTGTTTGCGGTTTTTTATTTTTGTTGTTTTATGTATAATTGTTTTTGTTTTGTGTTTTTTTGTTTGTTTTGTGATTTGTTTGGTTTTTGTTGTTTTGGGGTGTTTTTTTTTGGCTTTTTTGTTTTCTTGTGGGTGGTCGGTGGCGTGTTTTTTTGTTTTTATTTGTATTTATGTTTTGTTTGGATGTTTTTATTGTTTTGTGTTTTGAGGTTGTTTATGTTTTTGTTTGGTGGTTATTTGTTTTTATTTGTGGTTATGTTTATTTTTTTGGGTATTTTGTTTTTTTGTGTTGTGTAGATGTATGATTGGGTTTTATATGGGGTTGGGTGGTTATGTGTGTATTGTATTGTATTTTGAATTTCGTGGTTTCTTTGGGATTGTGGTAAGGTGTGCGGGGTATTTTTTTTTTGGTGAGGGTGTCTGGGTATCTTATTCGTGGGGTGGGTTTTTTGAGTTTGTTGTTGTTTGATGGTTGCGTATGTTTAAGGGTGTGAAGTGGTAGGGTGTGGCGTGGATGTAGGTGTGTATTTGGTGTCTGGTGAATGATATGTATAGGTATGTATGTATGTATGTATGTATGTATGGTTTTAATGTAGTGGTTAGTTGGGGTTTTGGTTATTGTATGGGGGGCTTAGTGGTAGGTAATGGTTGGCGTTATGGT
>CM039467.1:10229645-10348765 GCA_022414725.1 Microglena sp. YARC
AACAAGAAGATGTCAGAAACAAGGTTATGTGTGAAGGCCCGTGATACGAGCCTGTTTGTGCGACTGCCGACTTCCCTTGTTCGATCAACTTACAACAGAAGGCTGCTTACTCTCATATGTGTCAGTTTTTCGAAGTAAACTCATCTTCACTAAGGACATTTTCACTAACAGCTTGTTCCAGCAAATATGAAGGTCCCGGTATAACCGCGATAATTAATTTTCGGAAGATGGGGTTTAGACCATCGACCTCTAGCCACGGTGGTTCTATTAACTTCGGTGAAAGCATCGGTGGAACTGTTCCACCAAAAACCTGTTAAGATCAGTCTTTTTGCAACTCTGGACCAAGTAAGTTCAAAACTGGGCTCAAACCGCTGGCAACTGCGCTCTGCAGCACCTCTCTCACCCGCGATTCATGACAAGGCTGATTTCAGCGTTATTCACTTTGGCCCCGGCGGTTGCTCAGCGAAGCTATCTAGGCCTCGAAAATATTGCGTCAGGCAGGGACGTGCCAGCTACTGCTGCGCGACACAGATCCATTTTTGGTCGAAAACTGCTTGCGAATAATGATGGAGTGTCCGAGAAAACAAAGAAGGATGCGGGACTTCCAAAGCAAGCGATGTTTTTAAGCAGGCGTGGGGGCTCCCATACTTCGTGACGTCACTACTATCTCATTCAATCAACCCGAAAATTAAACCGTCCTCTAACTTTCTTTTATGGGGGGGGGGTGCGCCATTGCAACTAACACGGCCGACGGTTTGGCTCTTGCGGATCCTTAACTTTTTGTGTTTGCCAGACCAACACACGCCCATGAGGTTCACGCAGGCCCCGCCGAAAATATACACGATTTACCGCCGCTTAACCAGACCTTAACTGGTTGAACACCAGCTGTACAGCACCCCCTAGCGAAATTGCAGCTGTGAATGTTTTATACCTCACTCCTGGCACCGGCTATACCCCTTAGAGCACTCATGCCGCAACGAGTTGCGATTCATCTTTTATGACTACGTCGATCCGAACTCTGTCAGCATTATTAAATCTCTGTCTTAGTCTAACTATAATACTATTCTATGCAGCCCTCCAAGAAGTCGCAATTACGACGGCGATTCATCCGACACCTGCACTATGCCCCCCCACCTCCCACCCCCACCGTTCCCACGCGACCCCCCCCCCCTCTTCCACCCCTCTCTGTAGTTAGTTGGGGGGCGGAGGGGGGGGGGGGCGGGCGAGACAGACTTCAGTCGTTAGTCGCGGCGATTTCTCCGTTTTAAGCATAGGTACCCGTCGTGGTACTCCATCTCCTCCTCCTCACCGCCTAAGTAGTAACAACGTCTTAACGCGCATCCGTCTCTCGCTACATTATCCGCCTGTCCACTCCCAAACAGTGATGCCGTAGGCAACTACGCACAGCACAGGCGCTAACCTGTCGACCGACCAACCTACACCTGTACCAATGAAATACCATAACTGCACTCGAGGGATCTACAATGTGCGCGTGCAATCCCAAAGAAAGGGCCGGGGACACACATCGTTCAGGTGGTGTTCACACACTCCAGCACAAGCAAGTATGTTTTCCTCGATCACCGGTAAACGTCAGTGCTGTGGGGGGAGGCAGGTCGGGGTTCAAGGTGGGGGTGTGTAGTGGCGGTCCATCTGTGGGAGAGTGGGGGCGGTGGCCTGGGAGTAAAGATGGATTTTAAGGTGGTGGTGATGGTGGTGGTCGATGTTGTGTATTGTGTGTGTGTGTGTGTTTGCTGTGCTTGGGTGTGCTGTTATGTTGTTTGTGCTTGCATGTGTTACTGGTGTATTTTTGTGTGCGTGTGTGTGTGTGCAGTTTGCGTGTTAGTGTTTTTCTATTTATTGCCGTTGGTATCTGTGAGGTTAGTGTATTTATTTTGTGCGTGATTGCGGCTAGCTGTGGTATTTATGTATTTTTGTGTGTCGTGTTTTTTATGTTTTTTTTTTTTGGGCAGACACTCGGAAATTACAAGGTAAGTATGACGACAAAAACCTGCCTTTTCTTCCCGTACTTCTCTAATTTATATCGTCATACAGATAGCTAACCCCTCCCTTGCATACTTTTCTCACTTGGAATCAGATGCACTATCAATGAAAGTGGTGAAGTATGAATAGATAAGCGTGTATTTATGGTTAGATTTTCTCACGACCGCTTAGTTTTTGACATCTACTCAAATGATGAATTAGCGAATACATCCTCAAAAGATCATCCAATGCATGGAATTAACGTATCCTAACATGCTAAAACTCCTTCGAGTCGGCCGTATTAGCTTAATAGATAAAACTACACTCATATGCAGATAACTAATCAGAATTCTTCCCCGCAAATATATGTGTATGTACTTGGATTGAGCAATGCCCCAGCAGCTGCCCCAAAACCAGTACGAGTAAAAGTAAGCATCTTTGAACTACCAACGACAAAGCGTTCGTCAACATTAATATTCTTCGACAATTAGCACTGTTCAGTGCCAACTTACCTTACAAACCAAGTTGTTCCTGACCTCATACCTCAAGGGCGGACTGTCTTAGCTCTTCTCAGTGCTCTGACCAAGTCACCAGTGTCGCATAGGGCAATGGATGATTCGAATTTGCATCACATTTGCCACAAGCCTTCAACCTTTTTGTATGGCTAGTAGCTTAGCTACAAGCTACTTAGAAATAAAATTGAACTACAAACTACTAGCCAATAGTTAGCCTGTAGCAAGCGGATTTGTACTAGGATCTTATTAGCAAAGAAACAAAGTAGCTACTTAGCTGCACTCTTTCTAAATGTTTCAAAAGGTTGAGGAATGGCTTATAGACGGTAGCGGTCACGACCAGAGACTGGCCAAACAATACCGCCTGGCGGTGTTGTTTGTAATGGGGACGGAGGTCATACCAGAGAGGCGGGTCAGTGGCAAGGGACCTTCTTTCCAAAGCCACCACTCCTCGGGAATCATCTTGCCACAGGCCTGGGCATAGATCCAGCAGAAGTTGGCCACCAGAAGGATGATCACACCGGCTGCCATGGTCTGAACAGCGCCTGCACATAGTCGGCGCACGTCCCTCAGCACGCTGTCAAAAAGGCGTCGGCGAAGTTGGCAGGGTGTGCCGGGGCCACTGCCGGATGGGAATGAGGCCTGGTTGATGGCTCCAGCGCGTAGTAGGATCGGCGGGACCACCACGTAGTAGCTTGGATGATCAACGGATGGTGGTGGTGATGTTGAGGGTGCAGGTGGATGATGTAAACCCAGGAAGCCCTTGGTGTCAGCGCTATATGAAAGAACCGAGACCTTGAAAAGGAGGATGATGTGGCAGGCATGATGCGGGTAGGAGGGAGAACTCGAGGAAGATGATAAACCAGAAAAGGAGTGGCAACCACCATTAAACAAACTGAATCCTCCGTCGCTGGCTTGTGTCGGGAGACCCACACTCCTGGGTGAAAATCCTTTCACAACTAAAAAAAAAAGAAAAAAAAAAGGAGAGGGACAGTCCGCAGATATACTCATCCGTTGATCTTTGAAGCAAAACACGGTCGCGGGAGTTAAAGCCCCAGGCAAAGAGTTGGACAACAACCAGGAAGAGGTGCTGTCAGTCAATGCACAGATCAGAAGCGGAAGCCAAGCCACCCAAAATGATAGCCCATCCACAGAACATGACAAACACAACGAGGGCTGGAAGAATACGTTGCTGATGGCTCCCATTTGACGAGTGGAGAGCCAGGGCTGGCAAAGGGTGCCTGCACCAGTCAGCATGTCAAAGGCGCGCCTCTCCACCTCAAGGATAAGGGCTCCTCCGGGATAGACTGTCCGGGCAGCACAATGCCGCCATCAGCAGTGGTCAAAGCAAATGATCTGCTCTGGGGGGGACTCCCAGCATCTCCCCCGAAGGTCTCTTTCGCCTCGGAGAACTTTGGCTCCGGGGGCAATGGCAATGGGGAAGGGCCTGGGCAGAGCGCTGGAGCCATTCTGGAGGGTAGAAGTGGTGCGACACATCTTGCGGGAAAAAGGATATACGATGATTCCGAGATAGCTTTCGCCGGAAGTGCTTATAAGCTATACAAACTGACTGTATGTGGTAAATTGTAATTTGTGTTAGTGTATTTAATGTTTGTGTGTGTATGTGCATACAGTTTGTATTTCTGTGTATCTGGTACCAGAATGCACTTGCAGAAGGAACACTTACAAACCACACGCAGACACACACACACATCGACTTACACACCAACACACACACACACCTCCCCCCCCCCCCCCCCCCCCCCCCCCCCCCCCCCCCCCTGCTAGCCTCCTAATCAGTGCAATTAATAACGTACGTTCTTAAGTATGTAGCGTGAAATCCCCTCTGAGCTTGATGACCCAAGTGTTGAACTAGCACGTTGAACCCCCCTGCGGAATGAAGGAACAACGGTACGGAAACGAATATTTGGCAGCCAACAGCCCTACTAAGGGCGCCCGGCGCCCAAAACTGAAAGTCAGATTTCTATTCAGTGGCGCGAATTCATTAGCCCTGCTATTTCGCAAGCCTTCATACCGCAATGATAATCAATAATCCAATAATTTGAATATTTGTGGGGGGAGCAGTTGGCTTTTTTTTTTTTTTTTTTTTACGAAGGGGGGAACCAGTGAAAGGCGCAACTGATAAACCTAGCCCTTTGTGACCAAGAGAGAAAGACCAAAAGAAAAAGACAAGAACGGCTAAGGGACAGCTAAGGGACCGGACACCACCTGGGCAGACGTCAAGGGACAAAGGAGGATAGGAACAGAAGACAAACAAACCAGAGAGGCAAGGAAGAAGCCAAAAAACAGGAAGCCCAAGAGAAGGGGCTAGGACTACTACTAAGAAAAAAGGCCAATGAAGGGGGGGGCCATAACAATTTTTTTTTTTTTTTTTTTTTTTTACATAGGGAGGAACCAGGAAAGGAACATCTGATAAAACCTAGCCCTATGTGACGAGGAAGAAAAACCAAAGAAGAAGACTAGAGGACATGGACCAAAAGTCCGCTAAGACAAAAGATCGAAGACAAAAGACATTGCAACCTCTAACAGTCACCGGATCAGAAGACTGAAAGAGGAGATGCAAACTAAGGAGGACCCCAAAAGGAAAACTACTGCGAGAAAAACTTGCAAAAAAACAATGCCAAAAAGCAGGGAGGCAACCAGAAAAGAAGAAAGACAACTGGAAGCAAAGAGAAAACCTAAAAGACTGGTCTGGGCAGGTAAACAACAGGAATGAAGACAAAGAGCAGTATCAAGATCTAGATCTTTGATCTGGATCTTATCGCAGATCTGGACCTTGATCTTGGTCCAGATCTAGCCCCCAGATCTGGAACGTATTGTCGTATGTGCTGTGTCCAACGTTGTCGTGTGCTGTGTAGAATAACAGGAAGCACGGACCCGTTGAAATCAGAAGGTGCAGGGTTTGAATCCTTACAGGAGCACTTCAGTGTTTTGCGGCGCTGTCAACCGCCATGGGTAGCTTTGACCAGGTTAAAGTAGCAGCTCGTTCCCTACCATGTAAGACGGGGATCCCTTAATACCACGCCCTACTAAGCGTTATCATTACTTCAAGAATCCTTTTGTCCACACCCATGTGCTTACATTATGTAACGTACTCAGGCCTCATATGAGAGAGTGGTGCAAGTCCTAGTGTGTACATGTATACACACTAGAATTAACGTTAATTTACTTTGATCACATTTAATTGAATGGAATAAAATCAAAATTAAAATAACACAACGTTAAATACAATGAAATTAAAAATCAATTGAATTCAGAATTCTGATAATTTCGCTCGGGACGCGCCTGAATTCTAGTGTCTACTTCTGTACAAGGCAGGGTTTTTTCAGAACATATCGTTGCACGTTCATACGCCAGATTTCATAGGGTCCTCTACATTGCTGAAGTATATTTCATAACATGAAACCAATAAAGCTCAAACGACTGTAAGCAGTTAGCAGGTTACATCCTCAAAGGCCGCGCGAAAAAAAATCAGAAATGCAAGTACAATGATCGGATATATTTTTGATGGCTATATATATACTATATATATATTTTTTTTTTTACAAAAGGGGGGAACCAGGAAAAGGCGCAACCTGATAAAAACTAGCCCTTTGTGACCAAGGAGGAAAGACCAAAGAAAAAGACAAGAACGGCTAGAGGGACAGCTAAGGGACGGACACCACTTGGGCGATGTAAGGACAAAGGAGGACAGGAACAGAAGACAAAACAAACCAGAGAGGCAAGGAAGAATCCAAAAACAGGAAGCCCCAGAGAAGGGGTTAGGACTACTAAGAAAAAAAACCTATGAAGGGGGGGGTCCATAACATTGCAACCTCTAACAGTCACCGGATCAGAAGACTGAAAGAGGAGATGCAAACTAAGGAGGACTAAAAGGAAAACTATGCGAGAAACTAAGAGAAAAACAAGGGGGGAGGGGGGGGGGGGGGGGACTAAGGAGGCAACTGAGGGGGAAACTAAGGAGGCAAACTAAGGGTGGAAACTGAACTAGGGAAAGCAAACTAAGGGAGAGAAACTTCAAAACAAGCCAAAAGCAGGGAGGCAACCAAAGAAGAAGAAAGACAACTGGAAGCATAAAGCGAAACCTAAAAGACTGGTCTGGGCAGGTAAACAACAGGAATGAAGACAGAGACAGTATCAAGATCTAGATCTTGATCTGGATTTTAGCGCAGATCTGGACCTTGATCTTGGTCCAGATCTAGCCCTAAATCTGGAACGTTGTCGTGTGCGTGTCCAAATCTGCGAACCTGATCCTGCTCTGGGGCAGGGTCTTGATCTTGGGCTTGGGCTGGATCTAGGTCAAGGTCAAGATCGGGGCCTAGAGCTGGGGCTTGGGCTGGACCTAGGTCAGGGTCTTAGATCAGGGTCTAGAGCCTCGGGAATGGGCTGGGCCTGGGTCAGGGTCTAGAGCAAGGTCTAGATCCGGGTAATGGGCTGATCTGGGTCAGGGTCTAGATCAAGGTCTAGAACTAGGGCTTGGGCTGGGTCTGGGATTGGGTCTGGGATTGTAGGGAGCGCTGGGGCCATGGGGATTGTCATTTCCATGGTGCGGGGGAGTATCAGGCTCCTGGTCACCGGGAGTGACCCCAGTCATGGTGCAAAAGATCCGGGGTGGACAATAAGCTTGCAAAGGAAGCCACTGTGAGAGAGCAAATCTAGGCCACGCCACCAATCTTGACAGAGGGCGCCCATTAATCAAGGTGTCGAAGATCCGTCTGGGTGCGCATCCAGTCCCTGGCGATTGCTTGGTGAAGGTGGCCAAGGGCAAGGCAGATAGCCTTGTGGTGAAGGGGCTCAAGAATGGTCCAGTCTGTCAGCCCGGGACCGAACGGACCTGCCATAATTCGCGCCCAAGTGGTTATACGCAGGAAGGACCACAACCTTAGGGTAGAGGGAGGAGGGGGGTGTCCCGGGCCAAAGGTGATGTCGTCACCGAGGAGGAAGAAGGGGCAACGAGGAAGGCGCTGCCCACCGGTGAGGGTCTCCAAGTGGAAAGGAGCCAGTCTATGACAGGGGCAGAATCAGGGCATTCCAGAGAAGGCGTGAGACATCTGTGTCAGCAGTGTGCAGCTGCAAGCAGTCAGGGCTGGAGCAGACTATGGAGGGGGGGTCGTCTTGGTTGACCCGTTGGAAGCGTCCTCGTACATGAGCAAGGAACGCATTGCAGCCAAGGGTGCCATGAAGCAAGCTCCGGCAAGTGATGGTATAAGGACGATGGAGAGTCTTGTCAGCGAGGCGTACCCACACCTGCAAAAAGCCTGCACGTAGAGGGAGGGAGACTTGAGGTTCGTCTTGTCTTTGAGCAGTTCTCTCCGCTGGGCCTGGACGGGAGGGGCGGACATGTTGTAAGTCCACCCAAGCGTTCTGTGGAAGGTCTTCAGGGGAGGGGACTGGAATAGGGGTGACAACGAGCGCTCTCTCTCTGTTGCTGAGGCAATCCATCGGATTCAAGACCACGGAGGCCTCGCAGGTCAGGGTTAGTGCTAGGGTGAGTGTCCAAGGTGGAGGGGGGTAGAATGCTCCACAGCCCGGGCCAAGCAGCACGTTCCTCGGTATAACCTGGCACAAAATGGTGGGAACTGGGGCTTTGTTGCATGATATGTTGGTGAAGAAGGGCCTGCCTTGCTTGGCGCACAGAGAGTTCAAGAAGGTTCACCTCAGTATCATCATGGAGGTGGAGACCCCATGTTGTTGGGTCCAGTTGGAGGTCCTCCCAAAGACCAACCAGCCATGGTTCCAAGAGCTCTTGCCTCTGGTGGGGGGGGAGGCCTTGCTGGATCAGCTGCTCCTCAAAGTCTGCCCGTAATCATGCTTCTCGAGGTTTCTTGCGTACGGTGATGAGGGCAGCTTGGGGGTGTCCTTGGGGGGGAAGGGCAGGAAGGGTGAGTGGGTGTAACCGCCAGAGGGCCAGACCTCCCAAAGACGTCCTCTCCAGTGAGGGATCTGGCCCCTCTGCAAGGGGACCAGCAGGGGCCACAGCTGGAAAGAGCTTCCATTTGGGAGGTGGAAGTTCCAGGAAGGAGGACAGCATCCCGCCAGGGGATGCTGTCCTCCTTCCTGAACTTCCACCTGAAAAAAAAAAAAAAAAAAAAGGGTCTGCAGAGAGGAGAGGATGAAGTCAAGGTCTTGGACAGCAGCGGGAGGAGGTGAGCTCGTTGTTGATGAGCTGAGCGGATGTCCTTGAGACGGTGCCACGAGAGTGCTTGGGAGGAGAGCACTTGGTTTGAGGTGATGGGCATGGACGGAAAAGGAGGGTGTTGTTGAAGGTGGTTTCCAGAAGGATGGATTGGGGGCACTGCATGGGCGGAGCGATAATTCTACGAATGTTCAGTAGGAGAAAAGCCTCTGCACTTTCCCGGCCAAGTGGTGGTGATTGAGGCGATGTCCACAGAAGACGGGGCGGTAACCAGGGCATGATATCCACTTGTCCTGACCTGGAGGAAGGCGCACAGCCCGAGAAATCTCGTGACGGTAGAGCTGCTGCCAGGGGTGACCTGTGTAACTGAAGAGGAGCCATGTGGTCTTGGCCAGCATAGCAGCCGAGTGGGAAGCAAGATGGGGTACAGCAAGCCCTCCTCGATGAAAAGGAAGGACGGCTGTCCCGAAGCGGGGGAAGAGGTGTCCTGGACGTGGTGATTCCTCCTCCTGCAGGCTACAGGTTGCAACAAAGGCATTGAGAGAAGATTGCAACTACTGGCGGAGAGGCGCTGGTGGTGAAGCAAAGTTAGCCTGGAAGATGAACTTGGAAGCCAAGCATTGCATAGCAACATGCGCCCTTCCAATAACATTTGAGATTGCGTGAGAGCCATGGAGCTGCTGCACGTGAGATGCTATGGGGCATGTGCTGGTAGGCTGCAGCCTTGCAAAGGGCAGTGTCTGCACCGAACGGCACGCCCAGCAATCTGTGAGGTGTGTCTGGGATGGAGGTGGTAGGTCAAGTGATGGGTGCCAAGGCGGGGTCCAGATCTGCAGGGAGGGGTATGTCTAGGGGAAGTTCAAGAAGCAGAAGACGGTTCTTGGGAACAGACTGGGCGGGTAAGCCAGCCGAATTGGCTACAACGTATGTCTCCTTGATGATAGGCCCATCTGTGGCTGGGTTGAGGACAAAGTGCTTGCCATCGTCAGCAAACGAGAGGGTGGCAGGGGCCAACTCTCCTGAGGGAAGACGGAAGGATTGCAGAGTTCCACAAGATCTCAGTTGGTTATTGTAGGTGATGAAGGGCTCAAAGATGATGACCCATTGATTACAGCTCAACCCTGAGGGAAGCCGGAAGTGTTGGGAAGGAGGTAGTGAAGAAACCGTTGAGACGCACTCGCGTAGAGCTGCCATTCATGGGATATCGCACCAGCGCGTGATGCCTGCACTATTGAATCCCATGGCTGACATTGTCTTTAGGAGCCATCCCCTGTTGACAGAATCATAAGCTTTAGTGAGGTCAGAATGCAGCAACCAGCCTGGTAAGCCAAGCTCTTTCAAGCGCGCAGCCAAGCCTAGGTGATAGCGGATGTTGTCACTGATGTCTCTGCCACGGAGGAAAGCTGATTGAGTGACGTTGATGAGATATTCCAGTGGGCGTTGCAGCCGTGAGCCATGAGCAAAAGGATCAGCTTAAGGTCGCAATTGAGAAGGGTGATAGGACGGTAACCTGCGAGGGAGTCTTGGGGCTGACCAGTCTTGTGGAGAAGGCAGATGTTCCCTGAAGGAGGGGTGCTAGGGGGGCCGAGTTAACTTGATCTTGGAAGGCAGAGTTGAAACCCCTTTTTTTTTTTTTTTTTTTTTTTTTACAAAACCCTTTTTACTTTTTTTTTTGAAGGATCGGGGACAGTTCTTCATGGAACGCATTGTAGAATTCAAAGGGAAGTACCGTCATAACCTGGGCTGGAGCCTCGAGAAGGCAGAGCGGATGGCAAGGTCCATCTCCTCTGATGTGATTAGGCCATCGCCATTGACACCTTCTGCAAGGGCTGCATAACTAGGGGGGAGGGGACGAGGGAGGGATGTGAGCAGAAGATCCTGGTTAGCCTGGTTGATGTGAGGGTTTGACGATACAGTCCAAAGGAGGAATCAGCACTATAAAAAGTCCCGAGCATACTCCCAGTCCTATGTTGACTCCTTTCATTGAAAAGAGGTCAGCCACAGAAAGGGGGTGATGCTGGGGTGGCCCTGGAGGCTGGATAAGCTTGATGTGGACTAGGTTTTTTTTTTTTTTTTTTTTTTTACAACAGGGGGGATAAAGGCAACTGATAAACCTAGCCCTTTGTGGGTGAAACGGGAAAGCTGGTGGAAGTAGAAGGAAGATGAATCCCCCGAAAAGTGTGCTCAAGGATAGGTAGAGCTTTGAGCATTGGAGCAAGGAGTTGCTGCCAAGCGAGTGTTGCTGCTAATGCCTTAGCCTTGGCTATGTTGAGGCGTGCCAGGAAAGAAATTGCATCGGGGGAGAAAATGCACCTGTGAGAATTCCTGCCGGGCGTCGTCCTCCGCTAAGCGGCGGCCACGCTGGCGGGCACGGCGATGCTTCTTGTAAATGGCCCAACTGCTGGTGCGAATAACTTCCTTCATGTTGTCCCATTTTGTGACGATGTCTGAATCAGGTAAGAGGTTTAGGAGGAGGGATTGTGAAGCGATGATGTTCTTGACACTCAATCACAAGCTTCTGGAATGTTGAGGAGGAAGGAGGGGGAACCCTTGCAGCCTTGGCCCTTGGGTGGAGCGTGGCCTAGGAAGGAGAGGGTTATAGACACAGGGCGGTGGTCAGAGATAAAGCCAGAGGTAGGGAGAATGGAGGAAGTGGCTGTGAAGAGGGCTAGGAGGGAGTCTGAAGCCAGCCAGCGGTCAAGCCTACCGCCCGATGAGGCTGGGATGCTCCAATGTGTGAAGTCTTTGGCAGTCGGGTGCGTGTTTCCTCCAGATGTCTTGTAGGCTGTAGTATTCATGATGTCTGCAAGGGAGGTGCCCCCTGCATGCGACTCATGGGGTCAATATTAGTCTGTGAGGAGGGTAGACCGCATCGAGGGGGTCAAGAATGCAGGTTGAAATCACCAACAACGAGAAGGAGGCGTCCGTCAGTGGGAAGGTTGGGACGCACGCAGTTGAAAAAGAAGTCTTCTCTGTCAGAAGCTTGGGCCGGAGCATAGACGCACAAAATGGTGATGACGGAGTCACCAATGAAAGCATCGATGCCTAGAATGCGGCCTGTTGGACCTAGGATAGGTCTTAGGACGGGATCTGTGATGGGGCAGTGAGGTCTTAATATCAGGATGATGCCTTCAGTGTGCCCTGTACCAGGGCAAAAGAAAAATCTTGCGCCTGGCCAGATTGCCCCCGCGCCTGGGAGGTGTTGAAGAAGGTCCTCGGGTGATGAGGTTGACCTTACTTCAGTGAGCACTGCCATATCCACTCGCGTTTCTCGAAGCCAAGAAATGTGCTCAAAGAGTTTAAGGGTGTAAAGTCCTTGCGCGTTGGTGCAGACAAAGGTACTCCTCGGAGGGGCATGCTGTGCATTCATTCGTGTTCTCCCCTGGTGTGATCCCGGCTTGTGTTGCCGCTGATATTTAAGCGTGCAGATTTGCGGGTTGACCTAGGGGACATTTCAGAGAGAGAGGGTGCTGGGAAGAGAGACTGCCCACCAGGGCTGTTGGTCTTCTGGACTTTCCGAGTTCTCTTGCGAGAGTGGACAGCCTGTTTGAAGAGGGACGGCCTGTAAGGGGTGAACGGCCTGAAGAGAGGAGGTGGCACGGTGAGGGGGGGAAGCTTGAGTGGGGGAGGTTGCCTGTAGAGGGGGAGGGGCTGAGCGCCACCAACGTGCGTTGTCAGCACGTGAAGTGGAAGGGGGGGTGGCAGGAGGAGTTAAGAGAAGGGGAGAAGGAGCAGGGACGGGGGAGGTGGGATCTGGGGGGGTGTATGCTCCAAGGGCCGAGTGGATGCCCAGGCTGGAAGAAGAAAGCGAGGGGATAGATGAAGGAGAGGGAGGAGTAGGGAGGAGCAGGGGGCCAAGTCCTCGCGTGGGGATGGAGGGGGAGGAAGAGAAGAAGGGGAGGGGATGAGAGGGATATAAAAGGGTTCGGAGAACTCTTCGTTGTCATCGCTGTCACTATCAATATTAGGTTGGATGCCAAATCGAAGGGGGACTGGGCTGCAGTCGCCCCTGCAGCTAGGACACGAGGAGTGTCCTATAGTGAACCAAGTCGTGATGCATGTGAAGTGGAAGGAGTGCGCACAAGGTGTCCAATAAGGGGGCTCGATCCCAAAGGGGTTGAGACTAATGGGGCAGCAAAGCAGATCATGCTGGGTATTTGATAGAGAGTCCAGATCGCTGGTGGCTGGAGGGTGGTGGGTGATGGCGGAGAGAGGTAAGGAAGGGGTGTGGGAGGGACGTCGGGTGGCCAGTGGGCTGGAGGAAGAGGGAGGGACAGGAGAGGGAGGGAGGTGAAAAGGAAGGGGACAGGGATGGGCAGGAGGAGTCTGGTTTGCCCTTGAGATGGCGCAGCACCAGCAGCAGCTGCTGCATCAGAGATGGGTCGGGGGGTTGAAAGCGATGGGTCTGCGAGGGAAGGGGCGGCGGAGATAGGAGGGACTTGAGCTGGGTAGAGGGAGAACTCTGGATGAGATGAGTTAAAGGGGGCTGGAGAGGGGGATGAGGATAAGGGGGGAGCGATGGAGAGGAAGGAATCTTGGACAGGGGAAGATGGAGACTCTGCTAGTGAGAGTTAGAGGGGAGCGGAGAGGGGGGGGAGAATGCTATAGGAGATTGTGTGGGTACCAAAGCTGTTGCTGTGGGTGTCAACACTGAGTCTGCTACTGGTGGTGTCAAAACATCTGCTGCTGTAGGAAGATCCCGATTCCTCTACCGGTGGCAAAGCTGTGTAAGCCAGTGCAGGTGTTAAAGCAAATGATGCTGATACTGTAGCCAATGCAGCGGGTGCTAAAGCTGAGACCGATGTTGCTGTCGTTGGTGGCTGAACCAAGGCTCCTACTACAGGTGCCTGTGCTAGTGCAGCTTGGTTTTGTAATGGAGTCAATTTTTTTTGTTTTGTTTTTTGAGCCTTTAGCTACTGATGCTGATGCTGTTGCTGGAGCTGAGGTTGACGCTGCTGAGGGAGGTTGAGCTGATCCTGATGCTGATCCTGATGCTGGTGCTGAGGTTGCTGAGGGTCCTGATGGTGATAGCACTGTGGATGATGCTGATGCTAATGCTAGTGTTGCTTGGTCTGATGCTGATGCTGAGGCTGAGGGAGCTGGAGCTGATGCTAGAACTAATACAGATGCTAATGTTGATGCTGACGCTGAGGCTGAGACTGAGGCTAAGGCTGAGGCTGCTGATGCCGAGGCTGAGAGAGCTGGAGCTGATGCTAGAGCTGATACTGATGCTGATGCTGATGCTGATGCTGAGGCTGAGGCTGTGGCTGAGGCTGTGGCTGTGGCTGAGGCTGAGGCTGAGGCTGAGGCTGAGGCTGCTGATGTTGGTACTGCTGAAAGCCGAAACAGATCTTGGAGTGGAAGGTGCAACTGATGTTAGTTGTTGAATCTAATGGTGGTTGTTGCTCTTGATGGGCAGATGCTGGTACAGAAGCGTGAGAAGGAGCTGATGCTGAAGAAGTTGCTTGAGAGTGTGCTGCTTCTGGTGCTGTAGCTGCGGCTAGATCTAATTCTGCACCTGGGGTGATGTGGATGAGCTGCCTGTGGATCTTGAAGTGGAGTATGAAATTGTGCTTCATCTTGAAGAAGGGGGTGCGGGTGAAGTTCCTGGCTCAGTGTTGGCGGTGCTGTCGATGGGGCCTGCTGAAGTCACTGGGTCTGTGTGTGTCTCCGACAGGAGAAGGCTTGAAAAAGATTGTAACCTGGGGGCGAGCTCTGAGGGAACCGGCATGGAGGAGTGCCTCAGTAGAGGGAAACATGTAGGGGCTGTCGGGAGAGGGGGATGGTGTGGTGGACCATGTTGAGAAGGAGGGTGGGGTGAGAGTGCTGTGGACTGGACGGTGGGAGGGACAGGGGAAATGGAGAGAATGAGGAGGGGTACCATAGGTCGGGGGCCCGATGGGTTCCATGTTGGAAGAAGGGGAAGGGAAGGGGAGGGGGGAAGGAGGAGGAGGAGGAGGGGAAGTAAAGGGGAGGGTAGAAGCAGAAGGGCCCTGGAAAGAAGTGAGAGGGGATGTGGTGGAGAGGTGGGAACGAGCAGAATGGGAGGGGAGGGGGAAGAGAGAGGATCTTGATCCAAGAAGGTGCTGAAGGGGGGTCTACCAGGGAGGGAGAGGGAGGGGAGAAAGGGTGGCAGGCGGTGGAGGAAGGGGGTCTTCTGGGGGTGGGATGATATCCACGATGAAGACGGCAGCGTTGGCACACGCCAGACTGTAGCGGAGGGATAAATGACTGCCCCCGGGACGGGAGCAAGGGGGAAGTTGGAAAGGTGGGCAGGAATTGTCTTGTAGCCGGCCGCTGAAAGGATGGCCTCAGGAAGGCCAATGCGTGCGCATTGGAGGGTACGTTGAAGAATTTAAGGCGGCGTGTGAAGAGGGGAGAGGGGGAGGAGCAGAGGATAGGGGGATGAGGATCTGTCGCTGTCCCCACTCCACAGTGAAGTTGCCAGAATGAGATAGCCGCTCTGGAAAGGTCAGCGTAATATCGGCCAGTGGGTGCAAGGACCGATGCACCAATAAGCTTTTGCATGGGACCCGCATCGCCCCATTGGTGGCATACCATGGAGAAAGGGGGTGAAGTACTGGAGGAGGAAGGTGAGAAAGGCTGGCAGCTCTTGGGGCTCAACTGCTGCTTTACCTACTTCCAGTAAGAAGGTGTGCGGGCATGGAAGGATGTGCGAGACTTGGAGCTGGTCATCCATGGGGCTTGCTGTAGAGTCTGGGGGATGTCTCGCACATCAGTGGTCCATTGGGATCTTCTAAGCATGTGCTGAAGCCATGGGGGAAGCTGCATGAGGCTGTCAGAGAGAAGGAACAGAAGAGGCCATGATAGCTGAAAGGGCTGGGAGAAGTATAAGCTGCAGGTGTAGGATTGACTCCATGCAAAGAAGGAAGGGCTGAAAGTGTGTGGGGAAACTCGAGTGTCAGACCAGGCTGGCTGAGACACTGCTGCTATTGCAGGGCTGAAGGGGGAAGCAGAGAGTATCAAGAAGGACAATTTCGCACACTGAGCGGCTTGAGAGCTTCAAGACGAGCAAAAATATTGTGGAACACTGTAACGTATTGAGGGAAGAGTGAGAAAAAGGCTGTCGAAGTTGAGGTCGGCCAGAGGAGTGAAAAGTCGTCCAGGTGCATGCCGCACGCCCGCAACGGAATTGATTGGTGGTTGCGAAGCTCAAGAAGCTGCGCGAAAGATGCGGAAGCTGAAAAAGATCGGAGTTGAGAAAGTTGGAGGTGCTGAAAAGGTGCTGAAAGATGGCCAGAGGCTAACAAGCTGAGGGAAAGGTGTTTGACCTGGCGTTTTCGTAAAAAACGAGCCTCGATCAAAAGAAAAGGTATAGGCAGATGCGTCTCCTTGAGAGCTTCAAGACGAGCAAAAGAACACAGAAACGTATAGAGGGAAGAGGGAGGAGAAAGGCTGTCGAAGTTGAGATTGGCCAGAGGAGTGAAAAGTCGCCAAGTGCATGCCGCACGCCCCGCAAACGAATTGAAGGTGGTTGCGAAGCTCAAGAAGCTGCGCGAAAGATGCGAAAGTCGAAAAATATCGGAGTTGAGAAAGTTGGAAAAAGTCGGCTGAAAAAAAAAATCTTAGAATGCCCAGATTCTGCCCCTGTCATAGACTGGCTCCTTTCCACTTGGGAGACCCTCACCGGTTGGCAGCGCCTTCCTCGTTGCCCCTTCTTCCTCCTCGTGACGACAATCACCCTTTGGCCCGGACACCCCCTCCTCCTCTACCCTAAGGGTTGTGGTCCTTCCTGCGTATAACCACCTTGGGCGCGATATGGCAGGTCCGTTTCGCCCGGTCTTTCCACCGCACAACTATGCTATCACTAGCCACATCAAACAGGCTTGACAGACTGGACATTATGGAGCCCCTTCACCACAAGGCTTATCTGCCTTGCCCTTGGCCACCTTCACCAAGCCCATCGCCAGGGACTGGATGCGCACCCAGACGGATCTTCGAACACCTTGATAATGGCGCCTTCTGTCAAGATTGGTGGCGTGGCCTAGATTGCTCTCTCACAGTGGCTTCCTTTGGCAAGCTTATGGGCCACCCCCCGATCTTTTGCACATGATTGGGGTCACTCCCGGTGACCAGGGGCCTGATACCCGCACCATGGAAAAATGACAATCCCCATGGCCCCAGCGCTCCTACAATCCCAGACCCAATCCTAGACACAGCCCAAGCCCTAGTTCTAGACCCTAATCTTAGACCCTGACCCAGATCCAGCCCATTACCCGGATCTAGACCTTGCTCTAGACCCTGACCCGACCCAGCCCATTCCCGAGCCTCTAGACCCTGATCTAGACCCTGAATCTAATGGTTCCAGCCCAAGCCCCAGCTCTAGGCCCCGATCTTGACCCTGACCTAGATCCAGCCCAAGCGCCAAGATCAAGACCCTGCCCCAGATCAGGATCAGATTTGGACACAGCATCGACAACGTTCCAGATCTGGGGCTAGATCTGGACCAAGATCACAGGTCCAGATCTGCGCTAAGATCCAGATAAAAGATCTAGATCTTGATACTGTCTTTTGTTTCATTCCTGTTTGTACATGCCCAGACCAGTCTTTTTAGGTTTTCGCTTTGCTTCCTGTTGTCTTTCTTCTTTTCTGGTTGCCTCCCTGCTTTTGGCTTGTTTTTTGCAGTTTCTCCCTTAGTTTTTGCTTCCCCTAGTTCAGTTTTCCACCCTTAGTTGCCTCCTTAGTTTCCTCCTCAGTTTGCCTCCTTAGTCCCCCCCCCCCCTCACCCCCTTTTTTTCTCTTAGTTTTCTCGCATAGTTTACCTTTTAGTCCTCCTTTGTTTGCATCTCCTCTTTCAGTCTCTGATCCGGCGACTGTTCAGAGGTTGCAATGTTAATGGCCCCCCCCTTCATAGGTCTTTTTTCTTAGTAGTCCTAGCCCCTTCTCTTGGGCTTCCTGTTTTTGGCTTCTTCCTTGCCTCTCTGGTTTGTTTGTCTTCTGTTCCCGTCCTCCTTTGTCCCTTACGTCGCCCAGGTGGTGTCCGTCCCTTAGCTGTCCCTTAGCCGTTCTTGTCTTTTTCTTTGGTCTTTTCTCCTTGGTCACAAAGGGCCTAGGTTTTATCAGTTGCGCCTTTTCCTGGTTCCCTTTGTAAAAAAAAAAAAAAAAAACCACCGAACTTGGCCTGGGAAAGTGCAGAGGCTTTTCCTGCTGCTGAACATTCGTAGAATTGTCGCTCCGCCCATGCAGTGCCCCCAATCCATCCTACTGGAAACCCAACCTTCAACAACACCCCTCCTTTTCCGTCCATGCCCCATCACTCAAACAAGTGCTCTCCTCCCAAGCACTTCGTGGCAAGCGTCTCAAGGACATCCGCCCTCAGCTCATCAACAACGAGCTCACCTCCCTCCCGCTGCTGTCAAGACCTTGACTTCATCCTCTCCTCTCTGCCAGACCCATGGCGGGATGCTGTCTCCTTCCTGAACTTCCACCTCCCAAATGGAAGCTCTTTCCCGCTGTGGCCCTGCTGGTCCCCTTGCAGAGGGGCCAGATTCCCTCACTGGAGAGGACCGTCTTTGGGAGGTCCTGGCCCTCTGGCCGGTTACACCCTCTCACCCTTCCTGCCCTTCCCCAAGGACACCCCCATAGCTGCCCTCATTCACCCTACGCAAGAAACCTCGAGAAGCATGGTTACGGGCAGACTTTGAGGAGCAGCTGATCCAGCATAAGGCCTCCCCCCCACCAGATGCAAGAGCTCTTGAACCATGGCTGGTTGGTCTTTGGGAGGACCTCCAACTGGACCCAACAACAATGGGGTCTCCACCTTCCATGATGATACTGAGGTGAACCTTCTTGAACTCTCTGTGCGCCAAGCACGCAGGCCCTTCTTCACCAACATATCATGCAAAAAGCCGCCAGTTCCCACCATTTTGTGCCAGGATTATACCCACAGAGGAACGTGCTGCTTGGCCCAGGCTGTGGAGCATTCTACCCCCCTCCACCTTGGACACTCACCCTAGCACTAACCTGACCTGCGGAGGGCGCTCCGTGGTCTTGAATCCCGATGGATTGCCTCAGCAACAGAGAGAGCGCTCGTTGTCACCCCTATTCCAGTCCCCTCCCCTGAAGACCTCCCACAGAACGCTTGGGTGGACTTACAACGTGTCCGCCCCTCCCGTCCAGGCCCAGCGGAGAGAACTGCTCAAAGACAAGACGAATCTCAAGTCTCCCTCCCTCTACGTGCAGGCTTTTCGCAGGTGTGGGTACGCCTCGCTGACAAGACTCTCCACCGTCCTTATACATCACTTGCCGGAGCTTGCTTCATGGCACCCTGGGCTGCAATGCGTTCCTTGCTCATGTACGAGGACGCTTCCAACGGGTCAACCAAGACGACCCCCCCTCCATAGTCTGCTCCAGCCCTGACTGCTTGCAGCTGCACACTGCTGACACAATGTCTCACGCTTTCTTGGAATGCCCTGATTCTGCCCCTGTCATAGACTGGCTCCTTTCCACTTGGGAGACCCTCACCGGTGGGCAGCGCCTTCCTCGTTGCCCCTTCTTCCTCCTCAGTGACGACATCACCCTTTGGCCGGGACACCCCCTCCTCCCTCTACCCTAAGGTTGTGGTCCTTCCTGCGTATAACCACTTGGGCGCGATATGGCAGGTCCGTTCGTCCCGGGCTGACAGACTGGACCATTATGGAGCCCCTTCGACCACAAGGCTATCTGCCTTGCCTTTGGCCACCTTGCACCAAGCCATCGCCAGGGACTGGATGCGCACCCAGACGAATCTTCGACACCTTGATAATGGCGCCTTCTGTCAAGATTGGTGGCGTGGCCTAGATTGCTCTCTCACAGTGGCTTCCTTTGCAAGCTTATGGGCCACCCCCGATCTGTTGCAACCATGATTGAGGTCACTCCCGGTGACCAGGAGCCTGATACCCGCACCATGGAAATGACAATGCCCATGGCCCCAGCGCTCCCTACAATCCCAGACCCACTCCCAGACCCAGACCAAGCCCTAGTTCTAGATCCTGATCTTGACCCTGACCCAGATCCAGCCCATTTCCCGGATCTAGACCTTGCTCTAGACCCTGACCCAGACCCAGCCCATTCCCGAGCTCTAGACCCTGATCTAGACCCTGACCTAGGTCCAGCCCAAGCCCACAGCTCTAGGCCCGATCTTGACCCTGACCTAGATCCAGCCCAAGCCCAAGATCAAGACCCTGCCCCAGATCAGGATCAGGTTCCAGATTTGGACACAGCACACGACAACGTTCCAGATCTGGGGCTAGATCTGGACCGAGATCAAGGTCCAGATCTGCGCTAAGATCCGGATCAAGATCTAGATCTTGATACTGTTTCTGTCTTCATTCCTGTTGTTTACCTGCCCAGACCAGTCTTTTAGGTTTTCGCTTTGCTTCCAGTTGTCTTTCTTCTTTTCTGGTTGCCTCCCTGCTTTTTGGCTTTTTTTTGGCAGTTTCTCCCTTAGTTTTGCTTCCCCTAGTTCAGTTTCCACCCTTAGTTGCCTCCTTAGTTTCCCCTCAGTTGCCTCCTTAGTCCCCCCCCCCCCCCCCCCCCCCTCCCCCCCTTTTTTCTCTTAGTTTCTATTAGCTTTGATAACACTCCGGAATGAGTGGACTTTGTGTGTGCAGCACGCCAATCTATATATGCAGAGACGAGAGTAAGTTACAAGCACAGGAGACCCATTAAGGGGCACCAGTGGAGAAGAAAGAAAGGTAGGCTATACCTGATAAGGGTTAGACACTATACAGTCAATGTCAGAGGAAACCGGGCAGCCGGAAACTACTAGGGTAAAGGCAAGACCGGTGAAGTAGCTGACAGGAACCTGTCACTGAGTCACTCAATGACTCAGGCTAAGGGAAACTGTCACTACGGGAAGCTGTCAGGGCCGATAGTTCTAAGGGAGTACAGAAGTAGTCACCAAGTCATAAAAACGCGTGAGAGCAACGCAATTCATGCTGACACTCCACCTAATGACACAGGTGACATACAATACTACTACTCACCTATGGCACTGGTGACATAGAACTATAAAACTGGTAGCAAACAAAAGTTATGAAGGAACGGCGGAAAATCAGGAAACCAGAAGAAAGCCTTGTCTAAAATAAAAGGATGAGAAAGGATGAACCAAAAACCACTGTAGTACTCCGAAAATGTAGCAGCAAAAAAAACTTGGGTCATACCGAGCAGAGCTGAGACCAAAACGGAAATGTAACCATCCATGGTAAGCGCAAAAAGTACTATTCATCCAGAATAGGAGGCACCAAACCAGAAATCACAGGGAGGCCAAAACAGAAATCAATCCCAAATACCAAAGGAAGGGGAACAACGGTGACTAAAAAGAACCGAGAACGTAACCTAAAGAGAAGACTGAAAAAACGTATATCAAAGTTGGGAACGGTATAGAAAACCCGATCCGGGTATAGGAACCTAACGCCAATCAATGATAACCAAAGAGACGGATTGAAATATCGTGTGAGAGCAGCACACGAAGAGAATCAAAACCTAAAGGACGCAGACAAGAGGACACTAAAGACTACGATGGAAAAATAAAGTCGATGGAAAAATCCACTACCTTAAAAACTATTCTTAGCATAGAATTTATGACTAGGTTGGGATGAAAAAAACCATGATGAACTGGTTTCTTACTCAAAGATGGAAGTAAGAAGATTTATGAAGTTAATTATCATAAAATCCCCAGTTACGGCACTAACTAAACATTCTAGGAGGTGGTATCGCACCGCAAAGAACTCATGCACTCAAGACAAACCAAGCACCTAACAACAAGCAAACTAAACCTGCAGCAACTGAAAATCCAAAGGATGCGGAGATAAATCTCAATGAAACTTGTAACCAACAAAGGAAACACAGTGCAATGAACAATAGGAGTTTAGACGTACAACACAGAACAGAAAACTTAATGTCACTTGAAAAATAGTAAACGCAGAAAAAAGGACGTCAAAGAATTGACTGCAAAGGATGGACTGAAAGGGCGCTTGAAATACACTCGGAAAACAAGAAAGAGGTGAGCGGCGGTACATCTGCAAGATTACCCAGCCCACCAATTCACAGTAAAATCCGAAGGGAAACAACTACTACACTCCACAAAAAGTTCCAATCACATGAGGGGCTGGTGATCTAAAAACAGTTTGGAGTAAAAAGAAATAGCTAATCTATGATGAGCTCCACCGAACGAACCATCTGCCTATGGAACTAAGAGTCAGAAACCATCAAGACGCCTATAACGGTGGTCTGAATTAATTACCACCTTCCACCAAAACCAAGAAAGACAGCTGAAAGGAAGCTGCCTAAACAAAGCGTCGTAACGCTCCACCAATCTAGACTACCCTATAAGTCAGTCTAGGCGGTGCTGAGGAATAGGCACCCACACATAGGGCCATGTTAACCTACGTATGAGAACCATCAGCACCTAAAACAATGAATCCTTGGGTTGACTGTAACACCCCAGCCATACGCAGTAATCAAGCTAGTAACCGGTAGTATAGCCCCAGCGCAGAACTGCTGCCTGGGTTGAACAGGGCTCGGCCTTATTTGCCTCTATATCAACGAAGCCTGAGTCGACTGTAACACCCCCAGCCGTACGCAGTATCGGAACCCGACCAGTTGTTCTAAATCATCACTTGCTACCAGTCAGCAACGGCTACATCATCCCCAGGCCGGGACCCGAGTGTTCTCAGCCAGGGACAACGGGAGGCGTCTGAATGAACGACACTGCGGAGGTCATTCAAGGTGGTCGAGGTGGGACTATTAGGCAATGGACCTGATCCAGATACCACTATGATTTGAAGGCTGTCGTACACTAAAGCTTCACCGACGAGCGACGTATTGGAGATCCCTAGCGACCCCCTGAGATTCGGCTAAGATTTTATCTGAAAGGACCGCAGAATCTCGCTGACCCAATTGCCTTCACCACGCAATACAGCACCATCAGCCCCTGACCTGGGCGCAAGGTCGATCCCATGGAAGGGCATCCCATGATCAAGGTGCAGCGGTCGACAATGGGTTGCAAAATGGGTCAAGGGAATGAACCGCAGGCACATGCATATGTCCGTTGATTTCGGCAGGGATGCAAGTGTAATACGGAGACCCGTCATAGGGAGATAACCCAGGTATACAGTTATGCTCAAACTGGTGCTTCATAGAAGAGTATATCACGACTCTCTACTACCTCGCGCATAACTTTTGGAACCCAAACAAATAACCCTTACTCACCAGGGAATACCCAACCAGTCTTCCACATAGCGCCCGCTCGTCCAGCTTGTTGCGCTTCTTCCCATTTACTAGCGTAGTACGTAGCAAGGGCAACCGAACACACGCAACATCGACACATCAGGCTGAACCCCAAAGAAAAGCTCGTAAGGAGTCTTCTCTCCCTGATTGGGCAAGCGATTAACTAGGTTACAAGCAGCGAGGAAGGCATAGGCCAGAAAGCTTAGCAAGTTTGGACTCCAAGTGGATGCTCCTAGCTATAGACTGTAAGACCCATTGTACCTTCCACAGTGCATTCTGCTGTGCAGTGTATGCCAAAGATAACTCATGCTCCTCCCCCAACCGATATCAGCCAATCCTCAACAAACACTTTACTATATTTGAAACCTTAGCCACTATCAGAACTCAAAACACTCGAACCAAACGCACGTTGCTAAGGCATTACACCTAAGGGGGGAAACCAGGGGCACGGACAGAAGAAGTAACCTCTGTCGACCACAGAACGCACCAGGGGTCACAAGGAGCCTAAGAGAGAAAATATCCAATTAAGATAATCATGCGAAGATCCTCCACGGCCGCTGGACTAGGGCCAGGAGGCGTCCACTTCGCCTTCGGGCTCACGTTCTGCGCCTTTGGGTGAGCATGGGCGAAGTCCGGCGCTGCGAGACCTGAGGATCACAGAAGGTGGGGAAGCGTTAGGCCGAGTCGAGATTAGAGGTATGGGAAAAAAAAAAAAAAAAAAAAAAAGGAGACGAGAATGACAGTGCCAAAGCAAGTCGCACCTTGGTGCCAGAAAATCGCACCAATGGCAGAAAATCGCAAATCGGCAAGGGCAGAATTCGAAATTTACGCTAGGTAAGATGCGAAGAGCAGAGCCGAGGCATGCAAAGGTCTAATATTATTCCGCCGTCGATGAGCAGTCAATCCCAAGTCCCCCCCCCCCTCTATCTCGATCGCTCGATCTTTCACCTTCGGTATGGGGGTAGAGGGAGCAGCACCCGAGTGGTGCTGACACATCCGCCCCTGCTCCTACCACTCAAGAATCTCCAGGTCCAGACGCGTAGGTCCTCCTCCTGGGCGGAACCCTACGGCAGTGCCGGCGATCCGCCAGCTTGATCGAAAAATTTCCAGAAGTAGCACATAAGCCACTAGAGTGCAAAGGGGGGGTGCAAAGGACGACGTAGACAATCAGCAGGGAGCTTGGTCGGCTGGCAAATCTCCGGTATGCAGGCAGAGCCTCAAACACCGGAGTTAGCGACATCAAGGGACTGGCGAGCAGACGAAGACGGGTATCTCCACGATGTCCAGGCTAGTCGCTTCGACTTGAGTCTGCACGTCAAAGTCGTCTACGACAGACGGTTTAGCTGAAGGAGCGCAAAGGTAGAGGTATGATTGGGGGGGTTACTTCCATGATGGCGGAAGGACTCTCATAACCGCAGCAGACGGTCGCTGGTGCACAGACGTCTAGCCAATCGTCTTGAGAAACCGCGTCCTCCTTGGGGCAAGGACCGGTCGCAGCCATTACACTTATAATAACGCTGCGCATCCCGCGCGACCAGGATTGCTCTCCATTCTTGTCATGGAGTTTCTTCAAATGTCGCCGGGGGTCCTCGCGGAAGTTGCATTTCAAAGCAGTGGTAGAAATGAGGGCCGGATAACCTATTAGCTTTGATAACACTCCGATGAGTGGACTTTTTGTGTGCAGCACGCCAATCTATATATGCAGAGACGAGAGTAAGTTACAAAGCACAGGAGACCCATTAAGGGCACCATGGAGAAGAAAGAAAGGTAGGCTATACCCTGATAAGGGTTAGACACTATACAGTCAATGTCAGAGGAAACCGGGCAGCCGGGAAACTACTAGGGTAAAGGCAAGACCGGTGAAGTAGCTGACAGGAACCTGTCACTGAGTCACTCAATGACTCAGGCTAAGGGAAACTGTCACTACGGGAAGCTGTCAGGGCCGATAGTTCTAAGGGAGTACAGAAGTAGTCACCAAGTCATAAAACGCGTGAGAGCAACGCAATTCATGCTGACAGTTTCTCGCATAGTTTTCCTTTTAGTCCTCCTTAGTTTGCATCTCCTCTTTCAGTCTTCTGATCCGGTGACTGTTAGAGGTTGCAATGTTATGGCCCCCCCCTTCTTAGGCCTTTTTTCTTAGTAGTCCTAGCCCCTTCTCTTGGGCTTCCTGTTTTTGGCTTCTTCCTTCCCTCTCTGGTTTGTTTGTCTTTTGTTCCCGTCCTCCTTTGTCCCTTACGTCGCTCAGGTGGTGTCCGTCCCTTAGCTGTCCCTTAGCCGTTCTTGTCTTTTTCTTTGGTCTTTTCTCCTTGGTCACAAAGGGCTAGGTTTTATCAGTTGCGCCTTTTCCTGGTTCCCCCCTTTGTAAAAAAAAAAAAAAAATTAAGCTTATCCAGCCTCCAGGGCCACCCCAGCATCATCCCCTTTCTGTGGCTGACCTCTCTTCAATGATAGGAGTCAACATAGGACTGGAGTATGCTCGGGACTTTTATAGTGCTGATTCCTCCTTTGGACTGTATCGTCCAAACCCTCACATCAACCAGGCTAACCAGGATCTTCTGCTCACTTCCCTCCCTCGTCCCCTCCCCCCTAGTTATGCAGCCCTTGCAGAAGGTGTCAATGGCGATGGCCTAATCACATCAGAGGAGATGGACCTTGCCATCCGCTCTGCTTCTTGAGGCTCCAGCCCAGGTTATGACGGACTTCCCTTTGAACTCTACAATGCGTTCCATGAAGAATTGTCCCCGATCCTTCAAAGGGTTTTCAACTCTGCCTTCCAAGATCAAGTTAACTCGGCCCCCCTACACCCTCCTTCAGGGAACCATCTGCCTTCTCCACAAGACTGGTCAGCCCCAAGACTCCCTCGCAGTTACCGTCCTATCACCCTTCTCAATTGCGACCTTAAGCTGATCCTTTTGATCATGGCTCACCGGCTTGCAACGCCCACTGGGAATATCTCATCGACGTCACTCAATCAGCTTTCCTCCGTGGCAGAGACATCAGTGACAACATCCGCTATCACCTAGGCTTGGCTGCGCGCTTGAAAGAGCTTGGCTTACCAGGCTGGTTGCTGCATTCTGACCTCACTAAAGCTTATGATTCTGTCAACAGGGGATGGCTCCTAAAGACAATGTCAGCCATGGGATTCAATAGTGCAGGCATCACGCGCTGGTGCGATATCCTCATGCATGGCAGCTCTACGCGAGTGCGTCTCAACGGTTTCTTCACTACCTCCTTCCCCAACACTTCCGGCTTCCCTTAGGGTGGGGCCTTGAGCTGTAATCAATGGGTCATCATCTTTGAGCCCTTCATCACCTACAATAACCAATTGAGATCTTGTGGAACTCTGCAATCCTTCCGTCTTCCCTCAGGAGAGTTGGCCCCTGCCACCCTCTCGTTTGCTGACGATGGCAAGCACTTTGTCCTCAACCCAGCCACAGATGGGCCTATCATCAAGGAGACATACGTCGTAGCCAATTCGGCTGGCGTCGGTATTTAGGCAGACCTTTGAAATCGTTTGAATCAACTGGTTTGAATCAATGAACCCCTATCAAGCGGTTTTCCCCTTGAATCAGGGTACCTTGAAAACAGTTTGAATCAGTGATTCAATTCAAGCAGCTTATTCATTGAATCAGACGGAAGTCAATCAAGACAATATCAAACGGAATTCAAGGTGGTCGAAGATATTGCACTTCGAAATGTAGCTAAGCTCCCATATGTAGGCTGCCGAGAGGTAGGAAGCTTTGAATCCGAGGCGGGCGAGCGCCCTAGCGATAACCGGCACAAATCCGTACTTTGTAGTACATTAGTTGTGCTTTCATTGGCTAGACAAAAATCTAGGGTGGGTGTGTAGGTGCTAGCAAGATGATGGCTGTAATCTCAAGTGTCACAACTGGCTATGTAACCAAGTTGAAGTCTGGCTATGTAACCAAGTTGAAGTCTGGCTACGTAACAAGTTGAAGTCTGGCTATGTAACCAAGTTGAAGTCTGGCTATGTAACCAAGTTGAAGTTGAATGTAGGAGTTTGGAAACAGCCAAGTAGGGTGTGTGTGCGTGTTTAAGTACTCGCACTTTGGACAATGGTAGGAAAGAAACTTTTACAAGAAAGGAAACAAAATATAATGCCAGAAAAACAAATTGGTATCATATATTTATTTTCCTGCTGAGGACGGCTTAGCTGGCTCGAAGCTACACAACAACCTAATATACAGAGAGACAGCCTAATGGAGCTGGCTGGAAGCTATACAACCTGGCACACAAAGTGAAAGTCTTATGGAGCTGGCTGGAAGCTGTACAACCTAATGGAGCTGGGTGGAAGCTTTACAACCTGCCACACAAGTGAAAGTCTAATGGAGCTGGCTGGAAGCTCTACAACCTAATGGAGCTGGCTAGAAGCTGTACAACCTAATGCAGCTGGCTGGAAGCTGTACAACCTAATGGATCTGGCTAGAAGCTGTACAACCTGTCACACAAAGTGAAAGTCTATTGAAGCTGGCTGGAAGTTCTACAACCTAAGGAGCTAGCTGGAAGCTGTACAACCCATGGCTGGAAGCTGTACAACCTAATGGAGCTGGCTGGAAGTTAGGTCTAATTCAGTTGTAGGGAAAGTATTTCATCGTTGTGGGTATCGCACAATTGATGAATACAATACAGTGCTCTCGTGGGTATCGCACAAGAAGGCTGTATATTGTCAACTACCAGGCCCGGCTATTGTCCAAGGTGGTGGAAGGATAATAGGCCTATCTACTGCTGTGCTTGAAATTTCAAATTAAATTTTTGGGTTTTTTGTATGAGGGTTTAAAGGTACTGCCTGTCCTGGTCAACAAGGACAGGCAGTACCTTTAAACCCTCATAAACAAAACCCAAACTAAAGTCACCCTATGATTACTGCTCCATGCTACTATATATTCAGGGCACTAACATGCCTTAATATCCCATTGGCTAAGCTTGGCACCACATGATGGCAGCTTCCAGGCAGCTCCACTACTGCATATTCGTCCTTTTACTTGCTCCAAACAGCCAGCATTCATGAATGACCTGCAAGGGAAAAACATTAGAATGAGTAAGATAATGCTGCTTAGAATGTGCTGCACTTATCATGTTGGTGACTTAAGTGTGTGCAGAGGGTGGTGGATGCATACATGGCTAAACGCATTGACCACCCATTTTGTAGCAAGCAGCCTCAAGGGCGCTTATGCGGCTACATAATGGGCAGGTGCAGCTAAGCCATATTTTTTTATACTGACATGCATTAATTAAGTTGTTACATGAGGGTGGTTCAGGCATACCATACAAGCAAATCGCATCTCCCGCCCATTCTGTAGCAAGCAGCCTCAAGGGCGCTTATCGGGCTACAGTATGGGTAGGTTCAGCTAAGCCATATTATGATATTATTGATAAGTAACATGCATTAATTAAGTTGTTACATGAGGGTGGTTCAGGCATACCATACAAGGCAAATCGCATCTCCCGCCCATTCTGTAGCAAGCAGCCTCAAGGGCGCTTATCGGGCTACAGTATGGGTAGGTTCAGCTAAGCCATATTATGATATTATTGATAAGTAACATGCATTCATTAAGTTGTTTACATGAGGGTGGTTCAGGCATGAAAGCATAACTCACCACAACTTCTTGCCAAGTCCTAGTTTCGCTCCCCTCGAATCCTCCGAGCGAGCTGCAAGTGGAAACAGACATCAAAGTTAGTGAATGAGTGAGTTGTTTCAAGTAGCTCAGTCCCCCCCCCCCCCCCCCCCCCCCCCATCCCCCTCCCAACCCCCTTGTTCTATAGTGTTGTGTAGTGTTGTGTTAGTGTTGTGTAGTGTTGTATAGTGTTGTGTACTGTTGTGTAGTGTAGTGTAGTGTACTGTTTGTGTTTTGTCGTGTACGGGTCCCAGCAGCTGCAGCATATTTTTTACCAAAGGCCAACTGCCCGCACCTAGGGATCTGCCAGAAGCTGCAGCATATTTTGTTGTGGATCCAACTCTTACCCCCCACCCCGGCCCACCCACCCCCCACCCCACCCCAACCCCTGTAGATAGCGCACCTGCATATCCTTGGGCATAATGGTTACCCGCTTGGCATGTATAGCCGCCAGATTAGTGTTCTCGAAGAGGCCCACCATGTAGGCCTCTGTCGCTTCCTGAAGGCCAAATTTGCCCCTGCTTGGATTCCTGTAATTTCCGAAATCTTGTACAATTTGTCGAACTAGCCTCGTGTAACTACGAGGAGCAGCTTGCACTAACGAGCAACGATCACAAGCCAAGATGCAGTTGACGACCAGGCTGCTCACCGATGCATGTATGCCTTGTGATCATTGCCTCGTTAGTAGTTGTCTCCAGTCGAAGTGAAGAAAAAAAGAGGAAGAGGAGGATCGTTAGCGTAGCGTTCAGAATGCGAGTTTACAATCTGGTGGCTCGAATTGCACTTGGCCGGTTCAGTTTTGTGGGTTCAGGGGTTTGGCGTGCGTGGGCTCCGTTGCCAGGGATCTTCTACTGGGCGCTGGGACAGCTGAGAGCCGGACAGGGAGTACGGTACACGGTTGCTTGGAACAACAGTCCAGCTAGCACTACAACAGTTCGCGTCCCGGATTTATTGGAACAGGGAAGAGAGGAACCAACGGTGAAGGGCCAGCAAGGGTAGGAAAGGGAATATACGGTTAGCACAAGGGTCTATATTGCTTATTAACCGTAGGTATTTCGGCCCAATTTCAGCAGTGAATACAACTGCATTATTTAATGAATAACTATTCAAATCTTTGCATACCGTACTTCCTTTAAGTTACATAGACTTAGATATGAATAAGGGATGCTTTGGAATATATGTCAAAGAGGTCATCAATGTAATAAAACATGTTTATAACATACCCCCAAGACTATCCTACAGTAGGAAAATGGTCCTGAACTTGTCAGGGTACCCATATGGGATCAGTCCGATTCAGGAAAAACCAAAGATCAGAAGCAGATACGAAGGAACGAGGAAGTTCTGAGTTCAAATCAGTAGTTACCGATCTGCGCTGTTTAAACCGTAACCAGTTGAGATCCTGAACCCATAGACTATCCTACAGTAGGAAAATGGTCCCTGAACTTGTCAGTACCTATATGTGATCAGTCCGATTCAGGAAAACCAAAGATCAGAAGCAGATTCGAAGGAACGAGGAAGTTCTGAGTTCAAATCAGTAGTTACTGATCTGCGCTGTTTAAACCGTAACCAGTTGAGATCCTGAACCCCATAGACTATCTACAGTAGGAAAATGGTCCCTGAACTGTCAGGTACCTATATGTGATCAGTCCGATTCAGGAAAACCAAAGATCAGAAGCAGATTCGAAGGAACGAGGAAGTTCTGAGTTTAAATCAGTAGTTACCGATCTGCGCTGTTTAAACCGTAACCAGTTGAGATCCTGAACCCCATAAACTATCCTACAGTAGGAAAATGGTCCCTGAACTTGTCAGGTGCCTATATGTGATCAGTCCGATTCAGTAAAACCAAAGATTCAGAAGCAGATTCGAAGAACGAGGAAGTTCTGAGTTTAAATCAGTAGTTACCGATCTGCGCTGTTTAAACCGTAACCAGTTGAGATCCTGAACCCCCATAGACTATCCTACAGTAGGAAAATGGTCCCTGAACTTGTCAGTTACCATATGTGATCAGTCCGATTCAGGAAACCAAAGATCAGAAGCAGATTCGAAGGAACGAGGAAGTTCTGAGTTTAAATCAGTAGTTACCGATCTGCGCTGTTTTAAACCGTAACCAGTTGAGATCCTGACCCCCATAGACTATCCTACAGTAGGAAAATGGTCCCTGAACTTGTCAGGTGCCTATATGTGATCAGTCCGATTCAGGAAACCAAAGATCAGAAGCAGATTCGAAGGAACGAGGAAGTTCTGAGTTTACATCAGTATTACCGATCTGCGCTGTTTAAACCGTAACCAGTTGAGATCCTGAACCCCATTAAACTATCCTACAGTAGGAAAATGGTCCCTGAACTTGTCAGGTGCCTATATGTGATCAGTCCGATTCAGGAAAACCAAGATCAGAAGCAGATTCGAAGGAACGAGGAAGTTCTGAGTTTAAATCAGTAGTACCGATCTGCGCTGTTCGAAAGGCGCGGATCTGTAACCAGTTCTCTAAGCTCAGAACTTCCCCGTCCCTTCGAATCTGGTTATGACATTTTGTTTACCTGAATCTAATTTATCAGATATGGGTACCTAAGAAGTTTAGAAAACCATTATCGTAGTGTAGGATAGCCTACTGGCGTGCAGGTCCCAACTGGTAGCTGTTTCGAAAGGCGGCGGATCTGTAAACTAGTTCTCTAAGCTCAGAACTTCCCCGTCCTTCGATTCTGGTTATGATATTTTGTTTTCCTGAATCGATATAATCATATATAGGTACCTAAGAAGTTTAGAAACCATTATCTAGGTGGTAGGATAGCCTACTGGCGTGCAGGTCCCAACTGGTCGCCGTTCGAAAGGCACGGATCTGTAAACCAGTTCTCTAAGCTCAGAACTTCCTCGTCTCCTTCGAATCTGGTTATGATCTTTTGTTTTCCTGAATCTAAATAATCATATATAGGTACATGAGAAGTTTAGAAACCATTATCATAGTGGAGGATAGCCTGCTGGTGTGCAGGGTCCCAACTGGTCGCTGTTCGAAAGGCGCGGATGTGTAACCAGTTCTCTAAAGCTCAGAACTTCCTCGTCCCTTGAATCTGGTTATGATCTTTTGTTTTCCAGAAATCGGAATAATCATATTTGGGTACATGAGAAAGTTTCTGGATCATTATCCCCCATTGTTCATCAGGTTTGATTAGCATGACCCCCATCAGGGTTGTCTAGGTCCTGCGACGCAGATCCCGCATGCACCGCAGGCACAGGCCCCGAGAATCCGATTCAAATATGGCGACCTGCTTCTCCGCCCATGCGCGTACGCGGTTACGGCGGTACTGCATGCTGTACAGTTCAAACTGGTCAGCGCAATGGTTAGCGCTTCAACTTAGCGGCTGTGCAAGCTTTCACTGTTCACTGCGCGTCAATTGGTTCTCGACTCAGCGATATTCCTGCAGAATAGCGCACCATGCTGCCTGCTTTCCTTGAATTAACTTGGACTGATCTATTCATAGCTTCAGCCATTCCCGAATTGCTTCCTAGATCCGTCAATACCTTACATGCGCGAGCACTTTGCTTCCGCCGGCACTTTGCTTGGGAATGGTTTGTGCTTCAACTCAAGACTGTAGCGACCTTCTTCTCCGCCCACGCCGGCGCGTTGCGGTTAAGGTACTGCATTTTTCGTTTCGTCAAGTGGTGCCTTACTTGACCAGAGTTGTGTCGGCAGGCATTAAGGCAGCTGCAGCAAAATGACCTATCATGGAGCCGCAAGAGTTCCAATGCTCGAGGTGTGAAACAGGTGCGCAAGTCAGATAAGCGACATCTGCCCTGCTTTCCTTGAATTAACTTGGACTGAGCTTGCTTTCATAGCTTCAGCCATTTCCCGAATTACTTCTGAGATCCGTCAATACCTACACGCGCGAGCACTTTGCTTCAGCGGTACTTTGCTTGGGAATTGTTGTGCTTCAACCCAAGACTGTAGCGACCTGCTTCTCCGCCCCCGCGCGTGCGTTAAGGTACTGCGTTTGCGTCTCGTCAGAGTGGTGCCTTACTTGACCAGAATTTTGTCTCAACTTTGACTGACTCGCTTTTTTCGAGTTGTTCCGCAGGCATTAAGGCAGCTGCAGCAAGTCGACCTATCGTCCAGCTCATCATGGAGCCGCAAGAGTTCCAATGCTCGAGGTGCAAAACAGGTGCGCATTCAGATAGCGAATTTGGTATTGAACCATGGCTGCTATTTGAAAGTCGGAAGAATGCGCATTGCTGCCAATGTATCTCAACTAACGCTCACCAACGAACATTTGTCTGCAGGTCTCACTCTTGCGACTGGTCTCGCGTCAGAACGCCTGGATGCTTATGACCTTGAGGCTGAAGACGATGTCGTTGATGAACAAGAAGCACAGCATGCTGGAGTTTCGTCAATCTCGTACCTGAGGAACTACTTCGTGGCCAACTGCACTTCCTTAGTAGCATATATATCTAGCTTTCAATCACTAATTACTATCATGTTTAACTATCTAAGGATTCATTCATTATGGTGCTTTCAATTCTGTAACAAAGATCGAAGAGTCCTGCTGTCCAAATATGCGCCCTCAGTCTTCAGTGCTTGCATTGCTTTACGAAAAAAACAGATCTATTTGAACATGGTTTGAGTCATGTTTAAAAACAAACCAACCTTGTTTCAAACCTTTTTCAAGGGGCACGTTGATGACGGCTTGATTAAGATCTATTTGAACATGGTTTGAGTCATGTTTTGAAACAAACCAACCTTGTTTCAAACGGATCTCAATCGGTAGGTTTGATGGCCGACTGATTCAAAACAGGAAACAAAGATCGATTGAATCAAGGTTATCTCCGATTGAATCTAAGAATGAATCAAACGAACAATTCAAACAGGATTTTCTTTGTTTCAAACGACCCTCAAAGAAGTACTAAATACCGACGGGCTTACCCGCCCCAGTCTGTTCCCAAGACCCGACCCTTCTGCTTTCTTGAACTTCCCCCCAGACATACCCCTCCCTGCAGATTTGGACCCCGCCCTTGGCACCCATCACTTGACTGTTTTTTTTTTTTTTTTTTTTTTACAAAGGGGGGAACCAGGAAAAGGCGCAACTGATAAAACCTAGCCCTTTGTGACCAAGGAGAAAAGACCAAAGAAAAAGACAAGAACGGCTAAGGGACAGCTAAGGGACGGACACCACCTGGGCGACGTTAAGGGACAAAGGAGGACGGGAACAGAAGACAAACAAACCAGAGAGGGCAAGGAAGAAGCCAAAAACAGGAAGCCCAAGAGAAGGGGCTAGGACTACTAAGAAAAAAGACCTATGAAGGGGGGGGCCATAACATTGCAACCTCTAACAGTCACCGGATCAGAAGACTGAAAGAGGAGATGCAAAACTAAGGTGGACTAAAAGGAAAAACTATGCAAGAAACTTAAGAGAAAAAAGGGGGGGACTAAGGAGGCAAACTGAGGAGGAAACTAAGGAGGCAACTAAGGGTGGAAACTTGAAAGTAGGGGAAGCAAACTAAGGAGAAACTGCAAAGACAAGCCAAAAGCAGGGAGGCAACCAGAAAAGAAGAAAGACAACTGGAAGCAAAGCGAAAACCTAAAGACTGGTCTGGGCAGGTAAACAACAGGAATGAAGACAGAGACAGTATCAAGATCTAGATCTTGATCTGGATCTTAGCGCAGATCTGGACCTTGATCTTGGTTACCACCTCCATCCCCCAGACACACCTCACAGATTGCTGGGCGTGCCGTTCGGTGCAGACACTGCCCTATTTTTTTTTTTTTTTTTTTTTACAAAGGGGGAACCAGGAAAAGGCGCAACTGATGAAACCTAGCCCTTTGTGACCAAGGAGAAAAGACCAAAAGAAAAAGACAAGAACGGCTAAGGGACAGCTAAGGGACGGACACCACCTGGGCGACGTAAGGGACAAAGGAGGACGGGAACAAAAGACAAACAAACCAGAGAGGGAAGGAAGAAGCCAAAAACAGGAAGCCCAAGAGAAGGGGCTAGGACTACTAAGAAAAAAGGCCTAAGAAGGGGGGGCCATAACATTGCAACTCTAACAGTCACCGGATCAGAAGACTGAAAGAGGAGATGCAAACTAAGGAGGACTAAAAGGAAAACTATGCGAGAAACTAAGAGAAAAAAAGGGGGGGAGGGGGGGGGGGAGGGGGGGGGGGACTAAGGAGGCAACTGAGGGGGGAAACTAAGGATGGCAACTAAGGGTGGAAACTGAACTAGGGGAAGCAAACTAAGGGAGAAACTGCAAAAACAAGCCAAAAGCAGGGAGGCAACCAGAAAAGAAGAAGACAACTGGAAGCAAAGCGAAAACCTAAAAGACTGGTCTGGGCAGGTAAACAACAGGAATGAAGACAGAGACAGTATCAAGATCTAAGATCTTGATCTGGATCTTAGCGCAGATCTGGACCTTGATCTTGGTCCAGATCTAGCCCCAGATCTGGAACGTTGTCGTGTGCTGTGTCCAAATCTAGAACCTGATCCTGATCTGGGGCAGGGTCTTGATCTTGGGCTTGGGCTGGATCTAGGTCAGGGTCAAGATCGGGGCTAGAGCTGGGGCTTATGCTGGACCGTAGGTCAGGGTCTAGATCAGGGTCTAGAGCTCGGAAATGGGCTGGGTCTCTGGGTCAGGGTCTAGAGCAAGGTCTAGATCCGGGTAATGGGCTGGATCTGGGACAGGGTCTAGATCAGGGTCTAGAACTAGGGCTTGGTCTGGGTCTGGGATTGGGTCTGGGATTGTAGGGAGCGCTGGGGCCCATGGGGATTGTCATTTCCATGGTTCAGGTATCAGGGCTCCTGGTCACCGGGAGTGACCCCAATCATGGTGCAAAAGATCGGGGGGGTGGCCCATAAGCTTGCAAAGGAAGCCACTGTGAGAGAGCAATCTAGGCCACGCCACCAATCTTGACAGAAGGCGCCATTATCAAAGGTGTCGAAGATCCGTCTGGGTGCGCATCCAGTCCCTGGCGATGGCTTGGTGAAGGTGGCCAAGGGTAAGGCAGATAAGCCTTGTGGTGAAGGGGCTCATAATGGTCCAGTCTGTCAGCCCGGGACGAACGGACCTGCCATATCGCGCCAAGGTGGTTATACGCAGGAAGGACCACAACCTTAGGGATAGAGGGAGGAGGGGGTGTCCCGGGCCAAAGGGTGATGTCGTCAGCGAGGAGGAAGAAGGGGCAACGAGGAAGGCGCTGCCCACCGGTGAGGGTCTCCCAAGTGAAAAGGAGCCAGTCTATGACAGGGGCAGAATCAGGGCATTCCAAGAAAGCGTGAGACATTGTGTCAGCAGTGTGCAGCTGCAAGCAGTCAGGGCTGGAGCAGACTAATGGAGGGGGGGTCGTCTTGGTTGACCCGTTGGAAGCGTCCTCGTACATGAGCAAGGAACGCATTGCAGCCCAGGGTGCCATGAGCAAGCTCGCGGCAAGTGATGTATAAGGACGGTGGACGAGTCTTGTCAGCGAGGCGTACCCACACCTGCGAAAAGCCTTTGCAAGGCTGCAGCCTACCAGCACATGCCCCATAGCATCTCACGTGCAGCAGCTCCATGGCTCTCACGCAATCTCAATGTTATTGGAAGGGCGCATGTTGCTATGCAATGCTTGGCTTCCAAGGTCATCTTCCAGGCTAACTTTGCATCACCACCAGCGCCTCTCCGCCAGCAGTTTGCAATCTTCTCTCAATGCCTTTGTTGCAACCTCTAGCCTGCAGGAGGAGGAATCACCACGTCCAGGACACCTCTTCCCCGCTTCGGGACAGCCGTCCTACCTTTTCATCGAGGAGGGCTTGCTGTACCCCATCTTGCTTCCACTCGGCTGCTATGCTGGCCAAGACCACATGGCTCCTCTTCAGTTACACAGGTCACCCCTGGCAGCAGCTCTACGTCACGAGATTTCTCGGGCTGTGCGCCTTCCTCCAGGTCAGGCAAGTGGATACCATGCCCTGGTTACCGCCCCGTTTTCTGTGGACATCGCCTCAATCACCACCAATTGGCCCGGGAAAGTGCAGAGGCTTTCTCCTGCTGAACATTCGTAGAATTATCGCTCCGCCCATGCAGTGCCCCCAATCCATCCTACTGGAAACCACTTCAACAACACCCCTCCTTTTCCGTCCATGCCCATCACCTCAAACCAAGTGCTCTCCTCCCAAGCACTCTCGTGCACCGTCTCCAAGGACATCCGCTCAGCTCATCAACAACGAGCTCACCTCCCTCCCGCTGCTGTCCAAGACCTTGACTTCATCCTCTCCTCTCTGCCAGACCCCTGGCGGGATGCTGTCCTCCTTCCTGAACTTCCACCTCCCAAATGGAAGCTCTTTCCCGCTGTGGCCCCTGCTGGTCCTTGCAGAGGGGCCAGATCCCCTCACTGGAGAGGACGTCTTTGGAAGGTCTGGCCCTCTGGCCGGTTACACCCTCTCACCCTTCTGCCCTTCCCCCCAAGGACACCCCCAAGCTGCCCTCATCACCCTAGCGCAAGAAACCTCGAGAAGCATGGTTACGGGCAGACTTTGAGGAGCAAGCTGATCCAGCAAGGCCTCCCCCCCCACCAGAGGCAAGAGCTCTTGGAACCATGGCTGGTTGGTCTTTGGGAGGACCTCCAACTGGACCCAACAACATGGGGTCTCCACCTCCATGATGATGATACTGAGGTGAACCTTCTTGAAACTCTCTGTGCGCCAAGCACGCAGGCCCTTCTTCACCAACATATCATGCAACAAAGCCCCAGTTCCCAACCATTTTGTGCCAGGTTATACCGAGGAACGTGCTGCTTGGCCCAGGCTGTGGAGCATTCTACCCCCCTCCACCTTGGACACTCACCTAGCACTAACCCTGACCTGCGAGGCTCCGTGGTCTTGAATCCCGATGGATTGCTCAGCAACAGAGAGAGCGCTCGTTGTCACCCTATTTCCAGTCCCCTCCCCTGAAGACCTCCACAGAACGCTTGGGTGGACTTACAACGTGTCCGCCCCTCCCGTCAGGCCACGAACGAACCTCAAGTCTCCCTCCCTCTACGTGCAGGCTTTTCGCAGGTGGGTACGCCTCGCTGACAAGACTCTCCACCGTCCTTATACCATCACTTGCCGGAGCTTGCTTCATGGCACCCTGGGCTGCAATGCGTTCCTTGCTCATGTACGAGGACGCTTCCAACGGGTCAACCAAGACGACCCCCCCTCCATAGTCTGCTCCAGCCCTGACTGCTTGCAGCTGCACACTGCTGACACAATTCCTGTTGTACATGCCCAGACCAGTCTTTTAGGTTTTCGCTTTGCTTCCAGTTGTCTTTCTTCTTTTCTGGTTGCCTCCCTGCTTTTGGCTTGTTTTTGCAGTTTGTCCCTTAGTTTGCTTCCCCTAGTTCAGTTTCCACCCTTAGTTGCCTCCTTAGTTTCCCCCTCAGTTGCCTCCTTAGTCCCCCCCCCCCCCCCCCCTCCCCCCCTTTTTTCTCTTAGTTTCTCGCATAGTTTTCCTTTTAGTCCTCCTTAGTTTGCATCTCCTCTTTCAGTCTTCTGATCCGGTGACGGTTAGAGGTTGCAATGTTATGGCCCCCCCCTTCTTAGGTCTTTTTTCTTAGTAGTCCTAGCCCCTTCTCTTGGGCTTCCTGTTTTTGGCTTCTTCCTTGCCTCTCTGGTTTGTTTGTCTTCTGTTCCCGTCCTCCTTTGTCCCTTACTTCGCCCAGGTGGTGTCCGTCCCTTAGCTGTCCCTTAGCCGTTCTTGTCTTTTTCTTTGGTCTTTTCTCCTTGGTCACAAAGGGCTAGGTTTTTATCAGTTGCGCCTTTTCCTGGTTCCCCCTTTGTAAAAAAAAAAAAAAAATCGAGGATGCGGCCCACTCAAAAAGAGACTTGTTTGCTGCCTACTTTGACTTCTCATCTGCCTTTAATATGGTGGACCATGACAAGCTGCTCCAAACTATTTATGACCTTGGAATCCCGGTAGATGTTATTGAAACAGTGAAAGGAATTTACAACGGGGCTACTACCCACATGTACCTCAACAACACTCAAGGCAAACCAATTCAAATCACAAGAGGCACCATCCAAGGTGACACCCTCTCCCCCCTACTCTTCATCATCTTCATCGAACCTCTCCTCAGATGGCTACAAGCCGGGGGCAGAGGCATTCTAGTCTTCTTCTTTGGTTTTTCTTCCTCGGTCACATAGGGCTAGGTTTTATCAGATGTTCCCTTTCCTGGTTCCTCCTATGTAAAAAAAAAAAAAAAGAGGATACAAGCAAGGCATAACCTCAACATCCAATACTGACCAAGATAAAACAGGTAGCCTAGGATATGCTGATGACACCAGTGTGGTCACTAACACAGCAGACAACCTCAAGTTACAATGCCTTAAAGTGCAACAATTCAGTACTTGGTCTGGGATTCCTCTTAACGGGGGTAAATGCATGATCGCTGGCATGTTGCATGGCTCCACCCCAAGGATCCACCAACCACAAGGCCCTAACCAAACTTCTCCACAACACCATCCTCATTAACGACACATGGGCTACATACCTTCCCCCAAATGAACCATACAAGTATCTAGGGGTGCCGGTTAGCCTCACCCTAAACTGGAGACCCCTCATGAAACAAGCCTTGGCCCTCATACATAGTAAAGGACACCAAATCCTCACCACTGCAAACCAAAAGGCGCCACCCCTCTCCAATGTCTCAGACTCATCACCACGTGTATTAAGCCTGCATCACCTACCCTATGACCGTAGCACCTACAGCTACTCGGATATAGGCATCTTAGACAAGGCCTTATGGACCCTGGCTAAAAAAATGCTGTGACCTACACCCCTCATTCCAACTGCTAGTGTCTGCCTCCCCTTGGGATAGGCAGGATTGGGTATCCCCTCCTAATGGTGGACTATGCTCAAATTACAGCAGCCACCTCACTAGGTCTCAACGACTACGGGGAAACTAGGCAGGCTCACTACAGCCCACTCCACAAAGAAGCTGCTATGCTCCAGGGTATGGATCCTCTTACCTTGCCAGCCACACACTTCAATACTTTACCTTGGCCAGGCAAATGCACATCCTCAAAAGAGCCTCCAATCCAATCCATCATGGAGGATGAACCTCCTTCTTCCGAGCCCCACCCACTTCCTCCTGCCTCTCAGAATCCTCCATCTCCTCCCTCTCATCCCTGCTCCTTCATTTCAGCTGCTGAGATACCTACTAGACGAAGATTTGAGGCGACAATTGGAGCTGGAGGTCCTTTTTTCGCCCTAGCAATGTCTGCTCTCCGGCCGCCTTTTGACTTTGCTGCGAAGCTGCTTCGGCCAATTCGGCTGGAGCGACTGCAATTTCGCGGCTATGGGAGCTGCTCAGTGCCCATTTGAGTGTTATAGACGCTCATGCAGTCTAATCCGCTACTCTGCCCCTCCAGAGGTCAGCATAGGAGGTCAGCCTACTGGAGGGGCAGGCTATTCTCTTCAAGTTAATTCGGGACCACCCGACCCCATCCTTAGTACTTCAGAAGCAGCTCTCTCCTGATTCCCTTCTTCCGAGCCCCACCCACTTCCTCCTGCCTCTCAGAATCCTCCATCTCCACCCTCTCATCCCTGCTCCTTCATTTCAGCTGCTGAGATACCTGGTAGACGAAGCTTTGAGGCGACAATTGGAGCTGGAGGTCCTTTTTTCATCCTAGCAATGTCTGCTCTCCGGCCGCCTTTTGACTTTGCTGCGAAGCTGCTTCGGCCAATTCGGCTCGCTGACAAGACTCTCCACCGTCCTTATACCATCACTTGCCGGAGCTTGCTTCATGGCACCCTGGGCTGCAATGCGTTCCTTACTCATGTACGAGGACGCTTCCAACGGGTCAACCAAGACGACCCCCCCTCCATAGTCTGCTCCAGCCCTGACTGCTTGCAGCTGCACACTGCTGACACAATGCCTCACGCTTTCTTGGAATGCCTTGATTCTGCCCCTGTCATAGACTGGCTCTTTTCCACTTGGGAGACCCTCACCGGTGGGCAGCGCCTTCCTCGTTGCCCCTTCTTCCTCCTCGCTGACGACATCACCCTTTTGGCCCGGGACACCCCCTCCCTCTACCCTAAGGTTGTGGTCCTTCCTGCGTATAACCACCTTTGGGCGCGATATGGCAGGTCCGTTCGTCCCGGGCTGACAGACTGGACCATTCTGAGCCCCTTCACCACAAGGCTATCTGCTTGCCTTAGCCACCTTCACCAAGCCATCGCGAGGGACTGGATGCGCACCCAGACGGATCTTCGACACCTTGCCTCCTTAGTTTCCTCCTCAGTTGCCTCCTTAGTCCCCCCCCACCCCCCCCCCCCCCCCTCCCCCCTTTTTTTCTCTTAGTTTCTCGCATAGTTTTCCTTTTAGTCCTCCTTAGTTGCATCTCTCTCTTTCAGTCTTCTGATCCGGCGACTGCTTGAGGTTGCAATGTTATGGCCCCCCCCTTCATAGGTCTTTTTTCTTAGTAGTCCTAGCCCCTTCTCTTGGGCTTCCTGTTTTTGGCTTCTTCCTTCCCTCTCTGGTTTGTTTGTCTTCTGATCCCGTCCTCCTTTGTCCCTTACGTCGCCCAGGTGGTGTCCGTCCCTTAGCTGTCCCTTAGCCGTTCTTGTCTTTTTCTTTGGTCTTTTCTCCTTGGTCACAAAGGGCTAGGTTTTTATCAGTTGCGCCTTTTCCTGGTTCCCCCCTTTGTAAAAAAAAAAAAAAAAAAAAATTGATAATGGCGCCTTCTGTCAAGATTGGTGGCGTGGCCTAGATTGCTCTCTCACAGTGGCTTCTTTTGCAAGCTTATGGCCACCCCCCCGATCTTTTGCACCATGATTGGGGTCACTCCGGTGACCAGGAGCCTGATACCCGCACCATGGAAATGACAATCCCCATGGCCCCAGCGCTCCCTACAATCCCAGACCCAATCCCAGACCCAGACCAAGCCCTAGTTCTAGACCCTGATCTAGACCCTGTCCCAGATCCAGCCCATTACCCGGATCTAGACCTTGCTCTAGACCCTGACCCAGACCCAGCCCATTCCCGAGCTCTAGACCCTGATCTAGACCCTGACCTAGGTCCAGCCCAAGCCCCAGCTCTAGGCCCCGATCTTGTCCCTGACCTAGATCCAGCCCAAGCCCAAGATCAAGACCCTGCCCCAGATCAGGATCAGGTTCTAGATTTGGACACAGCACACGACAACGTTCCAGATCTGGGGCTAGATCTGGACCAAGATCAAGGTCCAGATCTGCGCTAAGATCCAGATCAAGATCTAGATCTTGATACTGTCTCTGTCTTCTTTCCTGTTGTACCTGCCCAGACCAGTCTGTTAGGTTTTCGCTTTGCTTCCAGTTGTCTTTCTTCTTTTCTGGTTGCCTCCCTGCTTTTGGCTTGTTTTTGCAGTTTCTCCCTTAGTTTGCTTCCCCTAGTTCAGTTTCCACCCTTAGTTGCCTCCTTAGTTTCCCCCTCAGTTGCCTCCTTAGTCCCCCCCCCCCCCCCCCCCCCCCCCCCCCCCCCCCCCCCCTCCCCCTTTTTTCTCTTTAGTTTCTCGCATAGTTTTCCTTTTAGTCCTCCTTACTTTGCATCTCCTCTTTCAGTCTTCTGATCCGGTGACTGTTAGAGGTTGCAATGTTATGGCCCCCCCTTCTTAGGTCTTTTTTCTTAGTAGTCCTAGCCCCTTCTCTTGGGCTTCCTGTTTTTGGCTTCTTCCTTCCCTCTCTGGTTTGTTTGTCTTTTGTTCCCGTCCTCCTTTGTCCCTTACGTCGCCCAGGTGGTGTCCGTCCCTTAGCTGTCCCTTAGCCGTTCTTGTCTTTTTCTTTGGTCTTTTCTCCTTGGTCACAAAGGGCTAGGTTTTATCAGTTGCGCCTTTTCCTGGTTCCCCCCTTTGTAAAAAAAAAAAAAAAAAAAAATGCAATTTCGCGGCTATGGGAGCTGCTCAGTGCCCCATTTGAGTGTTATAGACGCTCATGCAGTCTAATCCGCTACTCTGCCCCCTCCAGAGGTCAGCATAAGAGGTCAGCCTACTGGAGGGGGGCAGGCTATTCTCTTCAAGTTAATTCGGGACCACCCGACCCCCATCCTTAGTACTTCAGAAGCAGCTCTCTCCTGATTCCCTTCTTCCGAGCCCCACCCACTTCCTCCTGCCTCTCAGAATCCTCCATCTCCTCCCTCTCATCCCTGCTCCTTCATTTCAGCTGCTGAGATACCTAGTAGACGAAGATTTGAGGCGACAATTGGAGCTGGAGGTCCTTTTTCGCCCTAGCAATGTCTGCTCTCCGGCCGCCTTTTGACTTTGCTGCGAAGCTGCTTCTGCCAATTCGGCTGGAGCGACTGCAATTTCGCGGCTATGGGAGCTGCTCAGTGCCCCATTTGAGTGGTATAGACGCTCATGCAGTCTAATCCGCTACTCTGCCCCCTCCAGAGGTCAGCATAAGAGGTCAGCCTACTGGAGGGGGGCAGGCTATTCTCTTCAAGTTAATTCGGGACCACCCGACCCCCATCCTTAGTACTTCAGAAGCAGCTCTCTCCTGATTCCCTTCTTCCAAGCCCCACCCACTTCCTCCTGCCTCTCAGAATCCTACATCTCATCCCTCTCATCCCTGCTCCTTCATTTCAGCTGCTGAGATACCGAGTAGACGAAGCTTTGAGGCGACAATTGGAGCTGGAGGTCCTTTTTTCGCCCTAGCAATGTCTGCTCTCCGGCTGCCTTTTGACTTTGCTGCTTAGGCAGGTGTTGTGCTGCTAAGACTCTATCCCTCATTCTTGGATTCTCAGTCAGCAGGTCTCCTTTTGAAGATCTGCATTGGTCAGCATCTTCTTGTTCTCTAATTCGAGACTTGATGATCCTTGAGTGTGACATTGGTTGGAAACCATAGCGATACAGTTTGTCTTAGCTTTTTGCTGCCTTAAGGGCTGGATAGTAGTTTTTGGGGGTGGATCTGCTGCTCCTGCCCTGAAGACTGTTTTTTGTTTGCTTTTTCCTGGACCTGTTTTTCTGTAGCATGCCCTGCTTTGGTCTTCTTCCTTACAGAGCTTGCTGGCCTGCATTGGAGAAGAAGTGGCATGCTACTTGACAGCTGAGTTGGCTCGCCGGTCTGCTGATGGAGTGATGCCCTGATGCGCTGGACTGTTATAGGAGTGATGCCCTGTACCGTGTTGTATCTTGCGTCTGCAGGTTCAGGAGGCTTACTTAGAAGCTACATAGTTTTTGTTACCTTGTTTCTGCTACCTTTGAACTGTAGGCATGCCGCGTTCTGGTCGTCTTTGCAGAGCTTGCTGATCTGCATGGGTGATCTAGCGACATGTTACTAAGAGTCTGTGCTGGTTTGCTAAAGGAGTGATGCCCTGCTGCACTAGCCTGTTACAGGAGTGATGCCCTGCAGTGTTTTAATCTTAGATTAGCAAGACCTTTGCTTGCATGCCTTTCCTTCTTTTTCTGTGTTGCTCTTGGAGGTTACAGTGGTGTTTTGTTGGTTGGGGAGGAACAGTGTTGCTTGGAGGTGGGGGTGGTGCTCGGAAGGCCCTTAGTCCTTTGTCCTCCTAGTACTTAGTTTGTGTCCCTCGGTCTTTTGTCCCCTAGTCTTTTCGTCTTTTGTCTTCGGATCTTTTGTCTTAGCGGACTTTTGGTCCATGTCCTCTAGTCTTCTTTTTTGGTTTTTTTTTCCTCGGTCATATAGGTCTAGGTTTGATCAGATGTTCCCTTTCCTGGTTCCTCCCTATGTAAAAAAAAAAAAAAAAAAAACTTACTCAACCCCCTTCAAGACTCCCTCCCGGACATACCCCAACACACCATTCCCCCCAACCTTCTCAAAACCCTCATCCCCTTGGGCATTACTTCCCTAGCTGACATTGTGAGCCCTGATAGGACCACAATCATCCCATCCAATACCCTCTCGCACACCTAAAAAAAAAAAAAAAAAACTATGCCACCAGAGTCTCCACTAGGCATAAAGTTGCCCTGAACAGACTCAGCCTACACCTGTGCTCTCCACCCCCACCTGGAAGCCCACCTCAACCCTACTCCTGCCACAGCCCCCTGCCCTTGGCTTCGAGGACCCTCCCCAAACACCTACGCATTCCCCAACGGCACATTACCAAGTTCTCCACATATACTATCAGCCACCACCTTAACAACTGGGACACCGCCCCAATACTGCCCCGACCCTTGACCCCCAGTGCCGGCATCCTTACCCCAACCACAACACAGCCCCCCACGCATAATATCGAGGAGATCCCTGCCTCCAATGCACACATGTGGTGGGCCAGAGAGTCCTATCTTCACCCCACCAAGTATGCTCAAGCCTGGAGCACTGACCCCAAGATTGCTTGGACTGCCAGAATGCAATTCATCAGAAATGACACCCACAAATGTACTGACGCCTCGTACTACAAACACCACACCATCCGTAAGAACAGCTCCCCCGACGACCTGGTACATGCTGTCTCTACCCCAGACCTTCTTGCTCCCCCAACCCCAGCCAAGCTCCTCCACCTCCTATATGGAAACCAACACAGCCTGACCCACCTCCTGGGCTTCAGAGCTCAAAAGAGGAAGGCTAACGAACCTCGAGAAACCCCCCATCACAGATATTGGAGGGTCCAGAAAGCCCCATGCACCATTCTCTGCCACCATCTCCCTTGTTACATATCTATCTGCTGGCCTCCCCGTGCATTCCCACACCTACTCCGCTGCCACCTCCATTGTGGTCACTTGGTCCCCCGTCCATCTCACAGAGGAACAAATCACCCTGCTGGTTGGCCCCACCAGATTTCAGGAACTCCTCCATGCCTACAACACTGAAACTACCCCCAAAGCCCCCTCCCCCTCCATTCCACCCAGACAAGACCTCCACCTCACTAACCTCCAACAACAAGGACAGTGGGCGGAGGGAGGAGAGTTTGATGCCAAATGGTATAGCGAACTCAGGCAAAACCTCATCATTAACACGGCAGACCACCACCCAGACTGGGATATCCACCCCCCCGGCAAATACCACATACAGGCTGGTACACTGAATGACAGGTACCACCACCTCCCTCCCCAACTCAACAACGGAGACACCACCTACATCTACTCACCAACAGGCCAATGTGTCGGTCATATACCCCTCTCCCAACTCCACCTCCTCCACCACAGATACCATACCACCAAGGCACACTCTCCCCACCTCTGGACCCTCCACAGCACAGGAACCTTCGCTGGAGACGTAGCCACCCTCCTATCACAGCACAAAGACACTACCATCTCCAATGTCTCCCCTGCCATACACAAAGCTATGTCCATCCTGGGGATGACAACGGACCTTGACACATCACCCCTCCTAATGAGTCCCCACCTCCCCATGGGCAACACCCCCACCCCCATTGGCCAACTGTTTGGCTTAGGACCCCACTGCTACACCCAACCTTGGTACGGGGGAAACACACACCTCACCAGCCAGAACCCTGAAGAGGCCCACAAGGCTGTTCGATGGGCACTAGGCAGTGCCATACCGTTCTTGTCTTCAGCCGTTCTTGTCTTTTTCTTTGGTCTTTTCTCCTTGGTCACAAAGGGCTAGGTTTTATCAGTTGCGCCTTTTCCTGGTTCCCCCCTTTGTAAAAAAAAAAAAAAAATACATGCTCACACCCTTGATATTCCCGCGTGCACCATTCTCTTGGTCCCACACAAACCCACATATGCCCATAACGCCCTCCTAAATCACCCATGGGCTATGGAACTAGCCACTCTGCCTCCCAAGGCCAAACCCCTCACCCCCTCCCTAATCTGGACGGGGGGAAAACTCAACCCTGCCAAGAGACACAGAGGAACCTACAAACTCATTGCCATCTCAAACCCAGCTGGCCATGCCAAGTACCTCCACAACCCACCCACCACATGGGCCCAAACCATGAGGGACATGGGGGCCACTTCCATCCCACGACCAGGTCCCCCCCCCCTCCCAACTGGCCTTCCTACCACCCACCTACCCAAGGCACTTAGCTCCCTCCTTAAGACCTGGGCACAACAACCCACCCCCATGCAGATAGACCCCCCACCCATAACACCCCCCGTGCTCCCGTGCACACATGCTATCCTACAAGCACCAGGCCTCTCTCTATACACAGATGGAAGTGCCATCATAGACAAAGCCGTTCTTGTCTTTTTCTTTGGTCTTTTCTCCTTGGTCACAAAGGGCTAGGTTTTATCAGTTGCGCCTTTTCCTGGTTCCCCCCTTTGTAAAAAAAAGAAGAAAAAAAAAGAAAAAAAGACGGCGTCCTACGCCTAGGGGCAGGCGTATACTCCCCCAGGGCCGCTTCAGGTTGCCTCCGCATAGACCCTGGCAGACAGGGCATCACTGCCGACATCAATCGCGCCGAACTCGTGGCAATCCAACAAGCACTCATACACTCCGAAATAGATGAAGAACTCACTATCTACTCCGACAGCTTATGTTCCTTGCAGCTTATTAACCTGCACATTTACCATCCCAGCAGGACCCGGGAAAACAAACACCGCGACCTCCTGCAAGACATCGCCATCCACATTATCAACAGACACAACGCTGCTGCTACCACACGCCTGCTTAAGGTCCGATCTCACTCAGGAATCATAGGGAATGACGAGGCAGACACGCTCGCGAAAGAAGCGACGACAGGATACAATGTAATTGGGCCAGTTAAAACAGGGGAACATGCGCACCTCAATATGCATTGGCCGTCTGTCCAGCCCCCCAAATCTATGAATGGGGACCAGCCCCCCCTGCAACCGGCCAACAATCTCAGTCAGCAGGTCTCCTTTTGAAGGTCTGCATTGGTCAGCATCTTCTTGTTCTCTAATTCGGGACTTGTCGATCCTTGAGTGTGACATTGGTTGGAAACCATAGCGATACAGTTTGTCTTAGCTTTTTGCTGCCCTAAGGGCTGGATAGTAGTTTTTGGGGGTGGATCTGCTGCTCCTGCCCTGAAGACTGTTTTTTGTTTGCTTTTTCCTGGACCTGTTTATCAGTAGCATGCCCTGCTTTGGTCTTCTTCCTTACAGAGCTTGCTGGCCTGCATTGGAGAAGAGGTGGCATGCTACTTGACAGCTGAGTTGGCTCGCCGGTCTGCTGATGGAGTGATGCCCTGATGCGCTGGACTGTTATAGGAGTGATGCCCTGTACCGTGTTGTATCTTGCGTCTGCAGGTTCAGGAGGCTTACTTAGAAGCTACATAGTTTTTGTTACCTTGTTTCTGCTACCTTTGAACTGTAGGCATGCCGCGTTCTGGTCGTCTTTGCAGAGCTTGCTGATCTGCATGGGTGATCTAGCGACATGTTACTAAGAGTCTGTGCTGGTTTGCTAAAGGAGTGATGCCCTGATGCACTAGCCTGTTACAGGAGTGATGCCCTGCAGTGTTTTAATCTTAGATCAGCAAGACCTTTGCTTGCATGCCTTTCCTTCTTTTTCTGTGTTGCTCTTGGAGGTTACAGTGGTGTTTTGTTGGTTGGGGAGGAACAGTGTTGCTTGGAGGTGGGGGTGGTGCTCGGAAGGCCCTTAGTCCTTTGTCCTCCTAGTACTTAGTTTGTGTCCCTCGGTCTTTTGTCCCCTAGTCTTTTCGTCTTTTGTCTTCGGATCTTTTGTCTTAGCGGACTTTTGGTCCATGTCCTCTAGTCTTCTTCTTTGGGTTTTCTTCCTCGGTCACATAGGGCTAGGTTTTATCAGATATTCCCTTTCCTGGTTCCTCCCTATGTAAAAAAAAAAAAAAAAAAAAAATCTCACCAAGGGTATCAAGGCTAACCTCCCCACCCCCCTGCACACCGGGCATGCCAACACCACGGGTATATACTCCTCCATGTGGGAGCAAGCCAACCCCTTCCTCCTCCCTCAGGCTAGTAATCGTTTCTGGCAATCCACCGACATTAAATGGTGGCAAAAAATACAAATCCACAAGGCTCGGTGGGGACGCTTATGGACTAGGAAATTGGCGTACAGATACAAACGCCCCTATGGTACTAGCACCAGCCCCCCCTCTGATGATAACTGCCCTCTTTGTCGCAAAGCACAGGACGGTCTTGCTGGGTGCAGCCACCCTGTCTTCAAAGGAATGTATATTAACAGACATAATAAGGCGGTCCAACTCATCCAAAAGGCAGTAGCCAAAGGAGCTCTGGGGGCTCTCCCCATGTACATGGATGCAGGCACTTGTGAAGCGTCCTCCGACATTCCCACAAGACCCCCAGCCACCCTCAAAACCCCTGATCTTCCCCAAGCCACATCGGATAAATACAGGCCTGATCTCCTCCTCATTGACGACGAATCCAAACCAAGAAAAGCCTACCTAGTTGAACTGGGCTACTGCTCAGACACTGTCAGCATGAATTGCGGTGCTCTCACGCGTTTTATGACTTGGTGACTACTTATGTACTTCCTTAGAACTATCGGCCCAGACAGTGTTTCTGTCTGTACTGTGTCAGCTTCCCGTAGACTGTGTCATCCTTCATGACACGGTGACAGCTTCCTGTTGACTGCGTCATCGGTCTCTCACTGACACACTCTGTATAGCCGGTGCCTGGCTTAAGTTTCCTGACTTAGGGTCTAGTCTGGTTACAGGCATCCGCCTCTCCCACCGCTGGTGTTCTTTGGCGTCCGCCTGTCCTTGTAACGCTATTCTTGTCTCCGTGTATAGATTGGCGCGTCTGTCTCCGCTGCATACATCTCTCTCCACTTTTCGAAGTGCTTTCTAGCTGATAGACACTAACCACCAAATCAAATTCTAGGAAAAGAGCGTTCAGCATAAGGAGCTCCAACGTATCCTTCAACAACAAGGATTCCTTGTACACTACCTAGTCTTCACCATAGGTACCACTGGTACCATACCAATCCCAACTATTACCAATCTCTCCACCTTAGGGATCAGTCGCAAACACGTAGACAAACTCATCTCTAAGCTGCACAGAGAATCTACCGCCTCCTGTACCAGCATTCTTGCCACACGTCGCATGAAGGAGTCCCTCCCGCCTGGAGGGTGACACTTACTATGTCTGCCATGGTGACTTTCCCCAGCTGCGGCGTACGGGAGGGTCCCCTTAACACCACGCCCCTCCAGGCGTTATCTTTTTTTTTGCAGGTGCTGTGATATGATGGCTGGCAGTAGCAGAGTAGTCGAAGATGAAATGCATTTCATATTATAATGTCCTGTATACGCCGAGGAATGAATTTTTTTGTTGAGAAAATGATCATTGAACCTGAATTGGTGGATAAAAACTCCAGCATGAAGCTGGTCATGAACCCTGATTCCTTTGAAGGATGGAAATACTGAAACAATTTACGAAAAAATGCGATGATAATCGCAAAATTAAATTATCATCCCAGATGAGATGACGATCTAATTGTATTGTATACCAGGAGGAGCCCAGGCCTCAAAATTTTCAGTCATGCCGATCGTTTTATCTGAGAACAGGGCTGTAATCGCATGTATCATGGCGATATTTAAAGTCACTTTTCAGGTCATTCTGAGCACCTCATTTAGGGGGGGGGAGGGGGGTCAGCCTCATTTTGTTTTTTGCTAACTTTTTACTCAGACCTCCAAATGACATTCTGAGACCACCCATAAGGAGACCATCCATAAGGAGACCACCCATTCTGAGACAACCCATAAGGAGACCACCCATTGGTAAGGGTAGTCTATTGGCACCACTTAAGACCTCGTGCAATAAGTATTTATTACCCCCCCCCCCCCCCCAAACCACACACACCACACACCAAACTCCAGCCCAGCCCAGAGTAGTATGAGTGGGTGAATGGCTGGGTATGTGCTGATAATATGGGTGGGTGAATGGGTGGCTAATATAGGTAGTCTATTGGCACCAATTCGGACCTCGTGCATTAAGTATTTACCCCCCCCCCCCGCCAAAGGGGTCACCTTTCCGGGGTCTGAACGGACTTAATTACAATTAACAATTGTACAGCAGTAATTAAGTCCGGTACAATTGTTAATTAAGAAAGTACGTCACGTGCGGCACAGCGCTCTGTGCCCCCCCCCCCCCCCCCCCCCACCACCACCACCACCACACACACACACACACACCAGCCCAGCCCAGCCCAGCCCAGAGTATGAGTGGGTGAATGGCTGGTATGGGTTGATTATATGGGTGGGTGAATGGGTACATAATATGGATGAGTATGGGTGGGTGAGTGGGTATGAGGGTGGGGGTTGGGAGGTAAATCCCCAGCCCCCCCCCCCCCCCCCCCCCCAACCAACCAACCAACCAACCAACCAACCAACCAACCAACCAACCAACCAACCAACCAACCAACCAACCAACCAACCCTAACCCACCCAACCACCCAAGGTACTTGGGCAAACTCAGAGGGGGTGCGGAACTGATTTTTGTCTCACACAATCCCTAATAAGTGGGAATTCCGAGGATGCCATTATGTGCGCCATACTGGAACCCCCCAGAATCTATATCTAAGTTTTTCAAAAAGGGGTCATTTATATTTAAAGGGGGGGGGGGGGGGGGGGGAGGGGTCAGCCCTTCCCAGGTTTTTCATATACCTACGTCGGAAGTTTTTTAAATCTGCCTTACCCCCCCCCCCCCCCCCCAAAGGCCCATATCTCCTTCAGGAATTATAATTGGTGTCAACGGAGTGTTGAAAAGGTCGTAGAGGCAATGAGTCTGGGGAGGCACTCTAGAAAGAGAAATGGGACGTTACAGCATAGAGAGCGTAGCTATAAATACACTCTGTTAAGGGTATAGTAATACGTTAACCCTGAGTATAGCGGGAAGGAATGGTGAGCACACTCTGTGGTACAGCAGAGTGTGACGCAGCTTCCTGAAAGGTATCGGAACACCTAGAAGGTTCCCGTACACCCCGCATACTCGGGAACTATTCGGTCAGCCAGACATCTTCTACCGGCGATCTGCTGACACACCACCTATGTAGCAGCTGACTAAAAAGTTTAAATCTAAAATAATAAGAAGAAGCTCATAGAAATAAAGCTTGTGGCAGGTCTACGAATATCCATCATCCAACGACTACTCAACTCTGTACATAACCACATCCTTGATCCAAGGATGTCGATATATCCATGTGGCTGCAGTTTTTGCGGCGATGTAAAAATCTTACCGCTGAAAGTAATAAGGGGAAAGTAAAATATTATGTGAGGACAGCACATAATATAATCCAACCTTCAAGTTAATACTATATAGTATTAAGCATCCGGAAATTTAATGTAAGCATAGAAGCTAGATTATTCATATCACCTCTGACATTTCTGTAGAAGATGGTATGAAGAATAAGTCACCACGATCATATCGAAATGTCTGATAAGCATACAACTTATGTATAAGTCACTGTAAATTTCATCCACTGAAATAAAACTTGATGGGAAAAAATCCTTCACCTTAGATACTACTCTTAGCCTTTTCCTGGTTCCCCCCTTTGTAAAAAAAAAAAAAAAAAATAGCATCCATGACTAGGCTGGGATGAAAAAACCATGTGTAACTGGTTTCTTACTCAATGATTTAAGTAAGAAGATTTATGAAAGTTAATTATCATAAATCCCCAGCTACGTCACTAACTAAGTGGAATGAACCTACTGACATACACCTGGAAGAGTATAGGTGTATGGAGGTACATCTGCAAGTACTACCGCAAGTACATCTGAAAGTACAACTGCAAAATACCGAGTATTTCACTGAAAAATTCAAAGTGAAACTGAACTAGAAACTAACTACCAATCTCCACCTAATTCACTAATCACCTAGAGGTGGCTAGTGAATTCAACAAAGTGAAGCAGAAAGAAATAGCTGATATATGATAAACTCCACGTAATTAACCATCTGCCTATGGAACCAAGTGTCAGAAAACCATAAAATTGCTATAAGGGTGGTCTGATTTAATTTTCACCTTCCACCGAAACCAATGACCACTTAAGAATTGACCAAGGAAAGATATAAGACACTAAGAAAGCGCAAAGCAAACCAAAGCATGACTCTAACCAAACCAAAGTAGCCAGTGTTCATAAAATAGGACAACCTTGTAGGTCACCCTACCATGCATCTTGACATGGTCCCATAAAGGTCCTGGAGCTAATCCCTTGGTAAAGGGAGTAGCCGTGTCCTCCTTGATGTTGATGTACACCACCTTCACTCTCCCAACATACACCAAGCAGGCAAGCACGTCACTTTATCACATACCAACACTTCACATAATGGTGTATAATACCAATATGCATAGCGTTAGGCTCCAGCTTGTAGTTCTCTACCGAAGAAAGTGTACCTTAACCGGCACACTATATTGTGCCTGTCAATCTAGGTCAACCCTAAGTGGCTGAAACCACATCACTTCTTTGCAGACAAAAACAATTTCCAGAAGCAAGTGCAACCACTCTAGACTAAAAGCGTCTCGTATGTTAGCACTTACCCAAGTAACATCACTAAAGACTGCGGTATCAAACGTTTGTTCACAATGAGAGACGATGGGCATAGGCACAGCGCACATGCTTCACCAATAGCAACAAGCATGGGAAAACTGAGATGTGAGACATTCAGAGATGTAACACTCCTTTCAACACATACAGCACAAAAAGTGACAGTAAAGCTAAAGCAAAACTCAGATCAGACTATAGACTTTTCTGGTTCCCCCCTTTGTAAAAAAAAAAAAAAAGCCCTTAGTACAGTCATGGTATAATGATTTCACAATAATGTGCAATCACTTGAGCGTATACTTTCAAACAAGAGAGAGTATAAGCATCATACAAGATCAATAAGATCAATGCATGCCTTGAACTGTCTGACATAACACATTTGCTTTTACCTTCTAAGGTAACAAACTAAGCACAATAAAACAGCTCTAACTGTTTAACTTCAACCTACACGACACGAGCCGTCACCTCCAAGTTAAGGAATGTATGAGCAGCACTATAGGTGTGCAGCAAGTTACCATGCAATTACTCCAAGTAGAAGGGTTGAGTATGCAGCTACTTCTTCACTACAAATAGTGCACATCTCACACAAAGTTGGTGACACGAGCTCTAGTGCCTCCAGTAGGGTGCGTCCAGATGCTGCAAATACATGCAAGCACCGATGCGACGCAAAACCAGACATGTACCTACTCATGGGTGACTCTCATGTGACAGTCAGGTTCGGACAGCCTGGTAATTTAAATCCAAATTTATGTTTAAACCAAATCTCCACCTAATTCACTGAACACAATTTCAATGAGTGTGATTATGTGAATTGAATTATGAGAAAAGGTCATCATAACATCAGTCTATCACCCAGGCTGCAACCATCCCCAAAAAATCACTTGAGATGAAAATGCCTTGAACGGCTCTACAACCATCATTAGTACATCTAACACATGTACAACCAACAACCAAGAAGGAACATATTCCACAAATAACCTTCATCAGGTGGGTATCGCACCTGAATGAAACCTCACTCACATGCAATCACTAGAACACATGTACAAGCACATCAGAAACTTGTAACGCATAAGCGACACTTGATTTTCTCCACCTGTCTTGATAGTCCCATCTTAGAAGTAAGGGCTTGACACCTGGAACTCAGATACACCTTACTTGAGGAACATCAAGAGCATCGACAAGTGAAGCCGGTAAGAACTTGTGTGTTATACAAGCCAAACATGTCCAAAGACGAGAGACAATTATAATTCACACAATTTGAGGTTGTAGGTGTGTATATGAGTTTGTAGCCCTCAACAAATACACAACTCATGCAACAAACCATGAGACCATCGTCAATTAAGACAGTCACAAGTAACACCTAAACAAACAACACAGTCAAGAAACCACAATACATCATGAGTTCACACAACAATGCATTTCAACTGCGTATCCCAACCATGCATTTCAACATGGCTGTGCTAAGGTGGTTGTGTGAAGGTTGCGCAAACAAGCATTCAACCATACATCCACCATGCAATTTAACATGCAATCCAACTAATCCAGAACATGAGCAAGTCAATCCAGTCAAGAGCTCTCAGCAGCAACAAAACGCAGTAAGTAAGAACAAGCCAACCGAGCAAACCTAAGCAGATCGACTAGGCAGTCTCGCAGTCGACAGTTAAGTCGAAGGCAAGAGGCAGATCATGAGCAAAAGGAATCGCCGGTCGCAGGCAGCAAACTAAGTTGCAACAGTTTGGAACTGCTGTGCAAGAACTCTACCTGCCCGCATGCAACACGCCAACGCTACCAGTCCGCACACATCCGCTTTAATAGTGAAACGGGCTACACGAGCTTCAACAAGGTAGCACGGACAGAAAAACCGTAACGGAACCGAAAGAGAACGAAGAAAGAGAGCTTGGCAAACAAACCAGCAAGAAAATCAGAAGAGGAAGAATAAGGAATAGAGACGTCTCCACCTTGAGCGGCTATCCGAGCACTCCTGCGGAGGCCTAAAGCCGCAGGAGGTGCTAAGGGGAGATGGTCATAAACAGCCGAACAAAGCGGCGAATAAAGAGCAGGAGATTGTCAACGCTCCATACAAATTCGGGGACAAGCTAAAGTCGCTTTCCCCAGGAGCCCCCAGTACATTTGCTGTACAGGGGCCCCGGCAGGCAACAATCCGGCAGGCTGTCCCAGCCCGGAGCATCCCTACCCGTGCTGAAACTTTCAACAGACTGCACAGGTTCTATAGACCTGGCCTCCCCGTACCCACCCATTCGTTTTGCTACAGCACCTAGCTCATCAGAGTCTAAAGATGAAGGCATGATAGGTAGTGGGCCGGCTAGAGGCTGAACTACATCCGATTCGAACAGCGGATTATCAAGCACTGTAAAGTCAGCCCTAGAACCACCAACACCCGCTAAGCTACCGGAATGGAGGCGCGGAGGACTACTAGCGTCGGACCTTCGCGCTGAATGAATTGTGTACGGCATTTACACAGTACCAAGCTCCTCTACCTCACTACGATAAGCACGATAGCACCAGGTCTGGTACTGAGGACCATGTTTACTACCTGGCCTATCTACAACAACCATAGCTATCGCTCCGCCCATGCAGTGCCCCCAATCCATCCTACTGGAAACCACCTTCAACAACACCCCTCCTTTTCCGTCCATGCCCATCACCTCAAACCAAGTGCTCTCCTCCCAAGCACTCTCGTGGCACCGTCTCAAGGACATCCGCTCAGCTCATCAACAACGAGCTCACCTCCCTCCCGCTGCTGTCCAAGACCTTGACTTCATCCTCTCTCTCTGCCAGACCCTGGCGGGATGCTGTCCTCCTTCCTGTACTTCCACCTCCCAAATGGAAGCTCTTTCCCGCTGTGGCCCCTGCTGGTCCCCTTGCAGAGGGGCCAGATCCCCTCACTGGAGAGGACCGTCTTTGGGAGGTCTGGCCCTCTGGCCGGTAACACCCTCTCACCCTTCCTGCCTTCCCCCTAAGGACACCCCAAGCTGCCCTCATCACCCTACGCAAGAAACCTCGAGAAGCATGGTTACAGGCAGACTTTGAGGAGCAGCTGATCCAGCAAGGCCTCCCCCCCACCAGAGGCAAGAGCTCTTGGAACCATGGCTGGTTGGTCTTTGGGAGGACCTCCAATTGGACCCAACAACATGGGGTCTCCACCTCCATGATGATACTGAGGTGAACCTTCTTGAACTCTCTGTGCGCCAAGCACGGCAGGCCCTTCTTCACCAACATACCATGCAACAAAGCCCCAGTTCCCACCATTTTGTGCCAGGTTATACCGAGGAACGTGCTGCTTGGCCCAGGCTGTGGAGCATTCTACCCCCCTCCACCTTGGACACTCACCCTAGCACTAACCCTGACCTGCGAGGCCTCCGTGGTCTTGAATCCCGATGGATTGCCTCAGCAACAGAGAGAGCGCTCGTTGTCACCCCTATTCCAGTCCCCTCCCCTGAAGACCTCCCACAGAACGCTTGGGTGGACTTACAACGTGTCCGCCCCTCCCGTCCGGGCCCCAGCGGAGAGAACTGCTCAAAGACAAGACGAACCTCAAGTCTCCCTCCCTCTACGTGCAGGCTTTTCGCAGGTGTGGGTACGCCTCGCTGACAAGACTCTCCACCGTCCTTATACCATCACTTGCCGGAGCTTGCTTCATGGCACCCTGGGCTGCAATGCGTTCCTTGCTCATGTACGAGGACGCTTCCAACGGGTCAACCAAGACGACCCCCCCTCCATAGTCTGCTCCAGCCCTGACTGCTTGCAGCTGCGCACTGCTGACACAATGTCTCACGCTTTCTTGGAATGCCCTGATTCTGCCCCTGTCATAGACTGGCTCCTTTCCACTTGGGAGACCCTCACCGGTGGGCAGCGCCTTCCTCGTTGCCCCTTCTTCCTCCTCGGTGACGACATCACCCTTTGGCCCGGACACCCCCCTCCTCCCTCTACCCTAAGGTTGTGGTCCTTCCTGCGTATAACCACCTTGGGCGCGATATGGCAGGTCCGTTCGTCCCAGGCTGACAGACTGGACCATTATGAGCCCCTTCACCACAAGGCTATCTGCCTTGCCCTTGGCCACCTTCACCAAGCCATCGCCAGGGACTGGATGCGCACCCAAACGGATCTTCGACACCTTGATAATGGCGCCTTCTGTCAAGATTGGTGGCGTGGCTTAGATTTCTCTCTCACAGTGGCTTCCTTTGCAAGCTTATGGGCCACCCCCCCGATCTTTTGCACCATGATTGGGGTCACTCCCGGTGACCAGGAGCCTGATACCCGCACCATGGAAATGACAATCCCCATGGCCCCAGCGCTCCCTACAATCCCAGACCCAATCCCAGACCCAGACCAAGCCCTAGTTCTAGACCCTGATCTAGACCCTGTCCCAGATCCAGCCCATTACCCGGATCTAGACCTTGCTCTAGACCCTGACCAGACCCAGCCCATTCCCGAGCTCTAGACCCTGATCTAGACCCTGACCTAGGGTCCAGCCAAGCCCCAGCTCTAGGCCCCGATCTTGACCCTGACCTAGGTCCAGCCCAAGCCCAAGATCAAGACCCTGCCCCAGATCAGGATCAGGTTCTAGATTTGGACACAGCACACGACAACGTTCCAGATCTGGGGCTAGATCTGGACCAAGATCAAGGTCCAGATCTGCGCTAAGATCCAGATCAAGATCTAGATCTTGATACTGTCTCTGTCTTCTTTCCTGTTGTACCTGCCCAGACCAGTCTTTTAGGTTTTCGCTTTGCTTCCAGTTGTCTTTCTTCTTTTCTGGTTTGCCTCCCTGCTTTTGGCTTGTTTTTTGCAGTTTCTCCCTTAGTTTTGCTTCCCCTAGTTCAGTTTCCACCCTTAGTTGCCTCCTTAGTTTCCCCCTCAGTTGCCTCCTTAGTCCCCCCCCCCCCCCCCCCCCCCCTCCCCCCCTTTTTTCTCTTAGTTTCTCGCATAGTTTTCCTTTTAGTCCTCCTTACTTTGAATCTCCTATTTCAGTCTTCTGATCCGGTGACTGTTAGAGGTTGCAATGTTATGGCCCCCCCCCTTCTTAGGTCTTTTTTCTTAGTAGTCCTAGCCCCTTCTCTTGGGCTTCCTGTTTTTGGCTTCTTCCTTCCCTCTCTGGTTTGTTTGTCTTTTGTTCCCGTCCTCCTTTGTCCCTTACGTCGCCCAGGTGGTGTCCGTCCCTTAGCTGTCCCTTAGCCGTTCTTGTCTTTTTCTTTGGTCTTTTCTCCTTGGTCACAAAGGGCTAGGTTTCATCAGTTGCGCCTTTTCCTGGTTCCCCCTTTTGTAAAAAAAAAAAAAAAAAAATGTTAAAGATGATCCTAATGACTACCTCGTGGTACATGAGCTTGGTGGCTCTCACCATCAAGTTATGCGCACGCAAAGGAGCAAAGCGCTCATGAACTGCGTCTAGAATCATACGTGACAAATCATCATACTCGGAGATGTAATCCCCAACACTAGCTAGTTCCTGGATCAAAAGATCTACATCCGAATCTTCGAGATTCAGGGGCGAATCAGGGGCAACGCAATTCCGGCAGCGTCGCGTAAAATCTAAGTCACAGTCATCAGAGAAGCTTTCGACCTATTCGCATCAGCATCATCAAGGGCATTCGCCTCCGACTCACCGGGTTGGGGGCAACCCTGCTGTCCGGGAGGAGCAGCAGTTTTACCCCCGGCTCCAGCTCTATTGCCAGAGCTTTCTCTTGCCCTCCACCTAGAGGACGCGATAGCGTGGCAGGACGGTGAGATGCTGCAGGAAGCAGCTCCTCAATCCAGTCGTAGTCAGCTCTTGAGCAGCTGGATCAGGTGCGCCAGAGCGTCTGGATGGGTCCACATACTCAAGAGTCCTCACAGACGCGTTGTAAAGCCAGCGTCAAAGAGATCTCGCATCCATTTGCGCCAGATGGCGACATTGAAGCGAGTCAGCTTCTCGATATGAAAAAACTGGATACTACCAGACCTCATTGTGGATCCCCGCGTCCCCGCGGATCCCGCGCACGGTGGTGCAGCGCCAAGGTGGGCCGATAACCTGTCAACGGAGTGTTGAAAAGGTCGTAGAGGCAATGAGTCTGGGGAGGCACTCTAGAAAGAGAAATGGGACGTTTCAGCAGAGAGAGCGTAGCTATAAATACACTCTGTTAAGGGTATAGTAATACGTTAACCCTGAGTATAGCGGGAAGGAATGGTGAGCACACTCTGTGGTACAGCAGAGTGTGACGCAGCTTCCTGAAAGGTATCGGAACACCTAGAAGGTTCCCGTACACCCCGCATACTCGGGAACTATTCGGTCAGCCAGACATCTTCTACCGGCGATCTGCTGACAATTAGGGGGTCAAAGTAGTGTCTATATTGATCCTTTTGACGAGCTCTATCCATTTGTGGTCTTAAATTTGGATTTGATCAAAGTTTCACAACACGGTCAAGCAAACACCCTTTCTAAGTCCTGATTCTGAGCTGGGCTAGCTAGTGTTGGTGTTTGAGAATTTGAAGGTTGTGTTAAGCCTAAGTAGCCTAAGTAGACTCCTTATACCCAAGAAGTTTGGGGATGAAATATTGAGTTTCTGTTTTGACTCAACTTTCACACTTGGTGAACTTGGAACCTGTGGAGGTCACTACTCGGGCACTACCACGACACGTTTACTCAGTCTAGAAAAGCCTGGCAGGTGCCTCGACTTGGATCTAGAGGATCACGCCTCCATATTTACTCGTTGTTGGAAATAAGCGTGGATTCGGAAAGATCTCTTCGAGCTTGTGTCATAGGTTAACTTAATTTTATCAGAGACCGAGTCCTGAGGAAGTTTTGGCCTCCAACAGTCTTCACCAGAGGAAATTTCTGAAAGCCGTCGGACCCCCCCCCCCCCCCCCCCCCCATTTTTAGGGGTCGATATCTACCCCCCCCCCCCCCCCCCAACACATTTTTCGAGTTTTATGATGGTTTCGGGGCTTACGACCCCTTTAGCCCCGGATTCCAACGTGCAGTACACGAGCAACTTCCTGAGGGCCCCCCGGTGTGGCCTATCTTTTTTTTCTCCTCCTGTGTATACGGTAAGTAAATAATCACTGTAGCACGAACTAATGGCTCCCGACAGTAGAACGATTGTTTGGGGGGCAGTTCACCAGTGCTTTTTCTTTTTTAGCCCTTCCCATTTGGTTGGGAAAGTCCCTTAAGCCTATTTGGCCTTCCCCCGGACTGTAACATACATACATACATATGGGCATGGACACGTCTGCGTGCGTTCTCATCCACTAAGTACACATGGTTTTTCTACACACTAAAACACTACGTGTTGCATGACGCACACCTTTTTTTAGGGTCCGTTGCAAATCAGAGGGGCTGGGTCGATTTTTTGTTTACAAGGGGGGAACCAGGAAAAGGCGCATCTAATAAAACCTAGCCTTTGTACCGGTAACCAAGGAAAACAGGTTGTTCAGGACGCTGCCTTCTGCCTCGCAGATGCAATGTTGAAGGGTCCGTTGCGTCTTAAGATACAATGTGGGGAGGGTCCATTGTGTCACAGAGGTAGCTTCAGTGGCTTGGTTGTGACACAGGGCACAGGCTGTGGGTCGGTTGAGGCGCGGGCTGTACAATTGGTTGCGTCTCAGCAGAGCTGGGGGAGTGGGGGTCCTCCTGAACAACCCTGGTCTAGGTGAGTCATACATATATTTCGGAGGGTCCTTTGCGTAGCAGACACAGATTTTGAAATCGGTTTCGTCTCATGATGCATATTCCGGAGTCCCCCAGATCTTGTCGTCAGTCAACACTGTCCTGCTTATGGCCTTGCTATGTCATGCAGATTAACCCTGGTATGCTCCCTTGTTTCTGTGGGTATTGAATGCAAGAGGGAAATTTGAAAGGGTGAGCAGCCCTGAGTTGGCTAAACTCCATCTAACTATCCAATCTATGTTACAAAGTTCATGTTCATTCTATCGAGTCCGGTAGATTAATTCTTCAATGTTAAGCTGGACACGTCTTCAAACTGTGTAACCGGCTGAAGATGTAACCCAAGTCCTTATTTTGTGTGTGTATCACACGTGGGGACCAGGGTATTAAAAAGCACGGGAGGCAGCCCCACTGAGCCTCCCTTAGCGTTTTGCGCAGATGTTCCACCCCCCTGTGGGCGCAGCGCACAGTTTTTGCGCTTATTGCAATGCTAAGGGCTGACCGGTTGGACGTTTGTGAGCTTTAAGCGCTGACCAATTTGACAAAATGGTGGGGACTTCGATTTGGAAGACGGTGAGCAGCCCAGAGTGGCTTGACACGAGGATAGGGTGGGTACTGGGTGCACCACTGCAAACCCAACGCAGCACCACGAAGGACGCAACGTACCACCTGGTCCCCCGTACGGACACCTAACCACACCACGAAGCACACCTAACCCAACGCGACATCACAAAGCACACACCGCACCACCCGGTGCCCCTGGACCCAAGCATCACTCCTTTGTCACCACGGCTGTGGCACGAGGATAGGGTGGGTATAGGGTCCACCACTGCTAACCCAACACAACGCCACGAGCGAAGGACACAACGTACCACCCATTGCCTCCTACGGACACCTAAACACACCACGAAGCACAACTAACCCAACGCAACGCCACAAAGCACACTCCACCCACGCGTTGCCCCCTGGAACCAAGCATCACTGCTTTGGCACCACGGTTTTGGCGCGAGGATAGGGTGAGTACGTGGAGCACGAACATACATCTAATAAAAAAATTGAAGGTCTTCGGCACTTCTACGTCACCCTTCGCACCCAGAATGCACCTTCAGTAGTCCAATTAAAGGGTGTGATTGAAGGAGTTAATCCTACTCGAATCGATCGGGTAGGAACCCTTAGGCCGGCAGGAAATGCCAGCCTTCGTAGGGTGTGTGTGCAGTGTGTGAGTGAGTTTTCCCTTTTTGTTTATTTGCACAAAAATTTGCACCCGTCACTGACGGTACATATAGTACCTGCTTATGTGCTATAGGTGTAGGCATTACAGATTGCAGATCCAACCCAACCTTGCCATGTATGTGGATATGGTGTGTTTAGGGACCAATGCTGGTGATCCATCCACTGCTTACGCACTGTAGGTGTATACATCTTAGATGGTACTTGCAACCCAACCTCGCCATGTATGTGTATAGGGTGTGTATAGGGAATACCACTTGCGCTCAATCTACTGCTAAGGCGCTGTGGGTGCAGGCATCTAAGCTTGAAGTTACAACCCAACCTCGCCATGGATGTGCACAGGGTGGGTATGACAGGGCCCCCCCTGGCCCCCCCCAACCCAACCTCGCCATGGATGTGCATAGGGTGGGTATGACAGGGCCCCCCCTGGCCCCCCCCAACCCAACCTCGCCATGGATGTACATAGGGTGGGTATGACCCCCCCTGGCCCCCCCTGGCTATTCAACTATTGCTAAGGCGCTGTAGGTGTAAGCATATCTGCGTGCAGTTGCAACCCAACCTCGCCATGTATGTGGATAGGGTCGGTATGCCAGGATGCCGTTGGTGATCCATCTCCTACTTAGGCGCTGTATGCATATCAGCTTGCTATTGGTACCCAACCACGCCATGTATGTGGATAGGGTGGGTATGCCGGGACCTCTGCTGGCGATCCATCTACTGCTTAGGTGTTGTAGGTATAGGCATCTCAGCTTGAAGTTGCAAGCCAACCTCGCCATGTATGTGGGCCATGAATTGTTCCAATCCGAACTGGGAAGCTGCGGGAGCTTCGTCGCCTTGACTGGATGATTGCGTGGGCACTGGGTGGTCCTCAGGCTCATCCAGGAGCAGTTGGTGGAAGATGTCTGCATCAGCAGTTCCTTCACGGACAATTCGCACCTGGTGGTGGGTGGGTGGGTGTGGGTGGTGTGGGGGGGGTGGGTGTGTGTGACAGGATGATTGCGTGGGCACTGGGTGATCCTCGGGCTCATCCAGTAGCAGTTGGTGGAAGATGTCTGCATCAGCAGATCCTTCACTTACGATGCTCACCTAGGGGGGGTGAGGGAGTTGGTTTGGGATGTTAGTGCTAGTGCTAGTGGTGGACGGTGTTGCTGTTGGTGGTTGGGGAGGGTGGTGGTGGTACCTCAGGTGTAGTGGTGGAAGATGTCAGCCCCAACAGATCCTTCACGGACGATGCGCGCCTGTGTGTGTGTGTGGGTGTGGGTGTGGGTGGGGGGGGGGGGGGGGGGGTAGTGGTGGACGTGGGCAGTCCTCAGGCTCATCCAGAGGACTTGCTGGAAGAAGTCAGCATCAGCTGATCCTTAACGGACGATGCACACCTGGGGGTCAGGTGGGTGAGTAGGGTGGTGATTGTGGGTGGTGGTGCTAGTGGTAGAAGGTGGTGGTGAGTGGGGAGGGTGGTGGTGGGTGGGTATAGGGAGGCCACATATGCCTGCCTCAGCAGATCCTTTCCAGGCGATGCGCACCTGGGGGTGGGTGGGTAGGTGGGGTGGTGGCTAGTGGTGGGCGGTGGTGGTGGGCCTTTGGGAGGTTGGTGGTGGTGCTAGTGGTGGGAGATGTCGGCCTCAGCAAATCCTTCAAGGACAATTCGAACCTGGGGGGGGAGGGTGTTGGTATGTTTTTTTTGTTTTTAACACAGGGACATTTAACACCAGGACAGGGAACATCTGATAAAACCTTGCCCTATGTGACCAAGGAAGAAAACCAAAGATGAACTAGGAACAAAAGATCACGGAGACTGATCAGATGACAAAAGACCAAAGGACTGTGTGTGTGGGGGAGGGTGGTGGTGGGTGGTGGTGGTGCTAGAGGTGGACAGTGTTGGTGTTGGGGGTTGGGGAGGGTGGTGGTGGTGGTGGTTGGTGGTTGGTGGGGAGGGTGGTGGTGGGTGGGTATAGGGAGGCCACCAAAAACAATAGTAAGTCATGCTGGTTCAGTTGGTTTGGTTGATTAAGTTGGTTTAGTTAGTTTATTTTGTTCAGACGTACCAAGGGTGATCTTGCACTCATGCCAGTTTAGTTGGTTCAGGTCGTTCAGTTGGTTTAGTTGGTTGAGTTGTTTCAGACGTACCAAGGGTGTGATCTTGCGCTCGTGCCTGATGGCGCCAATGGCGCTTCTCAACGCACTCTGCTGGGGGGGAGGGTACGGAACATTGCTGGGACACGCAGATGTGTAGAAGACGATGACCATGATGTATGCATCCAGCAGGAAGATGGGCGCTGAGGGGCGACCACTTGCTTGGATGGCCATGTCAGACAGGGAGGCTCGGCTCAAAGAGTGGCGCAGCAATACCTGGGTGCAGGGGTGTTAGAGGGTGGTGAGAGGGTGATGAGAGCGTTGATGCGCTGGATTGAATGAGGGTTATGATGAAGAAATGGCCATGATGCATACGTCGAGCAAGAAGATGGGGGCAGGGGGCAGGGGGTGGAGGTGTGGCGTAGGTGGTGGTGGTGGTGTGTGTGTGGTGGTGGGGGGGGGGCACGCAGACGTGTAGAAGATGGCCATGATGTAAGCATCGAGCAGGAAGATGGGCGCTGAGGGGCGACCGCTTGCTTGGATGGCCATGTCAGACAGGGAGGCTTGGCTCAAAGAGTGGCGCAGCAATACCTGGGTGTTAGAGGGTGGTGAGAGGGTGATGAGGGTGCGTTGGGTCGGGGTGGGTTGGGTTGATGCGCTGGATTCTATGAAAGGGTGTAAGAGGGTGGTGAGAGGGTTGATGCGCTGGATTGAAGGAGAGGGTTGTAGGAGGGTGATGAGAGGGGTGATCCGAGGGATTCAATGAAAGGGTTTTAGAGGGTGATGAGAGGGTGGTGAGAGGGGTGTGTGCCTGTTAATAGGGTTGTGGGAGTTCTAGGAGGGTTATAGAGTTATAGGAGGGTTGTACTACCCGGATTTTGGGTTATGACTTATGAGAGGGTGGCATGAGGGATACAACTGGATGGCCATGTCAGACAGGGTGGCCTGGCTCAAGGAGTGGCGCAGCAATACCTGGGTGCAGGGGTGGTAAGAGGGTGATGAGAGGGTGTGAGAGGGGTGTGCCTGGTAATAGGGCTGTGGGAGTTATAGGAGGGCTATTGAGTTATAGGAGGGTTGTACTAACCGGATTGTGAGAGGGTTGCATGAGGGATATAACTGGTTTGCCATGTCAGACAGGGAGGCCTAGCTCAAGGAGTGGCGCAGCAATACCTGGGTGCAGGGGTGTGAGAGGGTGATGAGAGGGTGTGAGAGGGTGATGAGGGTGCGTTGGGTTGGGTTGGGTTGATGCGCTGGATTATATGAAAGGTTGTTGGAGGGTGGTGAGAGGGGTGTTAGAGGTCGATGCGAGGTTGTTAACAGGGGTGATGAGAGGAGTATTAGAGGTTGATGCGAGGGTTGTAAGAGGTTGATGAGAGGGGTGTACCTGTTTATAGGGTTGTGGGAGTTATAGGAGTGATATAGAGTTATAGGAGTTATAGGAGGATTAAAGTGTTATAGAGGTTATAGGAGGGTTGCACTATCCGGATTTGAGGTCATGAGAGGGTTGCACTATCCGGATTTGAGGTTATGAGAGGGTTGCGCAAGGGACACAACTGAGAGGCCATGTCAGACAGGGAGGCCCGGCTCAAGGAGTGGCGCAGCAATACCTGGGTGCACGGGTGTAAGAGGGTGATGAGAGGGTTTTAAAGGTTGATACGAGGGTTGTAAGAGGGTGGTGGGAGGGTGGTGAGAGGGGTGTGCCTGGTTTCAGGGTTGTAGGAGTTATAGGGTAATAGGTCTACATGGTTAAGGGATATATGAGGGTTGTTCTACGGTTGTAAAAGGGTGGTGAGAGGGGTGTACCTGGTAATAGGTTTGTCGGAGTTCTAGGAGGGTTATAGAGTTATAGGAGTTATATGAGGGTTGTACTACCCAGATTTTGAGGTAAGACTTATGAGAGGGTTGCATGAGGGATACAACTGGATGGCCATGTCAGACAGGGAGGCTCGGCTCAAGGAGTGGCGCAGCAATACCTGGGTGCAGGGGTGGTAAGAGGGTGATGAGAGGGTGTGAGAGGGTGATGAGGGTGCGTTGGGCTGGGTTGGGTTGGGTTGATGCGCTGGATTCAATGAAAGGGAGTAAGAGGGTGATGCGAGGGTTGATGCGATGGATCGAATGGGAGGGGGGTAATAGGGTGATGAGAGGGTTGATGAGCTGGATCGAATGGGAGGGGTGTAATAGGGTGATGCGAGGGTTGATGAGCTGGATCGAATGGGAGGGGTGTAATAGGGTGATGCGAGGGTTGATGAGCTGGATCGAATGGGAGGGGTGTAATAGGGTGATGCGAGGGTTGATGAGCTGGATCGAATGGGAGGGGTGTAATAGGGTGATGCGAGGGTTGATGAGCTGGATCGAATGGGAGGGGTGTAATAGGGCGATGCGAGGGTTGATGAGCTGGATCGAATGGGAGGGGTGTAATAGGGTGATGCGAGGGTTGATGAGCTGGATCGAATGGGAGGGGTGTAATAGGGTGATGAGAGGGTTGATGCGATGGATTCAATGTGGGGGTTGTAGGAGAGGTGATGCGAGGGGAGGGTTGATGAGCTGGATCGAATGGGAGGGGTGTAATACGGGTTGATGCGAGAGGTTGATGAGGTTGATGAGGCTGGATGCGAATGGGAGGGGTGTAATAGGGTGATGCGAGGGTTGATGAGCTGGATCGAATGGGAGGGGTGTAATAGGGGCGATGCTGAGGGTTAGATTGAGCTGGATCGAATGGGAGGGTGTAATAGGGTGATGCGAGGGTTGATGAGCTGAGAATCGAATGGGAGGGGTTGTAAAAAGGGTGATGCGAGGGTTGATGAGCTGGATCGAATGGGAGGGGTGTAATAGGGTGATGCGAGGGTTGATGAGCTGGATCGAATGGGAGGGGTGTAATAGGGTGATGCGAGGGTTGATGAGCTATATCGAATGGGAGGGGTGTAATAGGGTGATGCGAGGGTTGATGAGCTGGATCGAATGGGAGGGGCGTAATAGGGTGATGAGAGGGTTGATGCGATGGATTCAATGTGGGGGTTGTAGGAGGGTGATGCGAGGGTTGATGAGCTGGATCGAATGGGAGGTTGAATAGGGTGATGCGAGGGGTTGATGAGATAGCTGGATGAATGGGAGGGTGAAATAGGGTGCGAGGGTTGATGAGCTGGATCGAATGGGAGGGTATGTAATAGGATGATGCGAGGGTTGATGAGCTGATCGAATGGAGGGGTGTAATAGGGTGATGCAAGGTTGATGTGCTGGATCGAATGGGAGGGGTGTAATAGGGTGACGAGAGGGTTGATGAGCTGGATAATGAATGGGAGGGGTGCTGTAATAGGGGTGAATGGATGATGCGAGGTTGTTTGATGAATGGAGGAGTGTAATGAGGTAATGCGAGAGATTGGAGCTCGAATGGTAGGGGTGTAATAGGGATGATGCGTGGGGGTCTGTAGGGTTTGCGATGAGCTGGATCGAATGGGAGGGGTGTAAAATAGGCGTGATGCGAGGTTGATGAGCTGGATCGAATGGGAGGGGTGTAATAGCGGGGATGAGAGGGTTGATGAGATGGATTTCGAATGTGGGGGTTGTAAGTTAGGGTGATGCGAGGGTTGATGAGCTGGATCGGAATGGGAGGGGTGTAATAAGGGTGATGCGAGGGTTGATGAGCTGGAAATCGAATGGGAGGGGTGTAATAGGGTGACGACGGGGTTGAGAGGGGATGATGATCGGGGTTAATACTTAATGGGATGAGGGTTTGTAATAGGGTTGAGGAGGATGCGAGGGTTGATGAGCTGGATCGAATGGGAGGGTTGTAATAGGGTGATGAGAGGGTTGATGTGCTTGGATCGAATGGGAGGGTTTAATAGGTGATGCGAGGGTTGATGAGCTGGATCGAATGGCGAGGGTTGTAGGGGTGTAATGGGTGCGCAGTGATGGGTGATGAGCTGGATCGAATGGGAGGGTGTAATAGGTGATCGAGGAGTTGATGAGCTGGATCGAATGGGAGGGTGTAATAGGGTGATGCCGGGGCATTGATGAGCTGGATCGAATGGGAGGGGTCCTAATAGGGTGATCGCGAGCGTTGATTGATCAATGCTGAGGGTGTAATAGACTTGATGAGGAGGGGACCGTTATGGATTCAATTGTGGGTGTATGGGTGATGCGAGGGTGATGAGCTGGATCCAATGGGAGGGGTGTAATAGGGTGATGCGAGTTGTTGATAATGGCTGGACTCGCAATGTGGGGGGTGTAGAATAGGGTGATGAGAGGGTTGCATGAGCTGTCGAATGGGAGGGGTGTAAATGCGGTGATGAGAGGGAGTTGAATAATAGCGATGGATTTGAGAGCAATGTGGGGGTTGTAGGAGGGTGATGCGAATGGGTTGAACTGTCAGCTGGATCGACTCCGATGGGAGGGGGTGTAATAGGTGATGAGAGAGGTTATAATTTGATGGATCCCGAATGGGAGGGGTTGTAAGGGTGATGCGAGGGTTGATGAGCTGGATCGAATGGGAGGGGTAATATGTAATAGGTTTAGATGATGCGAGGGTTGATGAGCTGGAATCGAATGGGAGGGCTGTAATAGGGTGATGAGGGTTGATAGCTGGAGCGAATGGAAGGGGTGTAATATAGGTTGATGAGGGGGATTGATGAGCTGGAGATCGAATGGAGGGTTAAATAGGGGTGATGGCGAGGGTTGATGAGCTGGATCGAGATGGAGGGGAACTGGTGAAACCTGGTAAAGGGTGATGGAGATGATGATCGAATGAGGGTTGTAATATAGAGGGTGGATGAGCTGGATCAATGGGAGGGGTGTAATAGGGTGATGAGAGGGTTGATGCGATGGAGTCAATGCGGGGGTAGGAGGGTGATGCGATGGCTTGATGAAGCTGGATCGAATGGGAGGAGTGGCTGTAATAGGGTGATTTGGGGCATTGGGATGTGTTGTAGATGGATCGAATGGGAGGGGCTGTAGCTAGCGGTGAGCGTGATTGATGTCTGGATCGAATGGCAGGGGTTGTAATAGCACGGTTGGGGTGGTTTAGGGCGTGTGGTTATTAGAGGGTTGATGGAGGGGTTTAGTATTGATGCGAATCGTGCGGGGTATCGAATGATCGAGGGTTGATGAGCTGGAATCGAGATGGCGAGGGGTGATTAATTAGGGTGATGCGCACTGGATCGATGGGTAGGGTGAATAGCGGTCGATGAAGGCAGGGCTTGTGTGTGGACGAAATGGGAGGGTTGTGTAATGGGATCGAATGCGAGGCGTTGATGAGCTCGGACGTGTCGAGCATGGAATGGGAGGGGTTGTAATAAGGGTGATGCGAGGGTTGATGAGCTGTGGATCGAACACTGCGGAGGGAATAGGGGAGCATAGAAGATGCTAACCACCGGGTTGCAAGTGGCTGGACGATGGGAGGGTATGTATAGCGGTGATGCGGGAGGTTGATGAGCTGGATCGAGATGGGAAGGGGTAATAGCCAGTATGAGAGGCAGTTGATGCCGATTGGAATCTCGAATGTGGGGTGTAGGAGGGTTGATGCGATGGTGTGATGGAGCTGGAGGATCGAATGGAGGGTGTAATAGGGACTTGAGAGGGTTGATAGCTGGAATCGAATGGGAGGAATTAAATAGCCGGTGCTGCCCCGATGGATGAGCTGGATTCGAGGGAGGTTGAATAGGGTGATGCGGTTGATAGCGAATGTGAGGGGTGTATAGAGTGATGCAAAACCAGGGAGGTGTTTGATTCAGCTGCTCGAAAATGAGAGAGGGGATGTAAACTTAGCTAGGTGAATGCGTTAGTCGTCTGATGGTTGTTGGACGAATGCTCGTGGATATCAAATGGCGAAGGAAGATTAATAGGGTCTATGCCGAGGGTTGATGAGTGGATCGAATGGGCGGGTTGTGAATGTAATAGGGGGTTGGATGAGGCGTTGATGAGCTGGATCGAATGGGGGGCGTGTAATAGGGTGATGCAGAGGGTTGATGAGACGGGGGTTGGATGGAGGTGTGAAACGCTCGATGCGCGGGAGGGGCTGTGTAATAGGGTGAACTGAGGAGAGGTTGATGCAATGATTCAGATTCAATTGACGGGGTTGTAATGATGCGAGTTCTGATGAGCGGCCTGGATCGAATGGGAGGGGTGTAATAGGGTGATGCGAGGGTTGATGAAGCTGAATCGAATGGGAGGGGTGTAATAGGGTGATGCGAGGGTTGATGAGCTGGATCGAATGGGAGGGTGTAATAGGTGTGATGCGAGGGTTGATGAGTTCGAATGGGAGGCAGGGTGAAAGAGTGGTTGATGCTGATGGCTGGATCGAATGGGAGGGGTTATGGTGATGATTCAATGAAGGTTGATGCGGATTCAATGTGGTTGTAGGAGGTGATGCTGAGGGTTGATGCGATGGATTCGAATGGGGGGTGAATAGCGTGTGATGAGAGGGGATGCAAATGCGTGGGATTCAATGGGCCGGGGTTGTAATAGGGTATGTGAGGGTTGATGTGCTGGATCGAATGCAGTGCGGAGGGTTGATGAGCTGAATCGAATGGGAGGGGTGTAATAGGTGATGCGAGGGATTGATGCTGGATCGAATGGAGGGGTAATAGTGATGCGAGGTGATGAGCTGGATCGAATGGGAGGGGTTAATAGGTGAATGAGAGGGTTGATGCGAAGGATTCAATGTGGGGGTTGTAGGGGGGTGATGCGAGGGTTGATGAGCTGGATCGAATGGAGGTGTATTAGGGTGTATGAGAGGGTTGAAGCGATTGATTCAATGTGGGGGTTGTAGGAGGGGTGATGCGGAGGGTTGATGAGCTGGATCCAATGGAGGTGAATAGGGTGATGAGAGGGTTGATGCGATGGATTCAATGTGGGGGTTGTAGGAGGGTGATGCGAGGGTTCATGCGCTGGATCGAATGGGAGGGGTGTAATAGGGTGATGTGAGGGTTGATGAGCTGGATCGAATGGGAGGGGTGTAATAGGGTGATGCGAGGGTTGATGAGCTGGATCGAATGGGAGGGGTGTAATAGGGTGATGCGAGGGTTGATGAGCTGGATCGAATGGGAGGGTGTAATAGGGCTGATGCGAGGGTCTGATGCGATGCGATTTCAATGTGGGTTTTAGGAGGTGATGCGAGTGTTGATGAGCTGGATAGAATGGGAGGGTGTCCAACTAGGGTATGAGAGGTTTGATTGCGATGGATTCAATGTGGGTTGTAGAGGGTGATGCGCGAGGGTTGATGAGCTGAATCGAATGGAGGGTGTAATAGTGGTGATGAGAGGGTTGATGCGATGGATTTCAATGTGGGTTGTAGGAGAGGTGATGCGAGGGTTGATGAGCTGGATTCGAATGGGAGGGGTGTAATAGGGTGATGAGAAGGTTGTATCGATGGAATCAATGTGGGGGTTGTAGGAGGTGATGCAAGCTTGATGAGCTGGATCGAACGCAATGGGAGGGGTGTAATAGGTGATCAGAGGGTTGATGCGATGGATTCAATGTGGGGGTTGTAGGAGGGTGCATGCGAGGTTGATGAGCATGGATCGAATGGGAGGGGTGTAATAGGTGATATGAGAGGGTAGATGCGATGGAATTTCAATGCGGGGGTTGTAGAGGGTGATGCGAGGGTTCATGGCTGGATCGAATGGGAGGGGTGTAATAGGGTCATGATTAAGACAATGACCATTATGCATGCACCGAGCAAGAAGACGTGGGCTGGAGATGGAGGTGGTGGCGTAGGTGGTGGTGGTGGGTGCAGGACTTACCAGGATGAGCACATGACGACAGCGTTGGGTAAACTGCGGTGAACAGCTCTGAAGGGGATAGGCACGACCACCATCACCCTCAACACCCTCACCACCACCGTCCTCCTTACCACCACCAGCACCCTCACCACCCTCACCACCACCGTCCTCCTTACCACCACCAGCATCCTCAACACCCTCACAATCAAGCTATCATCTGCACCACCATCAGCACCACCTACCATATTATCAGGATCAGCCCACGCTGATAGCGATGGGTACACGGCGGTGAACAGCTCTGAAGGGGATAGGCACGACCACGACCACCATCACCCTCACCACCACCGTCCTTCTTACCACCACCAGCACCCTCAACACCCTCACCACCACCGTCCTCCTTACCACCACCAGCACCCTCAACACCCTCAACACCACCGCCCTCCTTACCACCACCAGCACCCTCAACACCCTCACACCGACCATCCCTCCTTACCACCACCAGCACCCTCAACACCCCTCACATCAAGCTATCATCCTGCCCACCATCAGCACCACCTACCATATTATCAGGATCAGCCCACGCTGATAGCGATGGGTACACGGCGGTGAACAGCTCTGAAGGGGATAGGCACGACCACGACCACCATCACCCTCACCACCACCGTCCTCCTTACCACCACCAGCACCCTCAACACCCTCACAATCAAGCTATCATCTGCACCACCATCAGCACCACCTACCATATTATCAGGATCAGCCCACGCTGATAGCGATGGGTACACGGCGAGTGAACAGCTCTTGAAGGGATAGGCACGACCACGACCACCATCACCCTCACCACCACCGTCCTCCTTACCACCACCAGCACCCCCTCAACACCCTCAACACCAGCCGTCTCTTACCACCACAGCACCCTCAACACCCTCACACCACCGTCCTCTCTTACACCACCAGCACCACTCAACACCTCACCACCACCGTCCTCGCTTACCACCACCAGCACCCTCACCACCCTCACACCACCGTCCTCCTCACCACACCAGCACCCTCAACACCTCACCACCTCGCCCACCGTCCTCCTTACCACCACCAGCACCCTCAACCACCCTCACCACACACCCTCACCACCACCGTCCTCCTTACCACCACCAGCACCCTCACCACACCCTCCACAACCCCTCACCACCACCGTTCCTCCTTACCACCACCAAGCACCCTCACCACCCTCACCACCACCGTCCCTCCTTACCACCACCAGCACCCATCAACACCTCACACCACCGTCTCCTTACACCACCAGCACCCTCACCCACCCTCACCACCACCGTCCTCCTTACCACCACCAGCACCCTGTACCACCTCCCCACCACCGTCCTCCTTACCACCACCAGCACCCTCAACACCCTCACCACCACCGTCCTCCTTACCACCACCAGCACCCTACCAATTATCATCAGCCCCACCTTCAGCCCCACTCACCATATTATCAGGATCAGCCCATGATGATAGCTATGGGTACACAGTGGTGACCAGCTATGGGTACACAGTGGTGACCAGCTCTATCATCGTTGGCTGATCCTGATAATATGTAGTGGATCATGTGTTGAAAGTGGTGCAGCTGATAGTGGTGACCAGCTCTGTGGGGGTAGGCAGGACCATGATGTTCCAGACCAGTCCTCCTCTCAACCACCAGCACCTGCACCACTATCAGCTGCAATCCACTTTCAACACCATGATCCACCTACACATATTATCAGATCAGCCAACGATGATAGAGTTGGTACACGGAGGTTACCAGCTATGAAGGGACTTGGCAAGAACCACTCTCACATCACCACCACCACTGTCCTCCTCACCACCACCACCATGCCCTCACAATCAAGCTATCATCTGCACAACCATCGCAGCGAGCGCTACCATATTATCAGGATCAGCCCACGATGATAGGGTTGGGTACTACGTGCGGTTAACAGCTATCTGAAGGCACTTGGCAAGACCACTCTCACCATCACCACCACCACTGTCCTCCTCATCATCACCACTACCCTCACAATCAAGCTATCATCTGCAACAACCATCAAACACCACCATCAGCACGACACCTAACCATATTATCAGGATCAGCCCATGATGACAGCGATGGGTAAACGGCGGTAACCAGCTCCGATGGAGGTAGGCAGGACCAGAGATGCTCCAGGAAGGTGTTCAGGTCCGGGTGCTGTCCGTCGACAGGGGGCGCTAGTAGTGGGGAGCGCAGAAGTGCGTAGACCATGCGGGGAAGGCGCGCCAAGGGGGGGGCGGTGGAGAAGGCCAGGTCAACCTGGGGAACACGGCGGTGTGTTGCGTGTGGTGAGTGTTGAGTGGCGAGGTGTGGGTGGTGGGGGCAGGTGTGGTGTGTGGTGTGGTAGTGAAGTGTGCAAGTGGTGGGGGCGTAGTTGGGGAATGGGGGGAGTAAGAGTGGTGTGGAGTGGACCCGTGGTGTGTGCTGTCAGTTGAAAGGAACCAAGGTGCTAGTAGTGGGGAAACATAAGTGCGTAGACCATGCCGGGGGAGGCTCGCCAAGTCGGATACCAATTCACGAGGCTAGTGGAGAAGGCTTATAGCGTCATACTTGGGAGGCGTGTGTGTGTGGTTGATATTATATATTTTTGTGGTGAGTGTAGAGGGTGTGGGGGTGGGTGGAGGCGGGGATGTCTCGAAATGTGGTGAGTGGGGGTGTGGTTGTGGTTCTGAGTGATGTGATTGGGAATGGGGGGATGTGAAGAGTGGTGCTGGTTCATTAGTGTGTGATTTGGTGGAGTGGTGTGTGGAGTGATGTGTGATGGTGTGGTCCCAAGTGTGGGCCTGTGTTGGTGTGTGTGCATGAGTCCTCTATCTAGCGCCAGAAGTGGGGCCAGAAGTGGGAGCGCTAGGCGCCAGAAGTGGGGACGCAGTTTTCAAGAGCGTAGACAACTGTGTGGAGAAGTCCGAGGTCAACCTGGGGAGCGGGTGTGTGTGGTGTGATGTGGTGTGGTAAGTGGGGAAAATGTGAAAGTGATGTGTGGTGTGAGTGGCTGTTGGTGGTGGAGTTGTCTAAGTGTGTTGAGTGTGTGTGTGCTGTCCTCTACAGGAGGCCCCAGCAGTTGGAAGCACAGGCAGATGCTGTCCACCAGCATCATGTTACACCACACCATCGCTGAAAGGTGCATACACCATCACCATGCGCCCCCATTCACTATTCGGGGCTAGGCCCGCCACGGGGGGAGAGGGGGGGGTGGAGGTAGAAAAGGCCAGATCATACCGGAGAGCGCCTGTGCGTGTTGTGAGTAGAAAAGGCCTTGGGCGAGGAGGCGGTTTGGTGGAGTGTGTGAGTAGAAGGCTGTGCCAAGTGGGTCAAGGCTGTGGTTTGGTAGTCTATGGATGAGGTACTTGTGGAAGGGTGGACTGGGGTACAAGGCCTGGTTGGTACCAGTGGAAGTGGATGTATGAAGTGTTTTAAGAGTTTGGTGGGATTAGTGTCAAGGTGTAGGTGTTGGTTGGGTGTTGTGGGCTGTTGTGTTGGTTGAGCTGAGTGCGGTTGTGTGAGTCAATGTGGTGTTAGTGGTGATGTTGTAGTGGTGGTGAGTTGAGTGTGATGTGGTGTGTGGTGATGGAAAGTGTGTGGTGAATGGGTTGTTTGTTTGGTGTGGTGTGGTACTGTGGTATGGTCTTGGACTGGAAAGGATAGATGGTTTGTGTTTGTGAGCATGTGAGCAGTTTGTTTTCCCGCTACCTGTTCCGATCGCTACCTGAAACCCCAATTTTGCTGAAATGTGTCGCCACCTGAGACCTGATTAGAGCAGTGATTTTTTTTTATAATTTTTAATTTTTACCTTTTACTTTTTTACAGCAATAATAATGCTAAAACGGGGTCAAAACTAGCGATTGCTATATTTAGCGGAAATTCGAGATCTCAGCAACCAATGTGTGCTTGTGTGGTGAATGGCCATCATCAACATGACAACCACCACCATTGTTGCCACCACCACTACCATCACTACCTTCATCACAACCACCACTACCTTAATCACCACAACCACCCGTCACCACCACTATCATTTGACCACCATCATATCCACCACCATGATTTCCGCCACCATCGTCAACATAACAACCGCAACCATAGTTACCATCACCACCACTACCACCACCTTAATCACCACCACCTATCACCACCACCATCCATCATCACTACCACTACCACCATCACTACCACCGCAATCAATCATCAGGTAGTGGCCGCTAGGATTGACGGCCAGTCCATTAGCAGCAGACGGGCAGCAGAAAGTACAATATAACCACCACCACCATACACCACCACCACCATCATTCACCAACACCAACAACACAAATCATTACCACCAGCATACCGGAGTAGAGAGCAACTGGTCCCTAGTTCAGGTCGATTGGACCATCATCACCATAACACTCATCACCAGCCCAAATCACACCAGCCAACCTTCCTCATTCACCACCACCACCACACCAATCATAAGAGAGGAGATTTCAGACAGGTACACACCACCACCCCTCATTCACGAAATCACCACCACCACGCCTCATTCACCAACGCAACCCACCACCCTCATTCGTGAACCAATGCCCACCACCACCCTCATTCACCACCCACCACCAACTCAGATTCCCCCACCACCCTCATCACCACCACCACACTGCCCTATCCATTCACCACCACCACACCCCCTCATTCCACCCCACCACCTACCATTCACCTTGCATCATTTAATGTGTGATCACCAATGGAAAAGGATCCACCACATGGTAAAGTGTTCACCACCAAGGATTAAAGGTATCCCGACCTCAATTCACCACCACCACCACCCTCATTCACCCACCACCACCACACCACTCATTCACCCACACCACCGACCACCTTGCTGTATGATCACTACCCACCCCCCCTCATTCACCCACCACCACGTGTTCACCACCACCACCACCCTCATTCACCACCACCAACACCCTCATTCACCACCACCAAAACACCTCATTCACCCCACCCCACCAACCCGCCTCACTTCACCTCACCACACCCTCCCATTCACCACCACCAAACACCCTCAGTTCACCACCACATACACCACCTCATTTCACCACCACCACCACCAACACAGCTCATTCACCCACCACAAACCACCCTCAATATCCAACCACGCAATCAACCCATCAGCGATCTCACCCACCAATGCCAGCCCACCCTCATTCACCACCACCGACGCACCGGCGCAACGCGGATACATGACACACACCATCCACCACAAGCTCACCCAAACAAAAGAAGCACACAAAATCATCACCGCGCAATCCAAGCATACACGGAATAAAGTAGCGAGCAACTGGTCCCTAGGCAGGCGCGGCTGACGATGCGGATGAGTTGTTGGGCAGCTAGATGACCAACCAAGTCCCGGAGCAGCAGAGTTATATACCACTACCACCATACACCCCCACCACCATCATCACCACCACCAACACCAAACATAAATCATCACCGCCAGCATACCGGAAAGTAGCGAGCAACTGGTCCCAGGTAGTCGGTGACGATCTGTGCAGTTGGCAGATAGGATGACCAGCCAGTCCCGGAGCAGCAGGCGAGCAGCAGAGGGTCCCTTGCTGCGAGCGGCTCTCATGATTTTTGCATTAGCACGGCCACACAGCTCTGTGTTGGCGCCGATGTACAAGTCCAGAGGTGTCTTGGCCACTTCCAGCTGCAGAGGAGGTGGAGAGGGGTGAAAGGGGTGAGGTGGTGTGTGTGTGTGTGGTTGGTCGGTGTGGGGGTGGGTGTGGTGTTGGTGGGGTGGGTGGTGGGTGTGAGGGGTGGGGTGGGTGGTGGGGGGGCGTCTTGGTGGTGGGTGGGGTGTGTGTGGTGGGTGGGGGTGGCCCGGGGGGACGTCTTTTCACTCGACAGCTCTATGATGTTTTGCATTAGCACAGCCACGACGGCCTCTGTGTAGTGCTGGCTGTACAAGTCAGGGGCGTCTTGGCCACTTCCAGCTGCAGAGGGAGGGGTCAGGGTTGATGAGGTGAGGAGCCCGGTAAGGGGGACGGAGGGGTGGGTGGGGGTTCTTGTTGCAGTCGGGCCTGTCTTTTGTCTAGGTCTTCAGGGGGGGGGGGAGAGAGGAGGCAGGGGGGCTGGGAGGGGGGAGGGGCAGCGGTGAAGAGGTAGGGGTGTTGGCGCCGGTGTAAAGCACAGGGATGTCTTGGACACCTCAAGCTGCATAGGGAGGGGTCAGTTCGTAATGAGGAGGGGTGGGAGAGGTCGTGGAGTGTATAGGAGTGTGTGGGGGGGGGGGATGGAGGGATCACTTGCATTGCATTCGCACCACAAGTGTCAAAACCTTGCATCCACCAAACATGTATAGGGCGGCACAACTATGATATCATATACATATATTGATGATCATATGTACGATATCATATGATATCCCTATCATATGATGCCGGTGGCGGTTATCTTGACCAGTAACTTTGGCCTGGGGGAGTGAGATAAATCATATGATATTAAATATGATAGTTTGTGTATGGGTATCATATTGATATCATACTCGTTTTTGGTCAGCACATCAATATGATTGCCGTTCGCCTAAGCATGTAGCATCCATTTCCGCCTAAATGATTTCAACACCCGCTTAACAAATTAGCCGCACCACTGTTTTGATACTTGACATTCTATTACCAGTCGCAACCTTGCACCCAATTGCAATTGCAAGATTATAAACACAGTATAAGCATGTAAGCTATTATAAGCTGATTGTCTCTTACTACCTTGCGTCGTAGGGCGGTGTTTCTAAGACAACTAGTCAATCTTGCACCACATTGTATGTTGCTACATCAGCTTAAATGGATTAACGCGTCAAAATAATTACACACCAAACACTATTTGCTACTTGCATACTACTTAATATCTCACACCCTTGCACCCACCTTGTATGTTTGCAACCTCAAATGGCGTTGTATTACATCACAGAAGCTACCGCCCCCTAAGTCACCACCGACTAGCTAAGGGTCCGCCCTACTACGCTACCGCCCTAGCGCACCGCCTATCTACCGCCCTATATACTGCCCAATCTACCGCCCTATCTACCGCCCTAGCTACCGCCCTATCTGACCACCCTTGCTACCGCTGCCTAGCAAGCCCTAGCTACCACCCTAGCTACCGCCTTAGCTACCGCAGCCATCGCAACCCGCGCCTAGCTACCGCTCCTAGCAACCGCTCTAGCTACCGCCCTAGGCTACCACCCTATTTTCTACCGCCCTAGCTACCGTCCTACTACCGCCCTAGCTTACCGCCCTAGCTACCACCACTGCTTGTTACATGGCCGCTGCTACTAGCCACACCCTTTTCACTTCCTCGCACCCATTTTGTATGTTGCTAACCTCAACCGGCGTTATAACATGAGGCAGAAGCTAGCGCCCTGGCCACCACCACTAGCTAGCGCTCTTGCTACTGCCTTTGCTACCGCCCTTGCTACCGCACTTGCTACCGCACTTGCTGGATCGCCCTGGGTGCTACCGCCTTGTTATGTGCCCTCTAACTACTAGTCCTTCGACAGCCCACTACTATTGTATTTGTGCACACAACAAATACATGACGTACATTGAATCAGCACACCCTTACACCCACCTTTTTATGTTTGTGACCTCAGACTACGTTGCAACATGAGGTGGAAGCTAGCGCCCTTGCCACCACTGCTAGGTGTTTCCCCAGGCTCATCATCAGGAACCACAACAGTGTGCTTGTCACTTAACACACTGATAACTAGTTTTGGTACACCATAACGGCGTATGGCGTCAGCATACTAGCACACCCTGTGCACTCCCACCTTGTATGTTGCAACCCCCAGCCTGCGTGTAAACATCAAGCGAAGCTAAACCCCTCTAGCTACCGCCGCCTACCTACCGCTGCTGCTAGGTACGCGCCCTCTCCTACTGCTCGCACCCTTGCACCCACCTTGTATGTTGCCACCCTCAGCCTGTGTAATTGACGCTAAGATAATTAAACACCACCACATTTTGCTACATGCATTATAATGCTAGTCACACCCTTGCACCCACCTTGTATGTTGCTACCCTCAGCCTGCGTGCTGTAACATGGCCGGTGGAAGCTAGCACCCTTGCCACCACTGCTAGATGTATCTTCAGGCTCCTCAACCGGGACCACAACACTTACACACTGATACTAGGTTTTTGTACACCATAACTGATGGCGTCAGCTATGCTAGCCACACCCTTGCACCCACCTTGTATGTTGCTACCCTCAGCCTGCGTTGTAACACGAGGCGAAAGCTAGCGCCCTTGCCACCACTGCTAGATGCATCCTCAGATTCCTCAACAGGGACAACAACAGTGTACTGAAATGCAACCTGCACACACGGTATAGATGGGTTTAGAGAGATGTATATTTTGGGGAGGGGGGAAGGGGGCATGTGTTGGGTTAACTTGATGCATGGGCTCCTCAACAGGGACCACAACGGTGTACTGAAAATGCAACCTGCCACACACGGTATAAGATGGGTTTAAGAGAGATGTTTTTTTGTGTGTTGGTTGGTGGTTGCGGTGGTGGTGCGGGGGGGGGGGGGGGGGGGAATATTTTGGCCTAATTGATGCATCTGAGGCTCACCAACAGGGACCACAACAGTGTACTGAAATGCAACCTGGGTGTGTGTGGGGGGTGGGATTGAACTTGGGCTGGGGAAAGCTTGGGTTAAATTGGGCTAGGTTGGCTTTGTTTTGATTTCTTGACTGCATCAGGCTCACCAACTGGGACCCACAACGGTGTGCTAAAATTAACCTGGTGTGTTGTAGGGGGTGGGATTGAACTTGGGTTAAATTGGGCTAGGTTGGGTTTGTTTGGGATTTCTTGATGCATCAGGCTCACCCACAGGGACCACAACGGTGTACTGAAATGTAACCTGGGTGTGTGTGGGGGGTGGGATTGAACTTGGGTTAAATTGGGCTAGGTTGGGTTTGTTGGGATTTCTTGATGCATCAGGCTCACCCACAGGACCACAACGGTTGTACTGAAATTAACCTGGTGTTGTGTGGGCGTGGGATTGAACTTGGGTTAAATTGGGCTAGGTTGGCTTTGTTTTGATCTCTTGATGCATCAGGCTCACCCACAGGGACCACAACGGTGTACTGAAATGTAACCTGGGTGTGTGTGGGGGGTGGGATTGAACTTGGTTAAAATTGGCTGGTTGGGTTTGTTTGGGATTTCTTGATGGCATCAGGCTCACCCACAGGGCCACAACGGTGTGCTGAAATGTAACCTGGTGTTGTGGGGGGGGTGGGATTGAACTTGGGTTAAATTGGGCTAGGTTGGCTTTGTTTTGATCTCTTGATGCATCAGGCTCACCCACAGGGACCACAACGGTGTGCTAAAATGTAACCTGGGTGTGTGTGGGTACTACACACACACACCCACTAGCAACAACATTACCTGTACAGCCGGTGTGTGGTTTTGGGGCAGCTGCCCGGACTCAAACACGGCACTCTTGTCAAAATCAAAGTCAACTATGAAGGTATCCGCACCATCCGCACTGTCAAACCACCATCACCACTTTACCACCCCCTACCACTACCCGCCCCCCCAACACACACACACACACACACCTACCACTACCTCCCCAACCCCCACTAGCAACTTTCATACCTGTACAACCGGCGTGTGGTTCTGTGACAGCTCCCCCGACTCAAACACGGCGCCCTTGTCAAAGTCAAAATCAAAAGCTAAGGTACCATCACCATCACCACCTACCCCCACCACCACCCAACCCCCTCCACCACCCAACACACACACACCTATCCCACCCCCACTAGCAACAAACTGACCTGTACGACTGGGGTGTGGTTCTGCGATATCTCCCCGGACTCAAACACGGCGCCCTTGTCAAATTCAAAGTCAAAGGCAAAGGTATCTGTACTATCAACCACCATCACCACTTTACCCCCCCCACACACCCACCCACCCACACACACACAACACAAACACAACCTACCACTAACCACACACACACCGACTAGCAACTTTCATACCTGTACAACAGGTGTTGGTTTTGGGACAGCTCCCCCGGACTCAAACACGGCGCGTGGATAGTGGTAGGGATAAAGTGCTAGTGCTGGTGGTGAGTGTGTGTGTGTGGGGGGGGGGGGGGGGGGGATACATCACGACATAGATATTACTGCCTTACCTGTACAACCGGCGTGTGGTTTTGGGACAGCTCCCCGGACTCAAACACGGCGCCCTTGTCAAAGTCGAAGTCAACAGCAAAGGTACATGCGCTATCAGCAACACCACCACCATCTCCTTATCACCCACCACCACACCAACAACCCCACTAGCAACAACCTTACCTGTACAACCGGCGTGTGGTTTTGGGACAGCTCCCCGGACTCGAACACGGCCCCCTTGTCAAAGTCGAAGTCAACAGCAAAGGTATCAGCGCTATCAGCGGCGATGACGTGGTGCAGATTTGGGATGGAGGGATCGGAGTAGAGTCGTCCGTAGAAGCGAACGGGCTTCAAGACAGGGGTGGTGCGAATTCGGAGGAGGCCAGAGCTGGCGTGCAGACCACTCAACCGCCGGTACATGTCCTGGGTGGTTGGAGAGTAAGGCAAGGGAAGAGAAGGGGGTAAGGGGTCTACTTGAGGGAGAGAAGGGGAGATGGGAAGGGGAGGAGAGGGGGGGGGGGGGGTAAGGGTCTGATGGGAGGGAGGGATTAAGGGGGGAGGGGGGGGAAGTGTACAGCATATGTGGTGCAGATTTGGATGGAGGGATCAGAGTAGACGTCCGTAGAAGCGAACGGGCTTCAAGACAGGGGTGGTGCGAATGCGGAGAAGCCAGAGCTGCATGCAGACCACTCAATCGTCTGGTACATGTCCTGTGCAGGGGCCGGTATGATGGTGAATAGGAAAGGGGGGGGGGGGGGGGGGGGGCGTGTGTGGTGGTGTGCGGTGGTGCGAATTTGGAGAAGGCCAGAGCTTGCTTGCAGGTCACTCAATGGACGGTACATTTCCTGTGGTATGGGCGAATGGGTAAGCCACAGGAAGGAAAGGGGTTGGGGTTAAGGACGAGAAGGGGGGGGGGGAGGTATGGGGGAGAGAGAAAGGAGGTGGATGGAGGTTAAAGCGAGGGGAGGTAGGGGGCGGTGGGGGGTGGGGGGGAGGTACAGCAACCGTGTTGAGCTGGTGCAGATTTGGGATGGAGGGATCGGTAGAGGCGTCCATAGAAGCGAACGGGCTTCTACACAGGGGTGGTGTGCGAATTCGGAGAAGGCCAGAACTAGCATGCAGACCACTCAATCGTCGGTACATGTCCTTTGCATGGAAAGTCGGGTGGATGGAAAGGTGTGTTTTGGGGGGGGATGGGGGTGGGGGGGAATTGGAGAAGCCAGAGCTAGTGTGCAGACCACTGAATCGTCGGTACATGTCCTGTTGCAGGCCGGTTATGACGGGTGAAGGGAAGGGGGGGGGGGGGGGGGGGGGGGGGGGGTATATTATTTTTACTTTTATGTATTTTATCGTACCTGCGGCAACGCAGAATCATTTTTTAATGATTATATCATTTTTTTTAATACGTAGTTACTATATTATTTGTGTGCATCACTTATTGTAACGCACTGCGGGAACGCAGAATCATTTTGTATGTGTATACAATTTTTGTTATATACGTAGTTACTATATTATTTGTGTCTATTATTTATTGTAACGCACCTGCGGCAACGCAGAATCATTTTGTATGTGTATACAATTTTTGTTATATACGTAGTTACTATATTATTTGTGTCTATTATTTATTGTAACGCACCTGCGGCAACGCAGAGTCGTTTTGTATGTGTATACAATTTTTGTTATATACGTAGTTACTATACTATTTGTGTATATTATTTATTGTAACGCACCTGCGGCAACGCAGAATCATTTTGTATGTGTATACAATTTTTTATATATACGTAGTTACTATATTATTTGTGTCTATTATTTATTGTAACGCACCTGCGGCAACGCAGAATCATTTTGTATGTGTATACAATTTTTTTTATATACGTAGTTACTATATTATTTGTGTCTATTATTTATTGTAACGCACCTGCGGCAACGCAGAATCATTTTGTATGTGTATATCATTTTTTTTGTGTATACAATTTTTTATTTTTTAAAACTTAGTTACTATATTATTTGTGTGCATCAGTTATTGTAACGCACCTGCGGCGACGCAGAATCATTTATTTGTGTGTATACCATTTATTTATTTATGTTTACGTAGTTACTATATTATTTGTGTGTATTATTTATTGTAACGCGCCTGGGGCAACGCAGAATCATTTATTTGTGTGTATTATTATTGTAACGTACCTGCGACAACGCATCTATTTATCTATTATTATTGTGTATTTATTAAATATTTTTTTATGTAGTGATTTATGTATCGTACGCACTGTGGCCACGCAGATTCATATGTGCTGGGGTATTTACTATTTATCTATTATTATTATGCATTTATTAAATAATTTGTATGTATTATACCTGCCTGCGTCAACACAGATTCGTCTGTGCTGAGGTACTTATTATTTATCTACTATTATTGTGTATTAATTATATTATTTTGATGCATTGATTTATTTATTTACTCTCTCCACCTGCGGCAACGTAGATTCATCAGTGCTGTGCTACTAAAATGCATGTTTTACTTTTGCATATTATTGTTTATTTATCAATATCCATTATTTTATTTTAAAGTTTTTTATTATCTATTATATTGCACCTGCGGCAAAGCAGATTTACTTGTAATATTATTATACCATTCATTTATGCATTAAAATTTATAAAAAATATAAAAAATATATTGTATTAGTATTTGCATTTATTGTATCGTACCTGCGGCAATGCAGATTCATCTGTGCTGGGGGGTTCATTATCCACAAATTATTTCGCATTCTTATATATAGATTGATTGCTTTATTGAATCAACTTGAGGCATCGCAGATTCATCTGTGGAACTACTATTCATTTATTATATTTGCAAATTATGTAATATTATATACAATATCAATTCGATGCATTTATTATTTATTGTATCGTACCTGCGACAATGCAGATTTGTTTTTAATATTATTATACCATTAATATATATAATTAATATGTACTATATTATTATATGTACTTATATTATCGTACCTGCGGCAATGCAGATTCATCTGTGCTGGGGTGTTTATTATATATTTATTATAATTATGTAATAAATTATATGAATTTTTTTATATTAATATTTATTTTATCATACATGCGGCAAAGCAGATTTATTTTGTTTACTATTACACCATTCATATATTTATTAATATATATTATATTATTATATGTATTTGTTTTATAGTACCTGCGGCAATGCAGATTCATCTGTGCTGGGGTACAAGTACATCGCCCCTCCTGTGCTGTTACTAATAGGCTCCAGAATAGGCAAGCCCACGGCTGATGAGCTGATGGCGTACAAGTCGATGCACACACCCAGGGATGCGGCAGCCACAGCAGCCTGCTCGTAAAACATGCGCGTCTCCGGGCTCACGTCCTGCACAGCGATGACAGAAAACATGTGTGTGTGTGTGTGTGTGTGTGTGTGTGTGTGCCGTGTGTGTGTGTGTGTGTGTGTGTGTGTGGATGTGTGTGTGGATGTGTGTGTGTGTGTGTGTTGGCAACAGCAGTGACAGAAACACATGTTAGAGTGTTGGTGTCTACGGGTGTTAGTGTGTTGGTGTCAGGTGGAAGTGGGTGGGTGGGTGTTAGTGTGTTGATGTGTGTGTGACAGATGTAAGAGCTGATTGCATACGAGTCGATGCACACACCCAGGGAGGCGGCGGCGACGGCGGCCTGCTCATAAAACATGCGCGTCTCAGGGCACAGGTCCTGGGTGTGGGCGGGTGTTGGTGGGTGGTTATCAGTGTGTGGGTGTAAGTGTGTGGGTGTTAGTGTGAGGGTGACAGATGTATGAGCTGATTGCGTACAAGTCGATGCACACACCCAGGGAGGCGGCGGCGACAGCGGCCTGCTCATAAAACATGCGCGTCTCAGGGCACAGGTCCTGGGTGTGGGCGGGTGTTGGTGGGTGGTTATCAGTGTGTGGGTGTAAGTGTGTGGGTGTTAGTGTGAGGGTGACAGATGTATGCGCTGATTGCGTACAAGTCGATGCACACACCCAGGGAGGCGGCGGCGACGGCGGCCTGCTCATAAAACATGTGCGTCTCGGGGCTCACATCCTGGGTGAAGGTGGGGGTTCAATGGGTTTAGGTGGGTGTAGGTGGGTGTGGGTGTTAGTGTGTGGGTGTGCATGTAGTGGCGGCCACAGCAGCCTGCTCATAAAACATGCGCATCTCCGGGCTCACGTCCTGGTTAAAGGTGGGTGTTCGGTGAGTGTAAGTGGTTGTGGGTGGGTGTAGGTGGGTGTAGGTGGGTGTGGGTGGGTGTTTGGTTGGTTTGATTGGGTGTTGGTGGGTGCTAGGTGGGTGTAGGTGGGTGATGGTGGTTGTGGGTGGGTGTCCGGTGGGTGTAGGTGGGCCTTAGTGTGTGTGTAGTGGGCAGCAACAGCAGCCTGCTCATAAAACATGCGCGTCTCATGGCTCATGTCCTGGATGTAGGTGGGTGTTCGGTGTGTGTTCGGTGTGTGTAGGTGTGGATGGGTGTACATCGGTGGGGGTGGATGTAAGTGGGTGAAGGTGGGTGATGATGGGAGGCAACAGCAGCCTGCTCATAAAAGATGTGAGTCTCAGGGCCCATGCCCTGGGTGTAGGTGGGTGTAGGTGGGTGTTAAGTGGGTGCAGGTGTGTGTTCGGTGGGTGTAGGTGTGTGTTCGGTGGGTGTAGGTGGGTGTTTGGTGGGTGTAGGTGGGTACTCGGTGGGTGCAGGTGTGTGTTCGTTGGGTGCAGGTGTGTGTTCGGTGGGTGTAGGTGTGTGTTCGGTGGGTGTAGGTGTGTGTTCGGTGGGTGAAGGTGGGTGTAGGTGGGTGTAGGTGGGTGTTGGTGGGTGTAGGTGGGTGTAGGTGGGTGTAGGTGGGTGTTTGTTGGGTGTAGGTGGGTGTAGGTGGGTGTAGGTGGGCATTCGGTTAGTGTAGGTGGGCGTTCGGTGAGTGTAGGTGGGCGTTCGGTAAGTGTAGGTGGGTGTTCGGTGGATGTAGGTGGGTGTTTGGTGGGTGTAGGTGGGTGCTCGGTGGGTGTAGGTGTGTGTTCGTTGGGTGCAGGTGTGTGTTCGGTGGGTGTAAGTGTGTGTTCGGTGGGTGTAGGTGTGTGTTAAGTGGGTGCAGGTGTGTGATCGGTGGGTGTAGGTGTGTGTTCGGTGGGTGTAGGTGTGTGTTCGGTGGGTGTTGGTGGGTGTAGGTGTGTGTTAAGTGGGTGCAGGTGTGTGATTGGTGGGTGTAGGTGGGTGTAGGTGGGCGTTCGTTGGGTGTAGGTGGTTGTTCGGTGGGTGTAGGTGGGCGTTCGGTGGGTGTAGGTGGGCGTTCGGTGGGTGTAGGTGTGTGTAGGTGGGTGTAAGTGGGTGTTCGGTGGGTGCCGGTGGGTGTAGGTGTGTGTTCGTGGGTGTAGGTGGGTGTAGGTGGGTGTTAGGTGGGTGTTCGGTGGGTGCAGGTGGGTGCTTGGTGGGTGTAGGTGTGTGTTCGGTGGGTGTAGGTGGGTGTTCGGTGGGTGTAGGTGGGTGTCCGGTGGGTGCAGGTGGGTGTTCGGTGGGTGTAGGTGGGTGTAGGTGTGTGTTCGGTGGGTGTAGGTGGGTGTTCGGTGGGTGTAGGTGGGTGTTCGGTGGGTGTAGGTGGGTGCTGGTGGGTGTAGGTGGGTGTTCGGTGGGTGTAGGGTGGGTGTAGGTGTGTGTTCGGTGTTGTAGGTGGGTGTCCGGTGGGGTAGGTGTGTGTTCGGTGGGTGTAGGTGGGTGTAGGTGTGTGTTCGGTGGGTGTAGGTGTGTGTTCAGTGTGTGTAGGTGTGTGTAGGTGTGTGTTCAGTGTGTGTAGGTGTGTATATGTGTGTGTTCGGTGGGTGTAGGTGTGTGTTCAGTGGGTGTAGGTGGGTGTAGGTGGGTGTCGGTGGGTGTTCATTGGGTGTAGGTGGTTGTTCGGTGGGTGTAGGTGGGTGTTTGGTAAGTGTAGGTGGGCGTTCGGAGACTGTAGGTGGGTGTAGGTGGGTCCTCGGTGGGTGTAGGTGGTTGTTCGGTGGGTGTAGGTGGGCGTTCGGTAAGTTAAGGTGTGTATTTGGTGGGTGTAGGTGTGTATTCGGTGGGTGTAGGTGGGTGTAGGTGGGTGTAGGTGGGTGTAGGTGGGTGTAGGTGGGTGTAGGTGGTTGTTCGGTAAGTGTAGGTGGGTGTTTGGTGGGTGTAGGTGTGTGTTCGGTGGGTGTAGGTGTGTGTTTGGTGGGTGTAGGTGGGTGTAGGTGGGTGTAGGTGTGTGTTTGGTGGGTGTAGGTGTGTGTTTGGTGGGTGTAGGTGGGTGTAGGTGGGTGTAGGTGTGGGTTTGGTGGGTGTAGGTGTGTGTTTTGGTGGGGTGTAGGTGGGTGTAGGTGGGTGTAGGTGTGTGTGTTGTTTGGTGGGTGTAGGTGTGTGTTTGGTGGGTGTAGGTGGGTGTAGGTGGGTGTAGGTGTGTGTTTGGTGGGTGTAGGTGTGTGTTTGGTGGGTGTACGTGGGTGTACGTGGGTGTAGGTGGGTGTTTGGTGGGTGTACGTGGGTGACTGGTGGGTGTAGGTGGGTGTTGGGTAAAACAAAAAATCTGACATGAACCAAACAACCAACAACAAAAACCTTGCGCCGAACACCCGACACATGGCCCCAACCAGTAAACACACCTCTAGGTGGGTGTAGGTGGGTGCTAGTTGGGTGTAGGTGGTTGTTCGGTGGGTGTAGGTGTGTGTTTGGTGGGTGTAGGTGGGTGTAGGTGGGTGTACATGGCCCCAACCAGTCTTTAACACACCTCCCCCTGAGTGTAGGTGGGTGTAGGTGGGTGTTCGGTGGGTGTAGGTGTGTGTTTGGTGGGTGTAGGTGGGTGTAGGTGGGTGTACCTGGCCCCAACCAGTCTTAAACACACCTCCTCCCGTTTTGCAACAGCTCAATGGTCGAGCTCGACGAAACAAGAAGGTGCAGGGTTCAAATCAGGGTACTACTTTTTGTCAAATTTGACAGCGCTTAAAGCCCACAAACGTCAAATTTCTCAGCGCTTATTAGTGCAAAGAGCGCAAAAACTGGGTGCTGCACCCACAGGGGGTTGAAAAACCTGCGCGACACGCGCAGTGGGGCTAAAAAAGCGTGCGCATAACACGCTGTCGCGCGCGCTTTGTAGAACCCTGGTTCAAATCCCTTGCGCTTTAGTTTTTGCGGTCGCTGTTCTTTACCACTGTAAGACGGGGCTCCCTATAAGGTGATGATAACGCCTGGTGGGGCGTGTTAAGGGAGCCCGTCGTACGCGGGTGGGGAGCGGTCTCCTACCTCAACTGGACAAGCTACCATCGCGGTAGACGACGACCTGCAACGCCAAGAGCGACCGAAGGGGGAGTCGAACCCCCGACTCTTCATTCTTTAGCGATCTGGTCTAGGCTCCCTATATACCACCCCCCCCATCAGGCGTTCTCATACTACACCCCTGTAGCCAGTCTCCATCTTCTTCAGTGTGATGTCCTAGCTTGGTAGCTGCTGCATGTTATATGCAGCAGCAGCCTCAGACCCATTGGGCAAAGGAGCAGCAGCAGCAGCAGACATGAACCAACAAAGCAACAACCAACTCCTTGCGCCAAACACGAGACACATGTCATCAACCACTCTTACACACACCTGCAGCCAGAGCCATAATCTGTGCAGCAGCAGCACCAGCCTCACACCCATAGAGCACGGGAGCAGCGTCAGCAGCAGCAGACATAAACCAAACAAGCAACACCTTACACTCAACACCTGACACCCGACACAAGGCCTCGACCACTCTTACACACACCTGCAGCCAGAGCCATACTCTGTGCAGCAGCAGGACCAGCCTCACACCCACAGGGCACAGGAGCAGCGTCAGCAGCAGCAGACATGAACCAAACAAGCAACACCTTACACCCAACACCTGGCACCCGACACATGGCAACAACAACTCTTAACACACACACGCAGCCAGTCCCCATCATCATCTGTGTGAAGTCCTAGCAGGCCTATCATCTGTGCAGCAGCACCAGCCTCAGACCCATTTTGCACAGGCGCAGCAGCAGCAGACATGAACCAACACAGCAACAACCAACAACCAACACCTTGCGCCAAACACGAGACACATGGCCTCAACCTCTCTTACACACACCTGTAGCCAGTCTCCATCTTCTTCTGTGTGAAGCCCTAGCTGGCCCATCATCTGTGCAGCATCACCAGCCTCAGCCCCATTGGGCACTGCAGCAGCAGCAACGGAGATGAACCAAACAACTAACTCCTTGCGCCCAACTCCCTGGGCCCGACACAAAAAATCTTACACACACACCTGTAGCCAGTCTACATCTTCTTCTGTGTGAAATCCTAGTTGGCCCATCATCTGTGCAGCAGCACCAGCCTCACACCCATAGGGCACAGGAGCATCAGCAGCAGACATGAATCAAACAAGCAACAACCACCTCCCTGCGCCCGACAACCGACACATGGCATCAACCACTCTTACACACACCTGCAGCCAGAGCCATAATCTGTGCAGCAGCAGCACCAGCCTCACACCCATATGGCACAGGAAAAGCAGCAGAAGCGGAGTTGAACCAAACAACTAACTCCTTGCGCCCAACTCCCTGGGCCCGACACAAAAATTCTTACACACACACCTGTAGCCAGTCTCCATCTTCTTCTGTGTGAAGCCCTAGCTGGCCCATCATCTGTGCAACAGCACCAGCCTCAGCCCCATTGGGCACTGCAGCAGCAGCAGCAGCGGAGTTGAACCAAACAACTAACTCCTTGAGCCCAACTCCCTGCGCCAAACACGAGACACATGGCCCCAACCTCTCTTACACACACCTGTAGCCAGTCCCCATCTTCCTCTGTTGTAAGCCCTAGCTGGCCCATCATCTGCGCAGCAGCACCAGCCTCAGACCCATTGGTTACAGCAGCAGCAGCCCGTTGTTGAGCATGAAGCTGTTTTTGCTGCTGTTGATGTTGCCGCCTGCATGGGTTGATCAACTTCCCTGGGCCAAGGTCAGGCATCCCTGGGTTGGGTGAGTAGGGTTGGGGTGGGTGGAGTTGGGTTGAGTGGAGTTGGGTTGAGTGGAGTTGGGTTGGGTAAGGATGGGTTGAGTGGAGTTGACGTTGGGGTGGTGGGGTGGAGTTGGGTTGAGTGGAGTTGGAGTGTGGTGGGATGGCTGCTGTTGATGTTGCCGCCTGCGTGGGTTGATCAACTTCCCTGGCCCAAGGTCAGGCATCCCTGTGTTGGGTTGGGATGGGATGGGTTAAATATAATTGAGTTGGGTTGGGTAGGGTTGGGGTGTGGTGGGTTTAATTGAATTGGGTAGGGTTGGAATGTGGTGGGTCGGGTTGGATTGAGTCGGGTAGGGTTGGGGTGGGGTGGGGTGGGTAGAGTGGAGTTGGGTCGGGTCGGGTTGAGATGAGTTGGGTTGAGTGGAGTTGGGGTGCGCTGTTGTTGCTGCTGCTGCTGCTGATGTTGGCACCTGCGTGGGTTAATCAACTTTACTGGCCCAAGTTCAGGCATCCCTGGGTTGGGTTGAGTAGGGTTGGGGTGAGTGGAGTTGGGGTGCGCTGTTGTTGCTGCTGCTGCTGCTGCTGATTATGTTGGCACCTGCATGGGTTAATCAACTTTACTGGCCCAAGTTCAGGCATCCCTGGGTTGGGTTGAGTAGGGTTGGGGTGAGTGGAGTTGGGGTGCGCTGTTGTTGCTGCTGCTGCTGCTGATGTTGGCACCTGCGTGGGTTAATCAACTTTACTGGCCCAAGTTCAGGCATCCCTGGGTTGGGTTGAGTAGGGTTGGGGTGAGTGGAGTTGAGTTGGGTAGGGTTGGGGTGTGGTGGCTTAGGTTGGGTTGGGTTGGGGTGGGGTGGGGTGGGGTGGGAAGAGTGGAATTGGGTTGAGTGGAGTTTCGCTTAAAGCTGGTGTTGCTGCTGTTGATGTTGATGCCTGCGTGGGTTGATCAACTTTAATTGCCCAAGGTCAGGCATCCCTGGGTTGGGTTGAGTAGGGTTGGGGTGAGTGGAGTTGAGTTGGGTAGGGTTGGGGTGTGGTGGGTTGGGTTGGGGTGGGGTGGGGTGGGGTGGGAAGAGTGGAATTGGGTTGAGTGGAGTTTCGCTTAAAGCTGGTGTTGCTGCTGTTAATGTTGATGCCTGCCTGGGTTGATCAACTTTAATTGCCCAAGGTCAGGCATCCCTGGGTTGGGTTGAGTAGGGTTGGGGTGAGTGGAGTTGAGTTGGTAGGGTTGGGGTGTCGTGGGTTAGGTTGGGGTGGGTGGGGTGGGTGGGGTGGGAAGAGTGGAATTGGGTTGAGTGGAGTTTCGCTTACAGCTGGTGTTGCTGCTGTTGATGTTGATGCCTGCGTGGGTTGATCAACTTTAATTGCCCAAGGTCAGGCATCCCTGGGTTGGGTTGAGTAGGGTTGGTGAGTGGAGTTGAGTTGGTAGGGTTGGGGTGTCGTGGGTTAGGTGGGGTGGGTGGGGGGGTGGGGTGGGAAGAGTGGAATTGGGTTGAGTGGAGTTTGGCTTAAAGCTGGTGTTGCTGCTGTTGATGTTGGCACCTGCATGGGTTGATCAACTTTAATGGCCCAAGGTCAGGCATCCCTGGGTTGGGGTGGGTAGGGTTGGGTTAAATTGAATCGAGTTGGGTAGGGTTGGTGTGTGGTGGGTTGAGTGGAGTTGGGTTGGGTTAGGATGTGTATTGGAGTTGAAGTTGGGGTGGTGGGGTGGAGTTGGGTTGAGTGGAGTTAGAGTGCAGTGTGGTGGCTGCTGTTGATGTTGGCACCTGCGTGGGTTGATCAACTTTAATGGCCCAAGGTCAGGCATCCCTGGATTGGGTTGAGTAGGGTTGGGGTGAGTGGAGTTGGGGTGGGTGGAGTTGGGGTGGGTAGGGTTGGGTTAAATCGAATTGAGTTGGGTTTGGTAGGGTTGGGGTGTGGTGGGTTGGGTTGGGTTGGGTTGGGTATAATTGAATTGGGTTGAGTGGAGTTGAGCTTGAAGCTATTGTTGCTGATGGTGATGTTGAGGCCTGTGTGGGTTGATCAGCTTTCCTGGGCCAAGGTCAGGCATCCCTGTGGCCATGGGGATAGGAAGGTAGCGTGTAATAGGTGGTTGGGTTGGGTTGGGTTGGGTTGGGTTGGCTGGGTTGGGCTGGGTTGGGTTGGGTTGGGTTGGGTTGGGTTGGGTTGGGTTGGGTTGGGTTGGGTTGGGTTGGGTTGCGCTGGGTTGGATGGAGGTGTGGTGTGGTGGCTGCTGCTGTTTGTGTGTGGGTTGGGTTGAGTTGAGTGGAATTGGGTTGGGTCGGGTTGGGTTGGGCTGAGTTGAGTTGGGTTGGGTGGAGTTGTGAGTATGTGGTGGTGCGTGTTGTTAAGCTTGAACCTTTTGTTGCTGGTGTTGATGTTGAGGCCTGCGTGGGTTTATTAACTTTCCTGGTCCAAGGTCGGGCTACCCTGGGTTGGGTTGAGTAGAGTTGGGTGAGTGGAGCTGGGGGGTGTGGGAGGTTGGGTTGGGTTGGGTTGGGTTGGGTTGGGTTGGGTTGGGTTGGGTTGGGTTGGTTGGGTTGGGTTGGGTTGGGTTGGGTTGGGTTGGGTTGGGTGGAGGTGTGGTGTGGTGGGGTGGCTGCTGCTGCTGATGTGTGGGGTGGGTTGAGTTGAGTTGAGTTGGGACGGGTCGGCTTTAGGCGGACTGGGCTCTGAGCAGTGGGCAGCTGGTCATGCATGGATGTATGGTGGTGCTGGTGGTGGTGTGTGTGAGTGTGTGCATGTAGTGGTGTGGCCATGGTGGTGGTGGTGGTGTGTGTGCGTGTGCGTGTGAGTATGTGCTTGAAGTGGTGTGGCCATGGTGGTGGTGGTGATGTGTGTGTGTGTGAGAGTATGTGCGTGTGGTGGTGTGGCCATGGTGGTGGCGGTGATGGCAATGTGTGTGTGTGTGTGTGTGTGTGTGTGTGTGTGTGTGTGTGTGTGTGTGTGTGTGTGTGCGTGCGTGTAGGGGGGTGGGGGGGTGGGGTGGGGGGGGGGGGGAATACACAAGGGCACACTTGACAAGAAGGTCATTAAGCGGACTGGGCTCTGAGCGGGGGGCAGCTGGTCATGCATGGATGCATGGTTGCCATTGCAGGTTGGGAGAGGCAGCTGGAAGGGTGTGTGGGTGGGTGGTGGGTTTGGGTGGGTGTGGGTGTGGGGTGTGGGGTTGGGAGGGTGGGGTGGTTGGGGGTGGTTGGGGGGGGTACAACACAAGGGCGCACCTGACAAGAAGGTCGTTAGGCGGACTGGGCTTTGGGCGGGGGGCAACTGGTCATGAATTGATGCATGGTTGCCATTGCAGGTTGGGAGAGGCAGCTGGAAGAGTGTGTGTGTGTGTGTGTGTGGGGGGGGGGGGGGGGGGGGGGGGGGGGGGTACAACACAAAGACGCACCCGGCAAGAAGGTCATTAACGCACCTGACAAGAAGGTCATTAAGCGGACTGGGCTCTGAGCAGGGGGCAGCTGGTCATGCATTGATGCATGGTTGCCATTGCGGGTAGGGAGAGGCAGCTGGAAGGGGGGGCCCTTGACGGCTTTCAGGTAGTCCAAAATGGCGAGGAGAGTGGGACCGAAACCGTGCTTGCCTTGGTGTACGGCTGCACGCTGCGTTAGGTTTCCGGCACCGTTCTGGGCGGAGATAAGGGGTGGGGTGGGGGGGTAAGCAGGTAAGAAGGGGAGAGGGGGGGGGAGGGTGATGGGAGGGAAGTTTTTGTGTGTGTGGGGGGGGGGGGGGGGGGGAGGGGAAGGGGGAGAGAGAGGGACCAAAGGCATGCGTTGGGTTTTCGGCACCGTTGTGCGGATAGATAGGGTGGGGTGGGGTTAGAAAGGGTTGTGGAGGGTGGGGATGGTGGGAGTGGGAGTATTTTTGAAGGTAGTACGAAAAATGGCGAGGAGAGTGGCCCGAAGGCAGGCATGCCTTGGTTAACGGCTGCACGCTGCGTTGGGTTCCAGCACCGTTCTGTGCAGAGATAGGGGGGGGGGGGGGGTACCTGCCTGCTCTGCCACCAACACCACCAGGTCCGGGAGTTGTGTGTGTGTTGGAATGGTGTGCATGTGTGTGGGTGTCTGAGTAGGGTGGGTGGGTGGGTGGGTGGGGGTGGGTGGGGTGGGGGGGGGGGGGGGACACTAACCTGGGGTGCACTGCTGCTAGGTGTAGCCTCTTGCTCTGCCACCAACGCCTCCAGTGCGGCGGCAATAGAATCCTTGTGAGCACCGACGGTGGCTAGCAGAGCCGGGAGGGGCATGAGCTCAGCCAGGGGGACCAGCAGTGGGCTGGATTCGAAGATGGGGATGTAGCGGGCACAGGGAGTGGGGGAGCGCACATCGTGCAGCCCAATCTGGACAGAAGGGTGAAATAGTGGAGTGGGAGAGGATTTGGGTAAATTGGGTTTTTTGAGGGGAGGGGGTGGGGCGGGTGTGGGTGGGTAGGAGGGGGAGAAGGTAGAAACACAGGGGGTGGGGAGCGAACATCGTGCAGCCCAATCTGGACAGAAGGGGAAGATAGTGGAGTGGGAGTGGGTAAATTGGGTTTTTTGGAGGGAGGGGTGGGTTAGGAGGGGAGGAAGTAGAAACAATGGAGTGGGAGTGGGAAAATTGGGGTTTGGAGGGGTGGGGGGGTGGGGGGGTCATATTTAGATGGCGGTAGTAAGGGAGGAGGGCGGTGGATTGGGTGGGGAGATGAGATGAGAGAATAGTAGGGGATGTAGCGAGCACAGGGGTGGGAGAGCGCACATTGTGCAGCCCAATCTGGAGATAAGGAAGGGAAGGGAAGGGAAGGGAGGGTTGGGGTAGGAGTGGGGTAGGTTGGGGGTAGGAGTGGGGTAGAGTTGGGGGAAGTGAGTAGGAGTGGGTAGAAGTGGGGGAAGCGGGGTAGGGGAGTAGGGTGCAGGGTGGGGGGAGTAGGGGAGGTAGGGTAGGAGTGGAGGGGAGGTGGGTGAGGTGGGGGAGGGGAGGGGAGGAGGGGTGGGATGAAGGAAGGAAAGGTGGGTGAGGGAGGGGGAGGGGAGGGAGGGGGGCGAGGGGGGGCGAGATGGGGGGGGGGGGGGCGTGAGCTTTGCGGTGGGACTAGCAGTGAGCTAGATTTAAAGATGGGGATGTAGCGGCACAGGGGGTGGGAGAGCGCACATCGTGCAGCCCAATCTGGGGAGAAGGGAAGATGGGTGGTGAGGAGAGAGTGTGTGTGGGGGGGGGGGGGGGGGGGGGGGGCAAGAAGCACAAGGGGGGGGGGGGAGAGCGCACATCGTGCAGCCCAATCTGGAGATAAGGAAGGGAAGGGTGGGGTGAGGGAGGATAGTATGGGTGTAGGGAGGAAGTAGGGGGGGGGGAGAACTAGAGGGGAGAGTGCACATCGTGCAGCCCACTCTGGGGATAATTATAAAATATATGTGCCCTGATATGTGCAGCAACCTTTTTGGAGAAGGTGCTCAGACCAAACTGGAGATACTCATGAAGTAGATGTGCAAAATAAAATAGATGTGGAAAATACATGTGTAAAATATATGTGCACAATAAAATGTATGTATAAAATAAAATAGATGTGCAAAATGCTATTAATGTGCAAAATAGATGTGCAACAACATTGTTGGAGAATGTGACTAGACCAAACCAGGGTACTACATTTTGTCAAATTGGTCAGCGCTTAAAGCGCACAAACGTCAAATTGGTCTGCGCTTTGTAGTGCAAAAAGCGCTAAAACTGCACGCTGCACCCACAGGGGGTTGAAAAAAGTGTGTGAAACGCGCAGCGGGGCTCAAAAAGTGTGCGCAAAATTGCGCTGTCGCGCGCGCTTTGTAATACCCTTGACCAAACTGGACGTACACATGAAGTAGATGTGCAAAATAAAGAATGCGTGTAAAACAGATGTGCAAAATTACTAGGTGTCAAATAAATAGATGTGCAAACGAAATAAATTAAATGTGTAAAATAGATGTGCACCGACCTTGTTGGAGAATGTGATGAGACCGAACTGGAGATACACATATATGAGTAAGGGGGGAAGGGAAATAATATATATATTAGATTTGCAACATAAAATGTGTGCGCAATATTATATTTAATAGATTTGCAACATAAAATGTGTGCGCAATATTATATTTAATAGATTTGCAACATAAAATGTGTGCGCAATATTATATTTAATAGATTTGCAACATAAAATGTGTGCGCAATATTATACTTAATAGATTTGCAACATAAAATGTGTGCGCAATATTATATTTAATAGATTTGCAACATAAAATGTGTGTGAAATATTATATTTAATAGATTTGCAACATAAAATGTGTGCGCGATATTATATTTAATAGATTTGCAACATAAAATGTGTGCACAATATTATATTTAATAGATTTGCAACATAAAATGTGTGCGCAATATTATATTTAATAGATTTGCAACATGAAATATGTGCGCAATATTATATTTAATAGATTTGCAACATAAATGTGTGCGCAATATTATATTTAATAGATTTGCAACATAAAATGTGTGTGAAATATTATATTTAATAGATTTGCAACATAAAATGTGTGTGAAATAAAATATAAGTGTATAATAAATGTGTAAAATATATCTCCATAGGTGCCTAAGCCTAGGTGAGCATGAATCGCTTGGTTTTAGCCTATGGCCTCCAATTCAAAGACAAACGTTTGTTGGCATAAAGTTGCTCAACCACATCATTTCAATACCGTTATATAAATACTCAAATTTGGGTTTGCTCAATTGGTGGGAACCAGGTCAAGTGAAACCTGCCAATTTGTATTGGCTCCCCGAAGTTGGGTCAAGTGAAGGTCAAGTGAAGGTCAAGTGAAGGTCAAGTGAAGGTCAAGTGAAGGTCAAGTGAAGGTCAAGTGAAGGTCAAGTAAAGGTCAAGTAAAGGTCAAGTGAAGGTTAAGTGAAGGTCAAGTGAAGGTCAAGTGAAGCCACTTTGTATTGGCTCCCCGAAGTTGGGTCACCTTTTTCAAAAACGTGACCCAAGGTCTATCGCGCTAAAATAAAAAGTAAAATATAAAAGGTGTAAGCTGTAGGCTGACCTACAGCTTACACCTTCCTTTACATGTCATGGCGATGGCAGGTTGTAGGATGTAGCGTACAGGCGGAACGGCAGGTTGTAGGATGTAGGATGTACAGGCGGAACGGCAGGTTGTAGGTTGTAGGAATGTACAGGCGGATGGCAGTGTAGGATGTAGGATGTACAGGCGGAACGGCAGGTTGTAGGATGTAGGATGTACAGGCGGAACGGCAGGTTGTAGGATGTAGGATGTACAGGCGGAACGGCAGGTTGTAGGATGTAGGATTACAGGCGGAACGCAGGTTGTAGGTTGTAGGATGTACAGGCGGATGGCAGGTTGTAGGATGTAGGATGTACAGGCGGAACGGCAGGTTGTAGGTGTAGGATGTACAGGCGGAACGGCAGGTTGTAGGTTGTAGGATGTACAGGCGGATGGCAGGTTGTAGGATGTAGGATGTACAGGCGGAACGGCAGGTTGTAGGGATGTAGGATGTACAGGCGGAACGGCAGGTTGTAGATGTAGGATGTACAGCGGAACGGCAGGTTGTAGGATGTAGGATGTACAGGCGGAACGGCAGGTTGTAGGTTGTAGGATGTACAGGCGGATGGCAGGTTGTAGGATGTAGGATGTACAGGCGGAACGGCAGGTTGTAGGATGTAGATGTACAGGCGGAACGGCAGGTTGTAGGTGTAGGATGTACAGGCGGAACGGCAGGTTGTAGATGTAGGATGTACAGGCGAACGGCAGGTTGTAGGTTGTAGGATGTACAGGCGGATGGCAGGTTGTAGGATGTAGGATGTACAGGCGGAACGGCAGGTTGTAGGATGTAGGATGTACAGGCGGAACGCAGGTTGTAGGTTGTAGGATGTACAGGCGGAACGGCAGGTTGTAGGATGTAGGATGTACAGGCGGAACGGCAGTTGTAGGTGTAGGATGTACAGGCGGAACGGCAGGTTGTAGGTTGTAGGATGTACAGGCGGAACGGCAGGTTGTAGGATGTAGGATGTACAGGCGGAACGGCAGTTGTAGGTTGTAGGATGTACAGGCGGAACGGCAGGTTGTAGGTGTAGGATGTACAGGCGAACGGCAGGTTGTAGGATGTAGGATGTACAGGCGGAAACGGCAGGTTGTAGGTGTAGGATGTACAGGCGGAACGGCAGGTTGTAGGATGTAGGATTACAGGCGGAACGGCAGGTTGTAGGATGTAGGATGTACAGGCGGAACGGCAGGTTGTAGGTTGTAGGATGTACAGCGGAACGGCAGGTTGTAGGATGTAGGATGTACAGGCGGAACGGCAGGTTGTAGGATGTAGGATGTACAGGCGGAACGGCAGGTTGTAGGTTGTAGGATGTACAGGCGGATGGCAGGTTGTAGGATGTAGGATGTACAGGCGGAACGGCAGGTTGTAGGTTGTAGGATGTACAGGCGGAACGGCAGGTTGTAGGTTGTAGGATGTACAGGCGGAACGGCAGGTTGTAGGATGTAGGATGTACAGGCGGAACGGCAGGTTGTAGGTTGTAGGATGTACAGGCGGATGGCAGGTTGTAGGATGTAGGATGTACAGGCGGAACGGCAGGTTGTAGGTTGTAGGATGTACAGGCGGAACGGCAGGTTGTAGGATGTAGGATGTACAGGCGGAACGGCAGGTTGTAGGTTGTAGGATGTACAGGCGGATGGCAGGTTGTAGGATGTAGGATGTACAGGCGGAACGGCAGGTTGTAGGTTGTAGGTATGTACAGGCGGAACGGCAGGTTGTAGGTTGTAGGATGTACAGGCGGATGCAGGTTGTAGGATGTAGGATGTACAGGCGGAACGGCAGGTTGTAGGTTGTAGGATGTACAGGCGGAAGGTTGTAGGATGTACAGGCGGATGGCAGGTTGTAGGATGTAGGATGTACAGGCGGAACGGCAGGTTGTAGGTTGTAGGATGTACAGGCGGATGGCAGGTTGTAGGATGTAGGATGTACAGGCGGAACGGCAGGTTGTAGGTTGTAGGATGTACAGGCGGAACGGCAGGTTGTAGGTTGTAGGATGTACAGGCGGATGGCAGGTTGTAGGATGTAGGATGTACAGGCGGAACGGCAGGTTGTAGGTTGTAGGATGTACAGGCGGAACGGCAGGTTGTAGGTTGTAGGATGTACAGGCGGATGGCAGGTTGTAGGATGGCAGGTTGTAGGATGGCAGGTTGTAGGTTGTAGGATGTACAGGCGGAACGGCAGTACAAAGTGCCAAACATCACTGATATTTTACATTTTGTGGGTGTCCTAACTCATGTACGTAGCTGTGCAGACCCAGCTGCATCATTCTGAGTTCCAGTTTTTTAATGATAGCATGTAAAACAACTAAAAATAATGAAATTCCAAATTTCAGACCACACTTTTCAATTAATAAAAAAAATGTTCTTAAACTTTTGTTTAAACATCCACATCTAAAGTTAGATTTGTATTTGGGAATGGGGGGTGAAATCTCAGGTTTGGAGGTGGAATCGGGACAAAGGGAGACAAAGGGAGACAAAGGGAGGTGAATTTTCAAGTTGTACTGCTATTCCAGTAAATTCCGAGGCCAAGGCAGAAGCGCAGCCTCCGACCTTGTGGTAGGGGTTCGATAAGCCTTTCATCCCACGGGAACTAGGAACTAGTAGCTCGCGCGATCCCGTACCGTGATCTGGTTGTAGTCGACCCTAGCTTTTTTGTACATCTTGTGTACTGCCATCGGCCTCCCGAGCTGGGCTGCTCGCGGCCAGATGCGAATGCGGACAGAAATTAGCTGGGCGCCTAGCTGATGCGTTTGCCGGCAAGATGATCTACTTAGAATTCAATTTCGAGCAGTTGGGTCATGTGGACCTTGGGTCACAATAGCGATTCAACTTAGGCGTTTTAGGACTTAGCGCTTATGAAGATATGTATAAAATAAAATAGATGAGTAAAATACAAGGGGGGGGCAAGAATAAAGTTGGCCGACCTCATGTTCAGAAGTTGTTATTTTGACCCCTGGGACCCCCCCAACCCCCACCCCACCCCACCCCTCCCCCCCTTGAGACCTCAAATCTAGACACCCAGACAGTATATAGTAGGGGGGGGGGGGGGGGGGGGGGGGGGGGGGGGGGGGGCAGACCCCAGGCTCGACTGCTTTAGGAACATCACAGGGAACCAGAATTGAGAACGCGTTGCGTGAGCGCCTTTTTCCGCCCAACTGCCACTCGTGCGAAGCTGGGCGTGAAGGTCTGGGTGACATCCAGCCTGGCTTCCAGCCTGGATGTAGCCTGGATGTACCTTCCAGGAGATCCACCAATTAAGCCCTGCGTGTAACTTACTAACGACTGCAGATTCGCACTCCTCTCGTCGATACATACTCGTTGGTGTATCTCACGCTCGAAAATTTGCACTGACTAGGAACTTACACGAGGTACAAATAAATTTGGGAAAACGGTCGGCCCCCCCACCACCACCCCACCCCACTCGTATCTCGGCCGCCCGTGGGTGTATCGACATGATTTTTTTTTTTATCGACTATTGCTCGCGGTTCTCTATCCATATCGAACATGCGGTACGAAATATGTTTTCTAGCCCCCCCCCTGGGTAAAATATATGTTTGAAATAAATGTATAGATAGATGTGCGAAATATATGTTTAAAATATATGTATAAAAAGATGTGCGAAATATATGTTTGAAATATATGTATAAAAAGATGTGCGAAATATATGTTTGAAATATATGTATAAAAAGATGTGCGAAATATATGTTTGAAATATATGTATAAAAAGATGTGCGAAATATATGTTTGAAAATATATGTATAAAAAGATGTGCGAAATATATGTTTGAAATATATGTATAAAAAGATGTGCGAAATATATGTTTGAAATATATGTATAAAAAGATGTGCGAAATATATGTTTGAAATATATGTATAAAAAGATGTGCGAAATATATGTTTGAAATATATGTATAAAAAGATGTGCGAAATATATGTTTGAAATATGTGTATAAAAAGATGTGCGAAATATATGTTTGAAATATATGTATAAAAAGATGTGCGAAATATATGTTTGAAATATATGTATAAAAAGATGTGCGAAATATATGTTTGAAATATATGTATAAAAAGATGTGCGAAATATATGTTTGAAATATATGTATAAAAAGATGTGCGAAATATATGTTTGAAATATATGTATAAAAAGATGTGCGAAATATATGTTTGAAATATATGTATAAAAAGATGTGCGAAATATATGTTTGAAATATATGTATAAAAAGATGTGCGAAATATATGTTTGAAATATGTGTATAAAAAGATGTGCGAAATATATGTTTGAAATATATGTATAAAAAGATGTGCGAAATATATGTTTGAAATATATGTATAAAACGATGTGCGAAATATATGTTTGAAATATATGTATAAAAAGATGTGCGAAATATATGTTTGAAATATATGTATAAAAAGATGTGCGAAATATATGTTTGAAATATATGTATAAAAAGATGTGCGAAATATATGTTTGAAATAAAATAGATGTGTAAAATAAAATAGACGAGCACCGACTTCGTTGGAGAATATGATGAGACCAAACTGAGCTGCAGGGGGTAGTGCCTCTAGAGACGCTAGCAGCGCTCGGAGTTGTGTGTGTGTTCAGATGGTGTGCATGTATGTGTGCGTGTGTGTGTGGGTGGGTGGGTGGAGGGGGCATGACAACGACCGTGTTGGAGAAGATGATGAGACCAAAATGGGGATACTCATAAAATATATGTTAAACATGAAATATATGTGCGAAATAAAATATGTGTAAAATGAATGTGTACAATACATGTGTAAAATAAATATGTACAACACATGATTAACATAAATATGTACAACACATGTGTAAAATAAATGTGTACAACACATGTGTAAAATAAATGTGTACAACACATGTGTAACATAAATGTGTACAACACATGTGTAAAATAAATGTGTACAACACATGTGTAAAATAAATGTGTACAACACATGAGTAACATAAATATGTACAACACATGTGTAAAATAAATGTGTACAACACATGTGAAAAATAAATGTGTACAACACATCTGTAAAATAAATGTGTACAACACATGTGTAAAATAAATGTGTAAAACACATGTGTAAAATAAATATGTACAACACACGTGTAAAATAAATGTGTACAACACATGTGTAAAATAAATGTGTACAACACATGTGTAAAATAAATGTGTACAACACATGTGTAAAATAAATATGTACAACACACGTGTAAAATAAATGTGTACAACACATGTGTAAAATAAATGTGTACAACACATGTGTAAAATAAATGTGTACAACACATGTGTGAAATAAATGTACAATGTATGCACTGACCTTGTTGGAGAAGGTGATGAGACCAAACTGTGCTGCTGGGGGAAGCGCCTCGAGAGATGCTAGCAGCGCTGAGCGGACTAGCTCCAGGAAGTCCTCCCCACCACTCACATCCACCACAGCAATATAGATAGGTGCAGGACCGCTCACATCCTACAGGGGGGGGGGGGGGGGGGGGGGTCATTTATTAGGTGGAGGGAGGGAGAGGAGCTAGGAAGTAATGAGGATAGTCCAGGAAGTCCTCCCCTCCAACCACCTCCTAACGGGCAGGGGTGGGATGTGTGGGTGGGGTGGGGGGGGTGTGTATGTGTGGTGGGGGGGGAGGGGGTCATTTATTTGGTGAAGGTAGGGAGGAGGGTGGAGGGCGGAGGAAGTGAGGATAGTGCAGGAAGTCCTCCCCTCAACTCACATCCCCCACAGCAATGTAGATAGGTGCAGGTCCGCTGACATCCTACAGGGTGGGGTGGGGTTGGTTGGGTCCAGGGGTGTGGGTGTGGGTGTGGGGTGAGGTTGAAGGGGGTGGGGGGGTGGAGGGGGGACTTATTAGGTGGAGGGAGAGAGGAGTAGCTAGTCTGTAGTGAGGAGATTCCATGGAGGAAAAAACAAATGAAGTGTTCCCCTACACCCACATCCTAAAGGGCAGGGGTAGGGTGTGTGGGGGGAAGAAGGGTGTGTGTGGGGGGGGGGGGGGGGATCATTATTAGGTGGAGGGAGGAAGGAGGAGGTAGTGAGGATAGTCCAGTAAGTCCTCCCCTCCACATCCTAAGGGGATGATCCTAAGGGGGGGGGGGGGGGGGGGGGGGGGGGTCATTTATTTGGTTGAGGGAGGGAGGAGTGAGTGAGGATTGTCCAGGAAGCCCTCCCCTCCACATCCTAAGGGGATGATCCTAAGGGGGGGGGGGGGGGGGGGGGGGGTCATTTATTTGGTTGAGGGAGGGAGGAGTGAGTGAGGAAAGTCAAGGAAGTCCTCCCCTCCACCCACATCCACTACAGCAATGCAGATGGGTACAGGTCCTACAGGGGTGGGTGTCCGATAGTTGGTTTGACTTACATTAGCTCCCGCTTCAATGAGGGTGGGCTCCTTCACTAGAGCCTCAAACACGTTACTTGCAATCTCTGGGAGGCTATCTCGAGAGGCGGTTTGACTTCCATTATCTCCTGCTTCAATAAGGGTGGGCTGCTACGTTACCCCCCCCCACACACACACACACACACACACACACACGTACACACACACAAACACACCAATCCAATTGCTGGTTTGCCTTACATTAGCTCCTGCTTCAATGAGGGTGGGCTCCTCCACTAGAGCCTCAAACACGTTACTTGCAATCTCTGGGAGGCTATCTCGAGTGGCGGGGGAGACCTTGTACCTGTTGTAGTGACAGGGGGGGGGGGGGGGGGGGAGGGGGTATTAAGAGGGGGGGTGAAGGAGGAGAGGGGTAGAGGGAGGGAGGGGGTATTAAGAGGGGGGGTGAAGGAGGAGAGGGGGAGACCTTGTGCCTGTTGTACTGACAGGGGGGGGGGGGGGGGGAGAGAGGGGGTATTAAGAGGGGGTGAAGGAGGAGAGGGGAGACCTGTGCCTGTTGTACTGACAGGGGGGGGGGGGGGGCGGGGGGGGGGGGGGTATTAAGAGGGGGGGTGAAGGAGGAGAGGGGAGACCTTGTGCCTGTTGTAGTGACAGGGTGGGGTGGGGGGGAGGGGGGTATTAAGAGGGGGTGAAGGAGGAGAGGGGAGACCTTGTGCCTGTTGTAGTGACAGGGGGGGGGGGTGAAGGGGGGGTATTAAGAGGGGGGTGAAGGAGGAGAGAGGGAGACCTTGTGCCTGTTGTAGTGACAGGGGGGGGGGGGGGAGGGGGGTATTAAGAGGGGGTGAAGGAGGAGAGGGAAGAGGGCGTAGAGGGGGGTGAAGGGGGGGGTATTAAGAGGGGGGGTGAAGGAGGAGAGGGGGAGACCTTGTGCCTGTTGTAGTGACAGGGGGGGGGTGAAGGGGGGGTATTAAGAGGGGGGGTGAAGGAGGAGAGGGGAGACCTTGTGCCTGTTGTAGTGACAGGGGGGGGGGGTGAAGGGGGTATTAAGAGGGGGGGTGAAGGAGGAGAGGGGAGACCTTGTGCCCTGTTGTAGTGACAGGGGGGGGGGGGGGGGGGTATTAAGAGGGGGGTGAAGGAGGAAGAGGGGAAGAGGGGTAGAGGGGGGTGAAGGGGGGGTATTAAGAGGGGGTGAAGGAGGAGAGGGGGGAGACCTTGTGCCTGTTGTAGTGACAGGGGGGGGTGAATGGGGGTATTAAGAGGGGGGGTGAAGGAGGAGAGGGGGAGACCTTGTGCCTGTGTTGTAGTGACAGGGGGGGGGTGAAGGGGGGTATTAAGAGGGGGGTGAAGGAGGAGAGGGGGAGACCTTGTGCCTGTTGTAGTGACAGGGGGGGGGGTGAAGGAGGAGAGGGGGGAGACCTTGTACCTGTTGTACTGACAGGAGGGGGGGGGGGGGGAGGAGAAGGGAAGGAGTTTAGGGGGAGAGGGCAAAGGGGGAGAGGAATAGACAGGGGGTAAGGAGAGGGGAAGAAGGAGGAAGGGCCTCAACTTGAGCCTCAAACACGTTACTTGAAATCTCTGGAGGCTAACTCGAGTGGCGTGGGACACCTTTGTACCTGTTGGGGGGTAATGAGAGGGGGGTACTGAGAGCGGGGTATTGAGAGCAGGGAGGGGGGGGGGGGGGGGGATGGGTATGGGGTTAGGGTAGGGGAGGAGAGGAGGGGAGGAGGAGGAGGAGGGGAAGGAGGAGAGGGGAGAGGGAAGGGCCTCCACTAGCCTCAAACACGTTACTTGAAATCTCTAGGGCGCGCTATCTCGAGGGGCGTGGGAGACCTTGTACCTGTTTAGGGGGGGGGGAATGAGAGGGGGTATTGAGAGCGGGGGTATTGAGAGCAGGGAGGGGGGGGGGGGGGGTATTGAGAGCGTGGGTAAGGAGGAGAGGGGGAGAGGGGAGGGGGGGGGAGGGGGTAAGGAGAGGGGGGGAGGGGGGTACTGAGAGGGGGTAAGGAGGAGAGGGGGAGAGGGAGGGGGGAAGGGGGTAAGGAGAGGGGGGGAGGGGGGTACTGAGAGGGGGTAAGGAGGAGAGGGGGAGAGGGAGGGGGGGGGGAAGGGGTAAGGAGGGGGGAGGGGTATTGAGAGGGGGGGTAAGGAGGAGAGGGGGAGAGGGAGGGGGGGGGAGGGGTAAGGAGAGGGGGGGAGGGGTATTGAGAGTGTGGGTAAGGAGGAGAGGGGGAGAGGGAGGGGGGGGGAAGGGGGTGAGGAGAGGGGGGAGGGGGGTATTGAGAGCGTGGGTAAGGAGGAGAGGGGAGAGGGAGGGGGGGTACTGAGAGGGAGGGGGGGGGAAGGGGGTAAGGAGAGGGGGAGGGGGGGTATTGAGAGGGGGGGGGAGGAGGAGAGGGGAGGGGGGGAGGCTATCTCGAGTGGCGGGGGGACCTTGTACCTGGTGCAGTGACAGGGGGGGAGGGGGGGGGGGGGGGGGGGGATTAGAGGGGGGGGTGAAACAACAAATGAACAGTGGCAGCAGCATACCTGTCTGACGCATACGGCCTGAAGGCTGTGAAGTGCCCACATATGGCACAGACCCAGCCAGCTACGTCGAAGTGGCAGTGGGAGTTGGTGTACCTGAGGGGGGGAGTGGGGGTGGGGTGGGAGTGGGTGGGGGTGGATGGGTGGTGGGGGTGGGAGGGATGGGGTGGGGTGGGGGGTGGATGGGTGTGGGTGTACGGGTGTGGTTGTGGGTGGGTGTGGATGGGTGGGTGTGGACGGTGGGGGTGGGTGGGGGTGGATGATTGTGAGTGGGTGGGTGGGTGGGTGGGTGGGGTGGGTGGTGGGGGGGGTGGGGGGAGGTACCAGCACTCCTTACTCCTTCCTCTAATTCACTCCAGCATATTCACACACATACTGGTTCGGTCGTGTGCTGAGTAAACATAATCAGCATTAACACTACTGCACCATATGCCTGACAGTAACACCTCTCCACACCAACACCGCTACAACTCCCACCACAACACCAACAACAACAAACCACACCAACACGCCACTACCAACACCAACACCAACACCAACACCTGTCGACACCTGGGTCCAGTCTTATGCTGAGAAAACATGATCAGTATTATCACTACTACACCATACTCCTGACAGTAACACCTCTCGACACCACCACCGCTACCATTCCCACCACAACATCAACAACAACAAACCACACAAACACATCACGACCACTACCACTACCACTACCAACACCAACACCAACAAACTACACCAACACACCACTACTAACACCAACACCATTACCATTACCATTACCATTGCCATTACCATTAACATTAACATTACCACTATCATTAACAGCAATACCATCAACAGCACCAAAACCAACACCTAGATCACATCACTCAACCAAGACGTGTGACAACTCGAACATGCTTCCACATGCTCTCCCAACTTACGAGTAGCACTTCGGGCATCTGGCAATCGCATCTGCAGGGGGTATCTGCGCCTGGGCTTTGTCGAGTTTGGAGAAAGGTTGGACCACACAGCTGAACGGGAGACCGCATCGATCCTTTACCAGCCCTGGAGCGTAGCGCAAAGGTATATTGACTTGAATATGCGCACTTCACTGGACCCGGGGCGCTTTGCGATAAATAAGAAATATAATAAGACTTACCCGATGCAGGGAACTGGTTCAGGGAGAAATCAACTCGCATTATGAAAGCGCGCAGAGCAGTTCAGATCTGCGATCTACTTGCTTCGCGAGTGGGAATGCTTAGAAGGGTTGCAGGCATGTGAGGGGGGGGCAGGATGCAGCTTGTGAGGAATTAACGGTAGTTGGCGTGGCGTGGTGGTCGTGACAGCGGTTGGTCAACGGATCCGCGAATGCCCAGGTGGACCGATGAACACTCGCACTCGTACGGAGCGACCTGGAGACGCCTGGACAGTGTCCTGTGGAAAGTCTTGATTCTACAACCCTCCCCATTGAATTTAATCTTACGGTGGCTCAGTGTTGAAGTTTTTCAATCCACAGATCTCAAGAGAACGAGCATAAGGTTTGATGGCATTAAGATTGGATTAGATTGGGGTGTTACTTGGGTTTCAGCCAATTATAGGCTGCTCAACGTCTTCCAATTCCAAGTCAGGAAGCATGCGAAGTAGATTACCGGCATACAGCTTAAGTTTGTACTTTAGGATTGGATTGAATTATATTGAATTGGATTGGATTGGATTGGATTGGATTGGATTGGATTGGATTGGATTGGATTGGATTGGATTGGATTGGATTGGATTGGATTGGATTGGATTGGATTGGATTGGATTGGATTGGGTTGGATTAGATTGTTTTTCGTAAATGGAGTTGTAGACTGCAGATACTCGCAAGGGTCAGAGTGTCAGACTACGTTATTGACAGAAGATAGAATAAGATTGATCAGTCGCCGCCGTAGAGTGCTGATGAACTAGAGATGGCGGCAGTACAGGAGGTACTTGCATGGCCGGGCACGTGGCCATGGCTGGCAACGGCACTGGCCGGCAGCCGATGCAGAGCCCTGAAAGAGCTCAGACCTGGGCGCTCTAGGCTATTATAGGAACGACACATTAGTCGCACTATAACAGATGGGATTGTATTGGAATGGTTTTTGTTTGGTTTATTTAATGGTATATGGTATATCAGCCTTAGGTCAGTTCACTGTCTGCGTGCGGAGTAAACATGGGTATCATAAAGCCGTAAACAATACTACGCCACTCTCACTCGCCTGAGTACAGAAAGCATTCACGTAGGCTGTCGATTTTAGGACCTGTCGAGTATTGGATTCGATTGCTATTTTGTATTTATTTTTGAAGTTGTGAAAGGGATTTCACCCAGGAGGTGGGTCCTTCGACACAAACCAGCGACACCGAGGATTCAGTTCGAATGGCGTTGCCACTTCTACAAAATAGTATATTTATTGACAGAATCTAACTTACTATCCGAGAGAGGGCCTTGAACTCTGACAGGAAATAATTCTGCCTCAATTTTCTGGACCACTATTGAGCCCATCAAAGCATGATAAGCTATCCTGGTCTGTATTTTGGAAGGCTTTGAGACAGCATCTGCAGAGTAAAATGCAAAAAAAAGGGGGCCATGAGTGTCCGGATGAAGTGCCACTAAGTGGTAGACCGTAATGATGTCATCCAGATCAAGGGCAATATGGAAATCTGCCCCTTTTGGGAAGCCTCTTGCTGTGATAATATGAGAGGGGTTGGTCTTGATAGGAGGGTTGTTCGAGGAAATCCACGAGGAGGTGGCCAAGTCCAGAACTGTCATCCTCAGAAAAGTTGCAGCATTTAAGGGCCACTCTCCCTCTTCTAAGACGACATTCCACTCAATTTAGATTCTTGAAACTGAGTTATCTTGTTTTGAAGGTAGGAGATATGGTGGATTAGCCAGAGAGGGCGAAGGATAAGGGTCGATTCAAGGAGGGTCATTCCAGGTAATGAAATGGGAAGAGGGGTTGACAGAGATAATGGGGATGAAAATGTTGGTGTTTTAGTAATTGGACATGATAAGGGCTGAGGAGAGCCATTGAGCTACCGGTATACAGCAAGCATAAATCATTAAAGGGAAATCTGTTATTGGAATAAAGTTTTGAGCACCGGGCAAGCCATTTGGTTTAAAAAACAGGAGTGGACCAAAAGATCCATTCAAGGGTGTCAAATTTGGAGAGGAGTTTATGAATCCAAAGTTGAAATGTGAAATTAGAGAATCTAGCGTTGAGTTTCCAACGGGAGTAAACTGAGCAAGCTCATTTCCGTAGCGATGGGGCACATGGACATTCAACTAGTGTGTGTGGGATAATGTATGTAGAATGTGAGCAAGTAGGACATGGGTGATTTGTTGAGTGTGTTACTTTGCACATAGTGGGTAGATAGTCATTAAGGAATACAGCGCACCGGTATATATTTTATTTTCCTTGGAATAGATAGTTTCCTATCAAATGTTAACCAATTGTGAGTGAGTTTGTCTGTGTCCATCTAGGAGAATGCCATTCCATTGATGAAGACATCTTAGGGGGGTGAAGATAGAAAGTAACTAGATAGAGTTTAAAGGTAGAGATAGTATCTAACGAGTCACGGTGACTATAGCTAGCTCCGGCTTACGCTGTGGTGTCCTTAAACATATATATATATATATACTTAAACATATATATATATATATATACTTAAACATAGTATATATATATACTTAAACATATATATATATATATATATATATATATACTTAAACATGGAAGTCGATGTTTTCCCGACCCCATAATTTGATAACATGTGTGTTGGTGTATTTATGATCAGTAGTGGAACATAATGCATTAATCATGTGAGAGTTATTACGGTACGGATGGCAGAGATAAAAAGCATGCATTTATTTTCTCTGGAGTTAAAATGAGGAGGGTGATGAATTCAGTCTGGGGTGGTAAGGAAGGATTGAGTGTCGGTATCCCAAATATGTTGGACCATAGTGAGGCCATTATAAGCAATATTGTCCAGGAATTTAGACTAAGCAAGTCCTAAGCAGCGTCGCAAGCGACGCGAAACAATGGCGTATGGGGTTTGCTACAGGAACGACACTGAGAACGATGGTGGATAGGTGGAATGGAGCGGACCGAATCCAAAGTTACGAGACGGTTGGCTGACGTGTCAGGTTTTGTCTCGGTCGTCAGTCGAACGCACAACGGAGTGGATCTGGAGGCTCCCGGCCCGGCTCCCAGCCCCCCTAAAGGGTGGGAAGGAATTGGAGTAACAGAAAGCATGGAATCGCAAAAGAAAGATTTGTGAAGAGCTAAGAATAGCACAGAGCAAAAGCCGATCAAGTGAAGGTAATTATCTTCGATCTAGATGACATCAGCCTGGAGGTTTCGAAAGTCAACCGCTTTAAACCTCCAACCATTTGATTGATTGATCCGACGACAGGATTTCGCCAGAATAAAAACCGGAGATCTCAGGCCCCTCACTGGCCAGGTCTATTATCGCACCCTTCATTGTACCATTTCCTTCCCTCCCCCCAAGACGGTTGTCTCCCTCTTTATTCTTTCCTTTATACTTGGTCAGACTGCTCAGACAAACGCAGCAACATGGCGTGCAATAGCCAAGCAGATCAAGAAGATGTCGTTGTCCAAATAAAGCCCATGTACCGACGATATGATCTGGATCTGTCTGAATCACGAAGCTTTGCTGCCTTACTTCGACTCGAAGACACGAGGCACGTTGAGGCTGGTTTGCAGACGAGCCTGTCAGGAAGTCGAAGCTGCGACCCGAATCTTAACATGGGATGGCATAACCAACTCGGTGAGTTACAGATTCATTGATTCTACAGTCTGCTTCAAAGATTGCATAGCGTACCCCCTTCCATTGCCAATAAAGTGGGCGGGAGCCTGTGTTGAATGACCATTGGAGTATTGAGGGCCATGCATGGAATCCAATGTAGCTCACCACCAAAACTAGTCAGAATAAATGGTAGTGTGTACAGAACTACGGTATATAGGTAAGGTGCATAAATAAGGTAAGAGAATGCTGCAGGCGGATTTGTCACAGGCAGGAGCTGTGGTCCAGCCCTGGTGGCGATTTCCCGCCCCAATGGTGATGTCTTGCCCGAATGGCGATCAGTGGCACTCTGAGGGTAGCCAGACAGGTCAAAAGGTAAGTGAACAAGGGACTTGTGAATATCGACAAGATCATGACTCGTGCACATAAATAATAAACAATAGAGTTTGATGAAGTTCCCCTATGACTCAGTCAGGCCGCGGTCACATTTAGGGCCCCAGGAAAAATGTCATCATCATCATCATCCACTCATTAAATGACCATGGGTTGATCACTCCATTATTGTTACCAGCGCTGAATAATCAGTGCAGGTAACAAGATCACTGTTCCATATTTGTGGGATAGCCCAAAGCTAGAATGCCCAATCCATTCTCAGCCACTCAGCAAGCCATACCCCTTTCATGTTACAGGGGAATAATCAACCAGACATGACTATGCTCCACCGGTGCACGATGCTTGAGAGGGTTCGAATTATGGATGCTCCCATGGGTGTTGGCCTAGCTGGCTTGCCACCCAGCTTGCGTCGCCTAGAGGTGCAGCTCATGCCTGCTTGGTATGGTGCTCCCTATGGGCTGACTGATCTTCCGATGTCCGCCGCTTTGTCTTCCTTGTCAGCGCTGACTCAGCTCGAGGAGGCTGTTCTACATTACTTCCCAGACACCAGTCTGCCTGCCTTCAAGTTCAGCACTGCCCTGCGCTCCCTCACACTCAACAGGTGGCATTCCTTGACTAATGTTGCAGCCTTGCCGACTTATTCCAACCTGCATACCTTGGGTCTGTATGGCTGTAAGCAGCTTGAGAACATCCTAGCCTTGTCAGCATGTTCCTATCTGCATAACCTGGATTTGTCTTATTGTGAGAAACTCCAGGACATCTCAGCCTTTTTAGGGTGTGGCAATCTGCATACTCTAGATCTGTCTTATTGTCCGCAACTGCAGGACATCACAGCCTTGCCAGGGTGTTACAATCTGCATACCCTGGATCTGACTTGGTGTGGGAAACTGCAGGACATCACAGCCTTGTCAGGGTGTGGCAATCTGCATACCCTTTATCTGACTTTTTGTAATCAACTGCAGGACATCACAGCCTTGGCAGGGTGTAACAGTCTGCATACCCTGGGTCTGTCTTGGTGTCAGCAACTGCATGACATCTCAGGCTTGTTAGGGTGTGGCAATCTGCATACTCTAGATCTGTCTCAGTGTCCGCAACTGCAGGACATCACAGCCTTGCCAGGGTGTGGCAACATGCATACACTGGGTTTGTCTAATTGTGAGAAACTCCAGGACATCTGAGCCTTGTCAGGGTGTGGCAATTTGCATACTTTAGATCTGTCTAAGTGTGATCAATTGCATGACATCTCAGCCTTGTCAGCGTGTGGCAATCTGCATACTTTAGATCTGTCTCAGTGTGATCAACTGCATGACATCTCAGCCTTGTCAGCGTGTGGCAATGTGCATACTTTAGATCTGTCTCAGTGTGATCAACTGCAGGACATCACAGCCCTGCCAGCAAGTTGCCATGTGAATCGCTGAAGGCGGCGGGTCTGGAATTTAGGAACCCGGCAATCCCAGAGCTTGGACAGCAGACCTGTGAGGTGGATGGATTCTATCTACTGAACCAACCAGTCTGAGCTCGATACCGAAATGTACTACCAATCTGCCGATACTATTTGAACTTGGTCAAATGGCTCCATTAGTCCAGTCATACGTTTTAAAAGTTTTAAAAGTAATACTATTCAACCAAATAGATTGTTCTTCAAAGAAACCAAAGCATAATTTGAGTATTTGCTACTTGTTTGAATAGGTTCCACTGCATGATTCGAATAGTTTGAATAAGTGCTGCTGAATGATTTGGACATTTGCTTCTACCTCTGGAAACGTTGCCCAGGCCAAGCATAGCCTGTCAGTAATAACCTGGATTTGTCCAATTGTAAGAAACTCCAGGAAATCTCAGCCTTGTCAGGGTGTGGCAATCTCCATACCCTGGATTTGTCTAATTGTAAGAAACTCCAGGAAATCTCGGCCTTGTCAGCGTGTGGCAATCTGCACACCCTCAATCTGAGTTTATATTATCCGCACACCGACATCGCAGCCCTGCCAGCACTGGATATCACAGCCCTGCCATCATGTTGCCATGTGAATAGCTCAGGGCGTCAGGCCTGGAATTTATAAACATGGCAAGAGCTCGAGCAAGATACCTATCAGGTTGATGGATTCTATTGAATCAACCAGTCTGCGCTCAATACCCACATGTATTACCTATCTACCAGTTCTAGTTGAACTTGGTTACATGGCTCCATTGTTCCAGCCAGACATTTGGGCGATTGCTGTGTCCAGCAGTAAAAGTAATACTATTCACCGAGTGCATTCAATATATTGTTCTTCAAAGAAACCAAAGCATAATTTGAATAGGTGGTACTTAATGATTAGGACATTTGCTTTTACTTCTGTCTACCTCTGGAAAAGTTGACTAGGCCAAGCCTCGCCTGTTAGTACAAAACGTTTTCAAAGGCCCTGGAACTTTTCCACACTGCCCCCCTGTATTTTTCCACACTGCCCCCCACTGGGCCACTGGCTCACTGTATGGTGTGATGCCAAGGAGGTAGCTGGTGCGAAACTAGATATGCTCAGTGCGATTTCGCCGAGGCCACGGTCGTTAAACTAGCCGTTGTGACGCGATTGATCTTATGGCAAAATATGACCTGAAATCTACAGCAGCCAGAAAGAGCTAAAGTCGTTCCGCGGTCCTTTAACCTATTGGCGACCCCTGGACTGTAAAATTCTGAATTTGAGTTATACTTATTACATGGTTATTCAACCAACTCTGGCTGCTCCTACTCTACCAATTCCTTGTCTCCGTATTTTGTCCCCATTTCATTTGGTAAAAATGGTTGGTTCTTAGGTCTTCGCTGTATGTGAGTAGCTCCACATATCCAACTTGTGGGTGGGGGCGGTGTTTCGTCAGGGCTGGGTTTGTACACCAGTGCCGTTCCGAGTTGGCCTTCCCCTGACGATAGAGACGCCAAGATTTTGCCGGGAGCCCCCCCCCCCTTGTGAATCACCCCTGTGTCCGTTATGGTTGATGTGCCAGCGAAGTGCGACCGAATACGCGAATTTTGTTATCCAGATTGAATTGTCGATTTGTTTTTTCTAGGATTTTTGTCAAAATGAAGGATTTACTCAAAAAATATTTACAGGAATTTACGTTCAAATACGAAGGTATATTTCGTTTGGATTCAGAATGGGAGCAGGTCTTTTAATCCGTATTAATCTTTTTTATCCTATGTAAGTCCATATCGCAATGTGCAAGTACTATCCTGTGTATTTGCCTCGCCAATTTCCACACTGGCCATCGAACTGTCTATACTTGATGTTTCTGACTTACCAAAGTCCACAACCTGGGCAGATCACCTGGCTGTCCATATACTTAATGTAATGCCCAACCCCACCCTCCCCAACCTTAATCCTTAATACACCCAGCGGTGTGTGGGGGGAGGTTGGTGTGTGGGTTGGTGGTGATGTGTGGTGTGTGTGTGACAGTGGTGTGCCGAGGGTGGGTGTGGGGGGGGATTGGGGCAAGCCTTCCCCCCTCTTTGCACCGACCCAAGCAACTTTCCTCGCCTCCACACCCACCACCCATTCCTAGCCTCTCGGCCCCCCATCACATGCCCCCTAAACATGTGCACCTAACCACCGACACACACCTAGTCACATCGCATCCATATCCTACTCTGCGTCTTGACTCTTTAATATCCGCCTCAATCCACGCCACTTGCTACGCGCGTTGCTTTCCAGCTTCCTTCCGCCCTTTCCTTCTTTCGTCATTTCCTTATTTAATCCTACCTTGCCCCTTCGCCCCTTCGGCCATATTGCCTGCCGTACTCTCCGTCTATCCTTTCCCTCGTTCCTCCATCCTACTCGCTACTGGCTGCAGTATAGCTTTTATCTGCATCAGCTGCAAAGGCGCGAACTAGCCTGCTTCTTTCCCCAGCCTGTACGAACAATCATGCGCGCCCACTCTACGTTCGCCGCGTCCAGAGGATCGACCATGCGCAGTGCTATCGTGCATATGCCCATCGCCCTCGACGGTCGAAGCATGCTACAAGTGCGAAACGCCAGGCGACTTGGCCACCGTCACTATCACGAAATCATCGCCTGGTAAGGTTACGTATTTAGGCATGTGTGGGCAGGGTTGTGCTGTACTGTCCGTACGCAACTAAAACCGATGCCTGTGCAGGTGTTTTATGTGTGTGTCATGCGTGTTTGGCAGATGTGGATGTGTGGTGTGTGTGTCATGTGTGTTTGGCATATGTGAATGTGTGGCATGTGGATGTGTGGTGTGTGTCATGCGTGTTTGGCAGATGTGAATGTGTGGCATGTGGATGTGTGGTGGCTTGTGTCATGTGTGTTTGGCAGATGTGGATGTGATGTGTGTGTGTGTCCTTGTGTGTTCGGCGTATGTGGATGTGTGGCATGTGGGTGTGTGGTGTGTGTGTCTTGCGTGTTTGGCAGATGTGGATGTGTGGCATGTGGATGTGTGGTGTTTGCGTCTTGTGTGTATGGCAAATGTGGATGTGTGACATGTGGATGTTGTGGTGTGTGCGTCATGCGTGTTTGGCATATGTGGATGTTGGCAATGTGGATGTGTGGCATGTGATGTGTGGTGTGTGTCCTTGCATGTTGGCAGATGTGATGTGGATGTGTTGCGCATGTGGAATGTGTTGATGTTGTGTCTTGCGTGTTTGGCAAATGTGGGCTGTGGCATGTGGAATGTGGGTGTGTGGATGTTGTGCAGTGTTTGGCATTGGATGTGGGTGTGTTGTGTGTCATGCGTGTTGCAGATAAGTGTGGTCATGTGGGATGTGAGGGTGTGTGTGTCGTGTTTGGCAGATTGATGTGGAATGGTGTGGCTGTGTGTGTCATGTCTTAGTGTGTTCTTGTGTGATGTGTGTGGCATGTGGATGTTGTGGTTGTTTCTTGCGTGTTTGGCAGATGTTGGATGTGTGGCATTGGATGTGGTGTGTTTTTGCGTCTTGTGCTTATGGCAAATTGGATGTGTGACATGTGGATGTGTGTGTGTGTGCGTCATGCGTTTTTGGCATATTGGATGTTGGCATGTGGATGTGCTGGTGTGTCGTGTCTCTGCATTGTTGCAGATCTTGATGTGCTGGTGTGTGTGCGTCATGCGTGTTGACATATGTGGATGTGTGCATGTGATGTTGTGGTGTGTGTCTTGCATGTTGGCAGATGTGCTTGTGGATGTACTGTGGTGAGGCACGCTGGACCCTGCTGGGGGCTCATGTGTGTTACTTGCGTCATGCGCTGTGGCAGATGTTGTTGTCCTTGCAAGTGTGAGATGTGTTGATTGATGTGTTAATGTGGATGCTGCGTGTTTGGCTTCAGATGTGTGTGTGGCAATGTGGGATGTGTGGTGTGGCGTGTCATGCGTGTTTTGTCCAGATGTTTGTGCTGCAATGTGTGGTGTTTGTGTGTCGAGTGGATGTGTTGCATGTCGGATGTGTGGTGTAATGTGTCCTTGCGTGTTTTGGGTCATATGTGGGTGTGTGGCGGTGTTTGTCATGTTCTTGCATGTGGATGTGTGTGTTTGCGCAGATGGCGTGTGCATTGGCAAAGTTTGGGTAGATGTGTGGCATTGTGGATGTGTGGTGCGCCATGTGTGCAAATGTGGATTGGGTATGGATGTTCGTGGTTGCTTCATGCTGTTTGGGCATGTGGATGATGTGTGTGTGTGTGCGTCATGCTGTTTGGCATGTGTGGATGTTTGGCATGTGGATGTGTGGTGTGTGTGTCATGTAGTTTCTGCAGATGTGGAATTGATGTGTGCATGAAGTGTATGGCATGAGTAATATCACCGTACAAGCATTAATAGCAATTCAGGGGATGAACTGACAAACGTTTTGTACTTTGTCGAGATTGTCGAGAATTTGTGAGAAGAATTGTTGAGAATTATCGAAGGAATTCTCGGGATTTCCAGGCAAAAATTCCTCGCATTTCAAGTACTCGAATGTATGAAGTACGAGTTCTCGCGGAAAAGTTTTGTTCCCCCCAGTTCATCCCCTGAATTGCTTATTAGATGCGTAGTGTGTATCCTGCTGTGTCGTTGTAGTGCTTGGTTACTTTGTAGTACATGCCATTGGACATTGCAAGGCTGTTGTTAACACCAACAGAAGCCTTCCATTCACAAAGTCATCAAAATTCAAGGCCTTGGTAAAGTTTGACGTAATGAAAAAGGTACGATACTTGACATTTAATATTTTGGCCTGTGTTTAGACTCAAAACAAGCACTGCCACAGTCACAGAATCATCGACGACGTTGACAAAATCAATGCATGTAAGTTTGGTAGGATAACGCACATGACATGATATTGTCATTGATGTTGACCATTGATATTGATCATATTGACATGATAAATTTTCATATTAGACATATATTGTCATGGACAGACCTGTTGTAGTAATCAAAACATTCCAGCCGCCACAGTCTTCAAACTCACCGAAATCATCGAATTCATCAAAAAAATCAAAACATAATCGAGGCCTGGTTAGGTTGTGGTATGAAAAACAGCGCAGCACATGTTATGACATGACATTGTCATAGACAGGCCTGTGTTGACTCAAAATATGCCACCACCGCAGTCACTAAGCGTCAACAAAAAATCAAAACAAAATCAATTGTAATGGTATGATTCATTTACAGCACATTTTGAAAATTAGACTTCAAAAACATGCTGACAGCCACAGTCACAAAATCATTGAAATCAACGAATTCAAGGCCTGGTGAGCTTTTCGACTACACCATTTTTCAAATATCAAGCCAATCACATAACATTGTAAACGGAACTTGCTTTGTTAGCTTCAAAACAAGCCCACCGGCAAAACAAGTCCCACAATTACTCATTTGATAATCATCGAAATCAAATGCCTGGGGGCCCAAGGTTTTTGGGGGGTTATGATAAAGCAACAGACATGCCACAAAAACATTGTTCATAAGGGGACAAAAGACACCCCTTGCTTCTTAAAAAAAACAAAAAAAACCCCGTGCCACCATCACTAAAAATCCCACCCCCAAAACCCCACCCTTACCCAAAAACCCATTCCCGCAAACCCCCAACCCTACCCCCAAAAACCCATTCCCAACAAAAACCCCAACCCCCCCCACCCACCCCAAAAAACCCTACCCCAAAAAACCCAATTCCCCCACACCCCCCCCACCCAACCCAACCCCACGCCACCCTACCCCCCAAAAAACCTCCCCCCCCCCAAAAACCCACTCGTCTTATTTCTTTCCCTTTTTTCCTACTCGAATATCTTTCTCTTCCCCCTCCCTATCCCATCACCCTCCGCTCACGACCCTCTACCACAACGCTACACCCCCCTCTCCCCCGCTCAAATGCCCCCTTCCTCACCAGCCT
>CM039467.1:10349765-10372265 GCA_022414725.1 Microglena sp. YARC
GGGCTAAGCTGATGCGACCACAATTCACAGGTCGCAACCTGGATTGCACGTTGAGTGGTGCAGTATCAAACGTGCAGGACAACATCACAGCTACTCGGTCAGGCGCGTGTGGCAAATCTACTTACCCCCTGGATATGTCTTATTGTGAGAAACTCCTGACAATCACACGCCTTGGCAGGAGTGTGACAAACATCTGCATACCCTGCAGATCTAGTCTCAGTGTGATCCAACTGCATGGGACCATGCAGCAGCCTTGGGTCAGGGCGTGTGCAATTCTACTTAGCCGCCCCTGGATTTGCTCTTATTAGGTTGCAGACCAACCATCCACATGACACTCTCACACGCCCTGCAGGGTGTGACAACACACTGCATACCCTGGATCTGTCCTCACCAGTGATGATCAAAACTGCAAGGACATACAGCCCACCTGTCCAGCGCGCTCAGTATGGACAATTCATACCTTACCCTGGATTTGTCTTATTTGTGAAGAAACTCCCATGACAATACACAGCCTTCGGCAGGGTGTGACAATTGCATCATCCCTGGATCTGTCTCAGTGTGATCACTCTAGCGACTTCACAACGCCTTAGTTCAGTGTGGGCAATTCTAACTTACCCTGGAGATTTGTTTTATTGTTAAAACTCCCATACATCACAGCTTGGCAGGGTGTGACACATCTGCATACCTGGATCTGTCTCAGTGTGATTAATCTGCGGACATCAACAGCCTTGGTCAGGTGTGGCAATCTGCTTACGGCCTGAGATTTTGTCGTTTCGTGAGAAAAACTCCATCCCATCACGAAGCCTTGGAGGCGTGGTGACAATCCTGCAACCCTGGATCTGTCTCATTGGTGATAACTGCAGGAACATCACAGCCTTGTCAGGTGGTGTGGCAATTCTTGCTACCTCTGGATTTGCTTATTGTGAAAACTCCATGAACATCACAGCCTTGGCAGGGTTTTGTGAGCAACTGCAACCCTGGCTATCTGGCTCTCAGTGTGATCATTCACTGCAGAGGACAATCACAGCTCTTTCAGGGTGTGGCAATGCTACTTTTACCCGGATTTGTCTTATGTGAGAAACTCCAAATGACGACATCACAGCCTTGGCTAGGGTGTGGACAATCAGCATTAACCCTGGATTCTGTCTCATTTTGTGATCAACTGCAGTGAGACTCACAGCCTCTGTCAGGGGTGTGGCAATCTGCTTACTCTGGATTTGTCGTATTGTCGAAAACTCCATACTCACAGCCGTTGGCAGGTGTGACCATCTGCAGTACCCGGATCGTCCTCAGTGTGGAATCAACTGCAGACCATGCACAGCCTTTGTCAGGTGTGGCAATCCTAACTTAACCCTGGATTTGGTCTTTAATTGTGAGAAACTCCCATGACATCACAGCCTTGGCATGGGCGGGTGTGACAATCTGCAACACCTGGATCTGTCTAGTGTGATCAACCTGCGAATCACAGCCGTGTCAGGGTGTGCAATACTACTTTACCCTGGATTTGGTCTTATTTGAGAAACTCACATGACTACACAGCCTTGGCAAAGGGTTGACAATCTGCCATACCCTGGATCTGTATCAGTGTATCAACTGCAGGACATCACTCGGCCTTTGATGCACGGGTGTGGCAATCTACTTACCCTGGATTTGTCTTATGTGAGACCACTCATGACACATCACGCCTTGGGCAGGGTGTGACAATCGCAATACCCTGGACCTGTCTCAGTGTGATTCAAAACTGCAGGACATCACAGCCCTTGGTCAGGTGTGTGGCTAATAACTCACACACACCCTCGGACCTTGTCTATATTGTGAGAAACTTCCACACCATGTACAACTCACATATTTGCCTTTGGCAAGGTGTGACAATCTGCATACCCTGGATCGTGTCTGCAGTGTGATCAAACTGCAAGACAATCACAAGCCTTGTCGAGGGTGTGGCGCAATCTACTTTACCCTGGATTTGTCTTATTGTGAGCAAACTCAATAGACATCACAGCCTTGGCAAGGCGTGTGACAATCTGCATGACCCTGGATCTGTCCAGTGTGAATCAACTGCAGGACATCAAAGCCTTTCCAAGGCGTTGGCAATCTACTTATCCCTCGCGATTCTTGTCCTATTGTGAAAAACTCCATGCTCACAAACTTGGCAGGGTGTGGACAGATTCTGCATACCCTGGATCTGTCTCAGTGTGATCCAAACTGCAGGACATCAACAGGCTTGTCATGGTGTGCAATCTACTTACGCTGGATTTTGTCTTGATTGTGAAGTGAAACCCATGACATCACAGCCTTGGCAGGTGTGTGACAATGCTGATACCCTGGAATTCTGTCTCAGTGTGATCAACTTGCAGGACATCACAGCCTTTCAGGGTGTGGCAATCTACTTTACCCTGGATGTTTGGCGTATTGGAGAAACTCCATGGACCATCACAAGCCTTGGCAGGGTGTGACAATCTGCATACCCTGGTCTGTCTCAGTGTGATCCCAGCTGCAGGACCACTTCACAGCCTTGTCAGGGTGTGGCAAATCTACTTAAAACTCCTGGATTCTCGTCTTATTGTGAGAAAAACTCCATGACATCACAAGCCTTGGCAGGGTTCGACAATCTGCATACCCTGGATCTGTCCCAGTTGTGATCAACTGCAGGACATCACAGCCTTGGTAGGGTGTGGCAACTACTTACAACGCTCTGGATTGTCGTATTGTGAGAAACTCCAGACATCACAGCCTTGCAGGGTGTGGACAATCTGTCATACCCTGGACTTCTGTCTCAGTGTGATCAAACTGCCAGGACATCACAGCCTTTGTCCCAGGGTGTGGGCGAATGCTAACTTCCCTGGATTTGGTCTTATCTGTGAGAAACTCCATACCGTCCAAGCACAGAGCCTTGGCAGGGTGTACAATCTGCATACCTCTGATCTGTCTCAGTGTTGATAATCTGCAGACATCACAATTAGCCTTGTCCAGGGGTGGGGCCAATCTACTTACCCTGGATTTTTTGCTCTTAATTGTGAGAAATCCATGAACATCACAGCCATTGCAGGGGTGTACAATCTGCAATACCCGATCTGTCTCATGTGATCAACCTGCAGGACATCACAGGACCCTTGTCATGGTGTGCAATCAACTTACCTGGATTTGTCTTATGGGAGAAACTCATGACACAAACAGCCTTGGCAGGGTGTGACAATCTGCATACTGATCTGTCTCAGTGTGATTTAAACTTGCAGGACGAGTCCACAGCCTTTGTCCGGGTTGTGCAATCTGCTTACTTCCTGGATTGTCGTATTGTGAGAAACTCCATGACATCACAGCCTTGAGGGTGTGACAATCTGCATACCTGGATCTGTCTCAGTGTGACAACTGCAGTGAACATCACAAAGCCTTGTCAGGTTGCATCCTGTCTTACCCTGGATTTGTCGTACTTGTGAGTAAACTCCATGACATCACAGCCTGGCAAGGGGTGACATCTGCATACAACCCTGGATCTGTCTCAGTGTGACAGCTGCAGGAACCATCACAGCCTTGTCAGGGTGTGGCAAATACTTACCCCTGATTTTGTAATTATTGTGAAGAAACTCCATGACAATCACGCCTTGGCAGGGTGTGGACAATTCTGCATACCCTGGATCTGTCTCAGTGTGATCAACACCCACTGCAAGGACATCACAGCCTTGTCAGGGTGTGGCAATCTACTTACCCCTGGATTTGTCTTATTGTGAGAAACTCCATGAACAAATCACAGACCCTTGGGCAGGGTGTACAATCTGCATAACCCTGGTCTGTCCTCATGTGATCCAACTGTCAGGACATTCACAAGCTGCTTGTTCCAGGGTGTGGCAATCTACTTCCCTGGATTTGTCTTATTGTAGAAACTCCATGGACATTCACACGCCTGGTCAGGGTGTAGCAATCTGCATACCCTGGATACTGTCTCAAGTGTGAATCACCTGGCAGAACATCACAGCCTTGTCAGGGTGTGGCAATCTACTTACCCTGGGATTCTGTGGTCGTAGTTCCAGAGATACACACCCATGACATCAACAGCCTTGGCAGGGTGTGACAATCTGCATATCCCTGGATTCTGTCTCAGTGTGATCAACGGCCAGGACATCACGACCTGCCAAGGCTGTGATGTCATGGATTTTTCTCACAAACTAAGACAAATCCAGGGTAAGTAGATGCCGACACCCTGACAAGATGTGATGTCCCTGCAAGTGTTGAATCACACTGAGACAGAGTTCCAGGGTATGCAATTGTCAACAGCCCTGCCAAGGGCTGTGATGTCATGGAGTTTCTCACAATACGACAAATCCAGGGTAAGTAGAGTTGCCAACCCCTGACAAGCTGTGAATGGTCCTGCAGTTGACTCACAACTGAAGAAGATCCAGGGTATCAGATTTCACACGCCTGCCATAAGGCTGTGATGTCATGGAGTTTCTCACAATAAGACAATCCAGGGGTAAGTAGATGCCACACCCGACAAGCTGTGATGTCCTGGCGTTGATCACACTGAGACAGAATCCAGGGTATGCAGATTGTCAAGGGATTGCACACCTGACAGGCTGTGATGTCCTGCAGTTGATCACACTGAGACAGACCGTATGCAGATTGTTCACAACGGCAGCTGTTGATGTCATGGAGTTTCTCACCATAATGGACAAATCAGGGTAAGTAGATTCCCACCCTGACAAGGCATTGGATCCGCAGTTTGATCACTGAGACAGAATCAGTTATGGCAGATTGTCCACCCTGCCAAAGGCTGTGATGTCATGGAGTTTTCTCACAATAAAGGCAAAATCCAGGGTAAGTAGATTGCACCCCTGACAGGCTGTAATGTCCTTGCAGTTGATTCACACTGAGAACAGATTCCAGGGTTGCGATTTCACACCTTGCAAGGCTGTGATGTCATGGAGTTCTCACATAAGACAAATCCAGGGTAATAGATTGCCACACCCGACAGGCTGTATGTTCCTTTGCGAGTTGATCCACACTTAGAGACAGATCCAGGGGTATGCAGATGTCAACCTGCCAAGCTTGTTACATGGGAGTTTTCACAAATACGACCCAATCCAAGGGTAAGCAGATTGCAACACCTGACCAAGGCTGTTGATGTCTGCAGTTATTCACAATGGACAGATCCAGGGTATTGAGATGTTCACACCCTAGCAATGGCTTGATGTCATGGAGTTCCACATTCGACAAACCAGGGTAAGCAGATTGCCACACCTGACAAGGCGTGATTCTGCAGTTAAATCACACTGAGACGACCCAGAGATTGCAGATTGACACCCTGCCAATGGCCTGATTGATGCATGGGAGTTTTCACCCATAAGACAAATCCGTTAAGTAGATTGCAACCAACCTGACAAGGCTTGTGATGTTCTGCGAGTTTGATACATAGGCGATCGCAGGTATGAGATTGTCACACTCAAGGCTGTGATGTCATGGAGTTTCTGCACAAATAAGACAATTCAGGTAAGTAGAATTGCCTAACCCTGACAAGGTGTGATCCTGAGTTGATCACACTGAGACAGATCCAGGGTATTCGCAGTTGGTCACCTGGCAAGCTGTCTGTGAGCATGGAGTTTCTCACAATAAGACAAATGCCAGGGGTAAAGTAGATTGCACACCTGACAAGGCTGTAAGATGTCTGCAGTTGATCAACTGGACAGATCCAGGGTATGCAGATGTCACACCTGCCAAGGCTTGATGTACATTGGAGTTTTCTCACAACGACAATCCAGGTAGTGAGTGCCAACCCTGACAGGTGTGTCGCAGTGATCACACTGAACAGATCCAGGGTAATTGCGGTTGTCACACCTGCCCCAAGGCTGTTGATGTCATGGAGTTTCACATAAGCGAGATCCAGTAGTGCATTAGCACACACCTGGCAGCTGTTGATGGTCTGCAGTTGTCCACAACTGAGGACAGATCCAGGGTTGCAATTGTCACACCCTGCCAGGCATGTGATGTCCATGGGTTTCTCACAATACGACAATCCAGGAAGTAGATTTGCCAACCACTGGACAGGCTGTGATGTCAGCAGATTGATCACTCTGAGGAAGATCAGGGGTTGCAGATGTCCACACCCTGCCCAAGATGTTGATGTCATGGGGTTTCTCTCGACAATAAACAATTCGGGTAAGGAGTTTGCCACACCTGGACCAAGGCTTGTGAGTCCTGCAGTTGATCACGATGAGGTGACAGATATACCAGGATATTGCAGATATGTCACACCTGCCAAGGCTTGATCATGGAGTTTCTTCACAAGGTAAAGACAATCCGAGGGTAAGTATTGCACCCAAACCCTTGGACAAGCTGTGAATGTCCCTCAAGTGATCACAAGCGCAGACAGATCCAGGGTATCACACTGAGACCAGATCCCCTGCCGTTGTCCTGCAGGAATCACAGCTGGACAGATCCGGTATGCACCCTGATTGTCACAAGGGCTGAAAGGCTGATGTCATGGAGTTTCCTCACAATTTAAGACAAATACCCCTCAGGGTAAGTAGAATTGCCACACCCTGACAAGGCTTGTAGATTGTCCTGCAGTTGATTCACACTGAGACAGATCCAGGGTATGCAGATGTTCACACCTGCCAGGTTGCCAAGGCTGTGATGTCATGGAGTTTCTCACAATTAAGACATCAGGTAGGGTAAGTATGATTGCCCCCAGCCCTGACCAGGCTGTGATGTCTGCAGTTGATCACACTGAGACAGATCCAGGGTATGCAGATTGTCACACCCTGGCCAAGGCTGTGATGTCATGGAGTTTCTCACAATAAAACAAATCCAGGGTAAGTGAATTGCAAACACACCCTGGGACAAGGCTGTGATGTCCTGCCAGTTGAATCACACTGAGACAGATCCAGGGTATGCAGATTGTCACACACCTGCCAGGCTGTGATGTCATGGAGTTTCTCACAATACGACAAATCCAGGGTAAGGAGATTGCACACCCTGACAAGGCTGTGATGTCCGTGCAGTTGGATCACACTGAGACAGATCAAACCTGCCAAGGGTATGCAGATTGTACAACACCCTAAGAGCCAAGGGTAAAAGTAGATTGCCACAACCTGACAAGCAGTGTGTCTCGATTTGATCAACACTGAGACATGATCCAGGGTATGCAGAATGTCACACCTGCAAGGCTGTAGATGTCATGGAGTTTTCTCACAATAATAAGACAAATCCAGGGTAAGTAGATTGCCACACCCTGACAAGGCTGTTGATGTCTGCAGTTAGGATCACACTGAGACAGATCCAGGGTAATGCAGATTGTCACACCCCTGCAAGGCTGTGATGTCATGGAGTTTCTCACATCGACTAAGACACAATCCCAGGGTAAGTTGCCAGCTGACGAGGCTTGATGTCTGCAGTTGATCACACCAGATCCAGGTATGCAGATTGTCTGTGATGTCACAGTTTCTCAATAAGACAAATCCAGGTGTAAGTAGATTGCCCAACCCTGGCAAGGCTGTGGTGCCTGCAGTTTTGATCACACTGGATGACTAGCAAAATCCAGGGTTGGCAGATGGTCAAAATCCCTGCCAAGGCTGTGTGTCATGAGTTTTCTCACAATAAGCACAAAATCCAGGGTAAGTAGAATTGCCACACCCTGACAAGGCTGTGATTGTCCTGCAGTTGATCAACACTGAGAGCACGATCCAGGGTATGCAGATTGTCACACCCTGCCAAGGCTTGTGATGTCATGGAGTTCTCACAATAAGACGAAAGACAAATCCAGGGTAGCAGATTGACCACCTGACAAGGCTGTGATGTCCTGCAGTTTGATCACACTGAGACAGATCCAGGGTAATGCAGATTGTCACACCCTGCCAAGGCTGTGATGTCATGGAGTTTCCACAATAAGACAAATCCAGGGTAATATTGCCACCATGACAAGGCTGTGATGTCCTGCAGTTGATCACACTGAGACAGATCCTAGGGTATGCAGATTGTCACACCTGTTGTGATGTCACACCCCAGGGTGCAAGGCCTGTGATGTCCATGGAGTTTCTCAACAATACGACAACATCCAGGTAAGCAGGGCTTGCCACACCCTGACAAGGCTGTGATGTCCTGCAGTTGATTCACACTGAGACAGATCCAGGGTATGCAGATTGTCACACCCTGCCAAGGCTGTGATGTTCATGGGTTCAGACCAAAATCAGGGTAGCTAGATATGCCACCGACCCTGACACAAGTTGATCAAACACTGAACAAACAATTGTCCAGGGTAAGCCAGACAAAATCCAGGGTGGCCACACCCCTGACAAGGCTGTGATGTCCTGCAGTTGAATCACACCTGAGACCAGATCCAGGGTATGCAGATTGTCACACCCTGCCAAGGCTGTGATGTCATGGAGTTTCTCCCACAATAAGACAAATCCAGGGTAAGTAGATTGCCCACACCCTGACAAGGCTGTGATGTTCCTTGCAGTTGAATCACACTGAGACAGATCCAGGGTATGCAGATTGTCACAACCCTGCCAAAGGACTGTGATGTCATGGAGTTTCTCACAATAAGACAAATCCAGGGTAAGGTAGAGCCACACCCTGACAAGTGCTGTTGATGTCCTGCAGTTAATCACACTGAGACAGATCAGGGTATGCAGATTGTCAACACCTGCCAAGGCTGTGATGTCATGGAGTTTCTCACAATAAGACAAATCCAGGGTAAGTAGATTGCCACACCCTGAACAAGGCTGTGATGTCCTTGCAGTGATTCACACTGAGACAGATCCAGGGTTATGCAGATTGTCACACCCTGGCCCAAGGCTGTGATGATTCATGGAGTTTCTCACAATAAGACAATCCAGAAGTAGAGTGCCACAACCCTGTAGTCACACTGCATGGAAGTTTCTTACCAGGGTAATGCAGATCACACACCGACATGGAGTTTCTCACCTGCAGTCCTGCAGTTGATTCAGGTAGATTGCCACACCCTGACAAGGCTGTGATGTTCCTGCAGTTGATCACACTGAGACAGATCCAGGTATGCAGATTGTCACACCCTGCCAAGGCTGTGATGTCATGGAGTTTCTCACAATAAGACAAAATCCAGGGTAAGTAGATTGCCACACCCTGACAAGGCTGTGATTGTCCTGCAGTTGATCACACTGAGACAGATCCAGGGTATGCAGATTGTCACACCCTGCCAAGGCTGTTGATGTCATGGAGTTTCTCACAATAAGACAAATCCAGGGTAAGTAGATTGCCACACCCTGACAAGGCTTGAATGTCCTGCAGTTGATCACACTGAGACAGATCCAGGGGTATGCAGATTGTCACACCCTGCCAAGGCTGTGATTCATGGAGTTTCTCACAATAAGACAAATCCAGGGTAAGTATAAGATTGCCACACCCTGACAAGGCTGTGATGTCCTGCAGTTGATCACACTGAGACAGATCCAGGTATGCAGATTGTCACACCCTGCCAAGGCTGTGATGTCATGGAGTTTCTCACAATAAGACAAATCCAGGTAAGTAGATTGCCACACCCTGACAAGGCTGTGATGTCCTGCAGTTGATCACACTGAGACAGATCCAGGGTATGCAGATTGTCACACCCTGCCAAGGCTGTGATGTCATGGAGTTTCTCACAATAAGACAAATCCAGGGTAAGTAGATTGCCACACCCTGACAAGGCTGTGATGTCCTGCAGTTGATCACACTGAGACAGATCCAGGGTATGCAGATTGTCACACCCTGCCAAGGCTGTGATGTCCATGGGCATACAATACCAAATGACAAGACACCCTGACAAGGCTTATGTCCTGCACACAGATCCCAGGCTATGAGATTGTCACCCACCCCTAGCAAGGCTGTGATGTCATGGAGTTTCTCACAATAAGGACAAATCCAGGTAAGTAGATTGCCACACCCTGAACAAGGCTGTGATGTTTCCTGCAGTTGATCACATGTCTGAGCAGATCCAGGGTATGCAGATTGTCACACCCTGCCAAGGCTGTGATGTCATGGAGGCTCTCACAATAAGACAAATCCAGTAAGTAGATTGCCACACCCTGACAAGGCTGTGATGTCCTGCAGTTGATCACACTGAGACAGATCCAGGGTATGCAGATTGTCTCACACCCTGCCAAGCTGTGATGTCATGGAGTTTCTCACAATAAGACAAATCCAGGGTAAGTAGATTGCCACACCCTGACAAGGCTGTGATGTCCTGCAGTTGATCACACTGAGACAGATCCAGGGGTATGCAGATTGTCACACCCTGCCAAGGCTGTGATGTCATGGAGTTTCTCACAATAAGACAAAATCCAGGGTAAGTAGATTGCCACACCCTGACAAGGCTGTGATGTCCTGCAGTTGATCACACTGAGACAGATCCAGGGTATGCAGATTGTCACACCCTGCCAAGGCTGTGATGTCATGGAGTTTCTCACAATAAGACAAATCCAGGGTAAGTAGATTGCCACACCCTGACAAGGCTGTGATGTCCTGCAGTTGATCACACTGAGACAGATCCAGGGTATGCAGATTGTCACACCCTGCCAAGGCTGTGATGTCATGGAGTTTCTCACAATACGACAAATCCAGGGTAAGTAGATTGCACACCCTGACAAGGCTGTGATGTCCTGCAGTTGATCACACTGAGACAGATCCAGGGTATGCAGATTGTCACACCCTGCCAAGGCTGTGATGTCATGGAGTTTCTCACAATACGACAAATCCAGGGTAAGTAGATTGCCACACCCTGACAAGGCTGTGATGTCCTGCAGTTGATCACACTGAGACAGATCCAGGGTATGCAGATTGTCACACCCTGCAAGGCTGTGATGTCATGGAGTTTCTCACAATAGACAAATCCAGGGTAAGTAGAATTGCCACACCCTGACAAGGCTGTGATGTCCTGCAGCTTGATCACACTGAGACAGATCCAGGGTATGCAGATTGTCACACCCTGCCAAGGCTGTGATGTCATGGAGTTTCTCACAATACAAATCAGGTAAGTAGATTGCCACACCCTGACAAGGCTGTGATGTCCTGCAGTTGATCACACTGAGACAGATCCAGGGTATGCAGATTGTCACACCCTGCCAAGGCTGTGATGTCATGGAGTTTCTCACAATAAGACAAATCCAGGGTAAGTAGATTGCCACACCCTGACAAGGCTGTGATTGTCCTGCAGTTGATCACACTGAGACAGATCCAGGGTATGCAGATTGTCACACCCTGCCAAGGCTGTGATGTCATGGAGTTTCTCACAATAAGACAAATCCAGGGTAAGTAGATTGCCACACCCTGACAAGGCTGTGATGTCCTGCAGTTGATCACACTGAGACAGATCCAGGGTATGCAGATTGTTCACACCCTGCCAAGGCTGTGATGTCATGGAGTTTCTCACAATAAGACAAATCCAGGGTAAGTAGATTGCCACACCCTGACAAGGCTGTGATGTCCTGCAGTTGATCACACTGAGACAGATCCAGGGTATGCAGATTGTCACACCCTGCCAAGGCTGTGATGTCATGGAGTTCTCACAATAAGACAAATCCAGGGTAAGTAGATTGCCCACACAAGGCCTGACAATCACACTGAGCTGTGATGTCCACCCCTGCAGTTGATCACACTGAAGACAGATCCAGGGTATGCAGATTGTCACACCCTGCCAAGGCTGTGATGTCATGGAGTTTTCTCACAATAAGACCAAATCCAGGATAACGCCACACCCTGAGATTGCCACACAAATCCTGACAAGGACTGTGATGTCCTGCAGTTGATCACACTGAGACAGATCCAGGGTATGCAGATTGTCACACCCTGCCAAGGCTGTGATGTCATGGAGTTTCTCACAATACGACAAAATCCAGGGTAAGTAGATTGCCACACCCTGACAAGGCTGTGATGTCCTGCAGTTGATCACACTGAGACAGATCCAGGGTATGCAGATTGTCACACCCTGCCAAGGCTGTGATGTCATGGAGTTTCTCACAATACGACAAATCCAAGGGTAAGTAGATTGCCACACCCTGACAAGGCTGTGATGTCCTGCAGTTGATCACACTGAGACAGATCCAGGGTATGCAGATTGTCACACCCTGCCAAGGCTGTGATGTCATGGAGTTTCTCACAATACGAACAAATCCAGGGTAAGCAGATTGCCACACCCCTGACAAGGCTGTGATGTCCTGCCAGTTGATCACACTGAGACAGATCCAGGGTATGCAGATTGTCACACCCTGCCAAGGTGTGATGTCATGGAGTTTCTCTCACAATAAGACGACCAATCCAGGGTAAGTAGATTGCCACACCCTGACCCAAGGCTGTGATGTCCTGCACACACACTGAGACAGATCCAGGGATATTGCAGATCACACCCTGCCAAGGCTGTGTGTCATGGAGTTTCTCACAATACGACAAAATCCAGGGTAAGCAGATTGCCACACCCTGACAAGGCTGTGATGTCCTGCAGTTGATCACACTGAGACAGATCCAGGGTATGCAGATTGTCACACCCTGCCAAGGCTGTGATGTCATGGAGTTTCTCACAATAAGACAAATCCAGGTAAGTAGATTGCCACACCCTGACAAGGCTGTGATGTCCTGCAGTTGATCACACTGAGACAGATCCAGGGTATGCAGATTGTCACACCCTGCCAAGGCTGTGATGTCATGGAGTTTCTCACAATAAGACAAATCCAGGGTAAGTAGATTGCCACACCCTGACAAGGCTGTGATGTCCTGCAGTTGATCACACTGAGACAGATCCAGGGTATGCAGATTGTCACACCCTGCCAAGGCTGTGATGTCATGGAGTTTCTCACAATAAGACAAATCCAGGGTAAGTAGAATTGCCACACTGACAAGGCTGTGATGTTCCTGCAGTTGATCACACTGAGACAGATCCAGGGTATGCAGATTGTCACACCCTGCCAAGCTGTGATGTCATGGAGTTTCTCACAATAAGACAAATCCAGGGTAAGTAGATTGCCACACCCTGACAAGGCTGTGATGTCCTGCAGTTGATCACACTGAGACAGATCCAGGGTATGCAGATTGTCACACCCTGCCAAGGCTGTGATGTCATGGAGTTTCTCACAATAAGACAAATCCAGGTCGTAGATTGCCAACACCCTGACAAGGCTTCGTGATGTCCTGCAGTTGATGGTTCACACTGAGACAGAATCCAGGGTATGCAATTGTCACATCCCTGCCAAGGCTGTGATGTCAGGAGTTTCTCACAATAGACAAATCCAGGGTACAGTAGATGCACACCCTGACAAGGCTGTGATGTCCTGTTATGTCTGCAGTTGAATCACACTGAGAACAGATCCAGGGTACACACCCCCAAGGCGGAGGTTTCACAAGGCTAAGACAAATCCAGGGTACAGGGGGCAATCACACTGATGTACATGGAGTTCGATGTCATGCTTCAAGGCTTGATTTTCAGAGTCACAGATCCAGGATGCCCAGGGATTGTCACACCCTGCCCAAACTGGTTGATGTCATGCAGAGTTTCTCACAATAAGACAAATCCAGGGTATAGATTGCTACACCCTGACAGGCTGTGTGATGTCCAGTTTGATCACACTGAGACAGACAAGGCAGTATGTCAGATGTCACACCCTGCAGCGCTGTGTGATTCAAAATCCAGACAGAGTTGCATATACAGAATACACCCGACAAGGCTGTGATGTCTGCAGTTGCTGACACTCAGATAGTTTTAGAGTATGCAGATTGCCACATCCTGGCAAGGCTGTGATGTCATGCAGTTTCTTACACCAAGTCAGATCCAGGGTGTGCAGATTGAAACACCTTGACAAGGCTGTGATGTCCTGCAGTCGCTTGCACTCAGACAGACGTAGAGTTTGCAGATTGCCACACCCTGACAAGGCAGTGACGTCCTGCAGTTGCTGACAACCAGACAGATCCACGGTATGCAGATTACCACACCCTGACAAGGCTGTGATGTCATGGAGTTGGTCACACTCAGACAGAGCTAGATTATGCAGATTGCCACACCGTGACAAGGGTGTGATGTCCTGTAGTAGCCGACAATCATACAGATTCAGGTTCTGCAGATAGGAACATGCTGGCAGGGGTGTGATGTCCTGTAGTAGCCGACAACCAGACAGATTCAGGTTATGCAGATAGGAACATGCTGGCAAGGCTGTGATGTCCTCAAGTTGTCGACAATCAAACAGATGCAGGTTCTCCAGAAAGGAAGTTGTTTGTAAGGCTGTGATGTCCTCCTTAGAAGGAGACAGATCCAAGGTATGAAGGTTGGAATACGCCGGCAAGGCTGAAACATCAGTCAAGGAACACCAGTTGCTGAGGTGGAGGGATCGAAGGGCAGTGCAGAACTTGAAGGCAGGCAGACTGGTGTCAGGGAAGTTATGCAGAACAGCCTCCTCAAGCTGAGTCACCACTGACAAGTCAGACAAAGCGGCGGACATCCGAAGATCAGTCAGCCCTTCAACTTCTGGAGTACTATCAGAATCATCATATTCATCAGATTGATCGAAATCACCAAGATCATCGGATTCACCAGAATCACTGGATTCTTTAGGATCGTCAGAATCACCGGATTCATTAGAATCACCGGATTCATCAGGATCGTCAGAATCACTGGATTCATTAGAATCACCGGATTCATCAGGATCGTCAGAATCACCGGATTCATTAGAATCACCAGATTCGTAAGGATCCTTGTGAGCACGCATGAGCCGCACCTCTAGGCAACGCAAGCTGGGTGGAAAACCAGCTAGGCGAAAACCCCTGTGAGCATTCAAAATGCGAACGCCGCATTTCCCACACAGTAGTGGGTGAAATGGAGTATTCGGACGCGCGACGTAAGATTCCGCAGGACGCCTTCATATTTCAAATACCCGTAAACCCCCGGGCAAAACCAGGAGTAACCACCGCCAGTGTTTTTCCAGCAGTACTGTCCTGCCCGGTATTTAATCAAGTGCACAGTCACTGGGGGCACTAAAATCTTGGTGCCCCAAGTAGCTAAGCCTTGATCTTAACCAACTTTTCGATTTGCGTCGAGATTCCATCCCGCAGTCCCCGCAAAACGATCGAAGATGGCGCACGGGCCTCCGATCAAGGCTCGCTCTGAAAAGCTACACCGTAATCCCAACCCATCGCAAGATGAGTGAGCAACGGGAGTTGCATTCATCGACCTATCCTATAGCTCCTGTTGCCCCCAAGACCTCCAATCCTCTAGCGCCTATGCCGCTAGATTCCCTCCCAGCCAGATCGAGAAGAAAGGTGAGAGTATTGAGTTCCTTCCCTCTCCCCCTCTGCTCCGCGACTCGTAGACGACCATCGCGTTCTCCTTCTTTGCCTTCCTTTTCTGCCCAGTCCCTTTGCACAGCAGCCCTGATCGCCTTGAAGTTTGCGTCGTTCAGCTTTTGCTGGAATTTGTCTTCCTACAGTACCCACTCACATTCATAGCTGCATTCAAATCACAACCCTTTGTGGGAGACTGATGGTTGAGATGTTCCAACCCCATGACTTGGAAGACAAGGAAAAGTGGTTCAACTGAACTGGAACCAAGCTGAATTTAGAGAGATGGCAATACTGGGCAGATGAATTAGGTGTCCCTTGTCCTAGGTTTCTAGTAGACACTTCCTTCACTGGGGTAAATGGTTGTATGAGCAAGTTACCTTGATCACTCACCACCCCTGAAACAACCCTGTGACAGGTAAAAAAATAGGTAGATGGATAGCTCTTCCCCAAAGGTCACACCCTTGGGGATACCTGCACTATCCAACTCTTGTTTGATGCCCTATACCCTGTCACCACCTACCATACCACTTACAAGGCACAGGCTTAAATCCCATAGATATTTAAATGGTAACATAGCTGGTATGACCAGTACGGCCAGCCAGTGGTGTGATATACCCCCTAATTAAGGGAAATATCACACACAAGAGCTAAAACGTTACAAAGTCCAGCCTACACTTTAAATAAATCTAACAAGGGCACACTAAGTGACCTGGAGTCTGGGACAAGGCTCTGGAGCTGGAGTGCATGAGTCGGTAGGGGTACATGTGCACAATAGGTGTCCTGGAACTCGAAGCTTGCATGATTTGCTTGCAGCACTGGGCACATAGACTGGCAGGAACGTCAGCCTTGTGCTACATGGATAAGGTCCAAGCTGTCTCAGCTGTGTACAAGGGGGGTTCCAGGATAACACGCATCAGGGATGATAACATCCCATTATCGGCATTAGGAAAAACTGTGGATCTCCTATATGCTTGGGTGGCCTCACCCACTGACACACTTTGCTTGTGATCAGAACCTGCCCAGAAGCTTACCCCTTTCATATCTTCCTCCCACCCCCCCATAGGAATGTACCATCTACCAAGGCACCAAGGAAGGATGCTTAGGTGCACCAGCTGCAGCCAGCACAGCCACCCCCAGTGCATCAGCTTGGGCAGGAATGCCATGTCCTGTGGTACATTCAAGTGCTCAGCCTGCACACTATAAGAGTGTCTCTCCACATCACTAGCTTCCAAGGCCAACAAGGGCCAGGGAGTTAGGGATGTTGGAGGCTCTACCTTGGCTGTACGGAAGCTCACAAGACACTTATGCAAGTGATCTTAAGCGACACCAAGTGCATGGCTGAAGTTACTTGCTTACTGAGCAGAATGCACTCCCTCCTGGCCCCAAGGAACAAGTGCCTTTTGATGCTAGTTAAAGCTGGTCATGGGTTGGGCAGGAGGTCATAACCAACCGGCCACCATTACAACCATGTCAGCACTAGCTGAATGGCACAGGCCCAAGGGACTGGACCCTTAGCACTCTGGTTTCCAGTGTTGCGGGACAGATCTCTAAGGCCTTTAGGGTGTTCCAGGGCCTAAGGGAGTTGCATGTGGCAAAGAGGGCAGTGTTGTAAGTCCCTCATGTTTGTGTGTCTGGAGACCATGAGGAAGCTGAAAACCCTGCTGCCCCACATGGAGGACGTGTTTACTCAAGATGCAGCTTGGCTAGTGATGGGTTTCTTTGACCTCCTTAGGAGGAGTGAGCTTATTGCTCTACTTTTGTCAGTGTAGTCCCCCCTTCTTTCAGGTCAGGCTTTGTCCTATAGACTGAAGTCTTTTCTCACTGCTATTGCACACTCTCACCCCAAACTGGACATAGATCCAGCTAGCTTGGCCATGCACAGCCTCACACGGGGAGGTGTAGTAGCAGCTTGGGCTAATGGGGCAGATCTAGAGACTATTAGAACTCAAGGTAGGTGGAAATCAGATGCCATTAAGGCATATCTGATCCCAGACCTCTCGGTCAAGTTGAACTTTGCCTCCAGCCTCTGCGCCTAGCTTTCCCCCCTCTTTCTTTCTCTTGATACCCCATCACTTAGCCAAGCCTGCTGTCCTGTACATGCTCCTTACTCCTACACCTTTCCCCCAGTCCCCCTTTACACTCCTTTCCTTTACTTAGTGGGACTGATTTTTATATCCTGAGGGCACGTGTGTGTGAAATTGCAGTGACTCTTGCATATGGTAGTAGCACAAAGACAGACCTGAACAGTCTGGACTTACAAGCTAGATAGTGCAGTTGACTTTATTTAATGGTAAAAGCTGATAAGACCAGTAAAGCCAGCCAGTGTCGTGATATACCCCCTAATTAAGGGAAATATCACACACAAAGCTAAATCTTTACAAGGCCCAGCATACACCTTAAATATGTCTACTAGCACCTGTACCAATGGGGGCCCCATCTGAAAGATCGCTGGACCTCTCGGGCAGTGACTCAATGTCCAGCAAGCAGGCCCCCAACTTTTGCAAATATAAGTACTGACAATGATGAAGCCTGCATGTGTGCTTATTTCCTCAACCCTTAAGGGTAAATTATATGTATTGGAAATATGAAAAGCAACTGTAAGGAATCTGAGTCAACCGTCTGAATACTATCAAGTTCCGTGCACCGGTGGAGCATAGTAATGTCTGGTTGATCATTCCCCTGTAACATGAAAGGGGTATGGCTTGGTGAGTGGCTGAGAATGGATTGGGCAGTCTAGCTTTGGGCTATTCCGCAAATGGGGATATACATGTATGTTCATTTAATGAGTCATGTGCATGAGTCATGATATGATTGATATTGGTATTAGCACTGATCAACCCATGGTCATTTAATGAGTCATGTGCATGAGTCATGATAAGATTGATATTGTTATCAGCACTAATCAACCCATGTGATGAGGAATGAGTGGATGATGATGATGATGATGGTGATGACATTTGTCCTGGTACCAAACTGGACAAATGCTAGGTCTTCATGCCTATACAGGGATTTATTGCCATTCAGACGATGCAACATACCATTAGCTAGGCTTACAAGGACCCCCTCCAGAAAAATATGTGTATATATATACAAGGTCAGGGGGGCACCATGTCCTGGCCCTCTTTACGGCCATGAATTTTGATGAATGGCACACTGGTGGGGGGAAAGGGTTAGAGGGTCATGACCTTCCAGGTGCAACAAATTCAAAGGCATTGGGCCCAGGGAGCAAACCGCCCACCACCACCAAATCCACTAAGTCCACCCCCACAAAGGAAGTCCCCCGAAACAGTTTGTAAAAAAGGCAAACAGTACAAGGTAGAAATTTTAACTGGGATTTCTCCACACTGTTGTTATGCATGAACTCAAATTTTCTACACAAAAGGGTGCCAGGAAGACACCACATAAATGAATGAGCTGGTGGACTATGGTAAAAGTTCCGAAATCGAGTGTGATAGGCTGAGTCTAGAAAATTTGACAGCAAGCTTGATTACAGCCCCGCCTTGGGGACTTTTGCCACACTTTTTTCTCCACATTTCAAAGTTGGATGAAACTCCAGTGAGCCTGTAGAAACATGGGTGCCCAAACCCATCTCAGCCAGCTGGGCAGTCTAGCCTGGGTAGCAGCTACCTGGAAGCCGCTGTATGGGCATGCGATAGCCTAGACACTGCAACCTGGGGGCCTTGTGTATTGCTGTCTACGAGGCACTGGATTCACCTTGTTGTATGACTGTGAAGACAGGTGAATCTAGTAAAATAACGATCGATAACAAGTCGACTCACACCTCAAAGCCATTGTTATTCCTGATCCAACGCGCCAGCAGCTGAAGGAGGCAGCTGTCAACGCAGTGGCAGGCCTTTGTGCTGGAGAGGTATTACCTCCGCCAGATGGGTTGAAGTTGGTGGGAGGGGGAGAACGTGATTCGACCTATGTAAAGGATAAAATAATAAAGCCTTGGTGACACTCAGCTATGATGTGCACTGGCAGAACACACCAGAAATCCAGCTAGCCAACGAGACTAGCACGTATATATGTGACCTTGCAACTCTGCACCAATAAGTGTGTGCCCGTAGGGCGCTCCATGGTCATCAAAAGCCCCAACTATACCTACGCATCAGGCCCATCTACATAATTGGTGACACATAAATGACAGAACAACATTCTGTAGTTTATTTCAAGTTCCCCCTCCTCACCCCAAGTAGGGTGGAGAGGATAGCTTAAGAGATCAACTTGTGTCAAGCTGTCTCAAGTGCGAAGAGCACCTACGATTTGTAACCAACAAGCACACCCAAAAAATACCTTGCCATGTATCTTTGCCTGTCTTTGCCAAGCACCCACTAACCATCTCCCATCACCTCCTACCACCTTCCACCCCCCCCCCCCTCACCTCCCACCGCCTACCACCCAAGCAGACTTGTATTTGCTTTACATTTTTTTGTTTGAAGTCAAAACTTCACAACAGCATGCATTTATACCGGGGGTACAGCCCATCTATTTGTTTTGAGATTTATCCCCATAAAACATATATTGGCAGATAGCTCAAGAGACAAGCTACTTTTTTCCTGGGGCCCAACTGGACACTAAATGTGACCGCGGCCTAATTTAGTCAAAGGGGAACTTTTGAACATCACGAAACATTTATATGCCAAACTGTGTATGTGCATAAGTCATGATTAGACAGATCTTGGCAAGTCCATTGTTCACTTGCCGTTTGACCTATCTGCCTACCCTCAGAGTGCCACTGATCGCCATCGGGGCAGGACATCGCCAACGGGGCGGGACACTGACATCGGGGCAGGTCCACAGCTCCTACCTGCCTGTGACAAATTAACATTTGCATCATCCTCATACCTTATTTATGCACCCTACCTTACACAGTGTAATCCTGCACAAGCTACCATTTATTCTGAACAGTTTTGGTTGTGAGCTACATTGGATGCCATGCATAGCCCTCAATACTCCAATGGTCATTCAACACTGGTTCCCGCTCACTGTATATGCAAAGGAAGGGGGTACGCTATGCAGACTTTGAAGCAGACTTATAATAAATGAACCTGTAACTCACTCTGTTGGTTTTGCCATCCCATGTTAAGATTCGGGTCGAAGCTTCGACTTCTTGGCAGGCTCGTCTGCAGACCAACCTCAACGTGCCTCGTGTCTCCGAGTTAAAGCAAGGCAGCACAGCTTCGTGATCCAGACAGATCCAGATCGCATCGTCGGTACATAAGCTTTGGACAACGACATCTTCTTGACCTGCTTGGCTTTTGCACGCCATGTAGCTGCGTTGGTCTGCGTTGTCTGACCAAGTCCCCAGTATGGAACGAATAAAGAGGGTGATAAGCGTCTTGGGGGGCGGGAATGAAATGGTCAATAATGAAGGTTGCGATTCTTGACCTGCCCAGGGGCCTGGCTACCTGATATCTCCGGTTTTATTCCGTCGTCGAAACAATGTTGGAGGTTATAGAAGTAAATCGGTTGACTTTCAAATATTCTAGAAGGCTGATGTCATCATCATAGATCTTACGCGTACGGTAGATAACTATCTTCCCGAGTAATGCTTTTGCTCTGTGCTATACTGTGCTATTTGCGAATCTTTCTGTTGCGATTCCATGCTTTCTGTTTCTACAATGCCTCCTCGTAGAACCGCGATGAAGCCTGACACGTCAGCCAACGGTCTCGTAACTAACTCGCTTCCGTTGCCACCTGTCGCTCCCCGCCAATTTTTAGCGTCGCTGCATATCCCTCTGCTGCATATAACTTGTTTCCGCGTCGCTTACGACGCTGCCTAGGCCTTGCATAGACGGTGAAGCTGTCGCTTCCGACATGGAGGTACAGGATTCGGATGGAGTATGGATTGTTTCTTCGGCACTGATCTGGATTCTTTCCCGTTGTTTGAACTTCGACGAACTTGAGATGGGTGCAAGGCGCAAGCGAGGTGCGCAATATGTGTTCGCATTTCTCAAATCTGAAGGAAGCACTCCACTCGCATGTTATAAACAGGGCCGTTCAAAACGTACGTGTTTGCGTGACGAAGATGACAAAATCACTCATATTTCCCTCCAGCCTGGGCTGTCCCTGCCTGGGGACAGCTGCCTCAGTCACTCACATTTCGGTCAGTCAGTAGAGTGGTGTCTGGTACATTTCGGAGAGGGCGAAACTTCTGCCATGCACATTTTCTGGATGGCTTGGATTTGTGTACTCTTTACTGATCCTATTCCATTTGCATGCCCTTGGTTCAGGTTACCATCATGCATGCAGGGGATGTCATATGGTCTGCTTTGAAAACACTGGAAAGTTGTAGGCTTCCAACAATCCCTAGATATGTCCACACCACAATTTCCAGGGGAGGTTCCCAACTATCCATCGAGCAAAACTAGAAGCAACAACCTTTTTAATGTGTTGGTATAATTGACATACCTTAGCGCTACATGCACGCAGTGTTTCTTTTGGGGGCTATGCATAGCAGCTTCTAGGCAGCTCCTTTTCCCTATCTTTGGGCCAAACCTGCATCTTGCTAGTGTGTTTGAAAGCTGGCATGGCAGGCATTCCAATGCAGCTAACAGCTTTGGGCTGGCTATCCTAATAGAGCTGTTTGGAAGCTGCCTATAACCAGTATGTACGTGTCGTTATCAGGGGTGGGGGGTGAGGTGTGTGTGTGTGTGTGTGGGGGGGGGGGGGGGGGGGGGGGGGGGGGGTACAGTGAGCAACGGGAACAAAGGCAGTTCTATGTAGTACACTGACTATACCATCTGAAAGGATGGCTAAAATTGAAATCTACTGAACTGCAAAATGATTAAGAAACCAGCCAAAGACGGCGAGCAGCCATAATGCTGGTTAGCGTAATTAGGAGGTGACACGTTATTATGGGACATTATTGTGTGAGGCAGATTGCTGTGTGGGCGTACAACCCATATGACGTAAACATCTAGGCCACCCGCCCATGTGATTGAGTTCTGCACACATCCCCTCTGTTGTGTAGCTGTGTTTATTCTACCCACATACATTCCACATGCAGACGGTGAGCAGCCTAAAGGCTGGTGCACCATGCAATCAATAAAAAACGAGACTATGCACCCCTGCATGAAATTGCGCAGCGCTGCATGGGCTGCATGCTGATGGCGTGCTGATCTGTGAACATAAATGCACACGTGATTACGCCTCTGCACAGTGCACACATGCCAACGCATATGCAGGTGTAAATACGTACAAGCATGGTTACACACATGCATGCAG
>CM039467.1:10377265-10394765 GCA_022414725.1 Microglena sp. YARC
CTGGCCAAATCTAGCCCACAGAGCCATTTCTCATAACTATGGGTTTCATCGCAAAACTCAACTTTGGGGCAAAAAAGCAGCTAGCAGCACCCCAAAGGCTAGTAGGACCAGCATAGTGCTACATGAAGGCAACAGTTCCTTTCCTTAAAAAATATGTTTATAGAGTTCAGATGCTTGACTTGGTCATCGTACATGCTGATTAATTATAAACGTGTATGCTTGCAAATCTCTTCCGGTGAAGCATCGTGCATGTCGATTCTTATCGTCTCGGCGATCTGAAGGCATCGTGTGCTCCATGGTTACCTTGGGAATCTTACGGAGGGACATGGAATTGGCAGACAGTAAGCAGCCAGTTGGCTGAAAAACCTGTACAAATTATAACTCAAACTCAAAAATTACAGTCCAAGTGTCGCCAAATAGGCTTAAAAAAAGGGGGGACGTATGATCTTAGCACTTTCTGGCTTGTGCGATTTCAGGTCGTTTTGGCCCTATCGCACCGCAAATCGTAGTTTAACGACAGTGGCCTTGGTGGGATCGCACTGAGCATCTCTAGTTTCACACTAGCTATCCCCCTGCCACCACACCTTACAGTGAGCCAGTGGGGGGCAGTGGGAAAAAATACAGGGGGGTAGCTGAGGGTAGTGGGGAAAAGTTTCAGGGCATTTGGAAAGTTTTGTACAGACAGGCTAGGCTTGTCCAGGACAGCTTTTCCAGAGGTAGACAGAGGTAGAAGCAAATGCCCAAATCATGCATTAGCACCTATTCAAACTATTCGAATCATGCAGTAGCACCTATTCAAACTATTCGAATCATGCAGTAGCACCTATTGAAACTATTCGAATCATGCGGTAGCACCTATTCAAACTATTCGAATCATGCAGTAGCACCTATTCAAACTATTCGAATCATGCAGTAGCACCTATTCAAACTATTCGAATCATGCAGCAAATACTCAAATAATGCTTGGGCTTCTTTGAAGAACAATATATTGAATACATTCGTTGAATATTATTACTTTCAGGCTTAGGAGGGGGTGGGGGGGGGGGCTTAGGAGCTTAGTGCTATTAGCACTAATTAGCGCTAAAATAAAGCTCGTAATTATAGCGATAACTAGAGGTGAAGAGAAGAGAAAAAGCACGTCGTCGTACATAGCCTTACGTAGCCCCCAAATAATGAGGTCTAGAGTTTGGACAGACCCATCCAGGAATTTTGCCATTTTCTGTTATGTGCTTATATACTGTTTGTGTCTAGTTATGAGGTCTCAAAGGGGGGAGTGGGGCGGGGGGGGGGGGGGGGGGGGGTCAAAATAACAACTTCTGAACATGTGGTTAGCCATCTTTATTCTTGCCCCCCCCCTCGGTGTTGACATGATAATACAGCGATCTCCGCTCCCTCCCGCAGTTATGAGCTACTTCATCATAAACTCATGACGGTCAGATCATATACATTTGCCACAAAGGTCAGTAGGATGCATAACATCACTCTCCTACACACATGGCACTTTTGCTGGGTTGTTTTGGCTAAGTTTGGCTACAGTAGTTGCGCACTATTCGGGCTCATTTAGCTAATAGCCCTATTAGGGCTAAGTTGGTCCGATGTTAGCCCTAAATTCCTAATTACTTTTACTGCCAAAGTCAGCAATCAGCAAAATTTCTGACTGAACTAATGGAGCCATGTAACCAAGATCAAGTAGTACCGGTAGATAGGTAGTACATGTTATTGACCGGTTCTCCGGGTCCTGCGAGAGTGTCCTAGAGCGCCAGGCTTCCCGCCTGGCTGCACCGGCTGTAGTGCTCATGCCCAATAGGGCCTGCACCCAGCGGCGGCAGTACACTGATGTACTGCTGTCATCTCCTTTCATATGTCGGGCTCTACTGCCTGATAGCTATCTCGTATCGAACTGATTGTAATCCTCCAGTCCATTCCCTGTGTCGCTTCAGTTGTAACACTCCGGAAAGCTTCAGTACATGTGGGTATCGAGCTCAGGCTGGTTAGTTCAGCATAATCCATCAACCTGACAGGTCTGCTGTTCAAGTCTTGCCAAGTTCATAAATACCGAGTCACATGGCAACATGCTGGCAGGGCTTCTATGCCCAGTATGTGCGGACAATCTGACCACAGATACAGGGTGTGCAGATTGCCACACGCTGACAAGGCTGAGATGTCTTGGAGTTTATCACAAGCAGACAGATCCAGGGTACAAAGATTGCCACACCATGACAAGGCTGTGATGTCCTGCAGTTGAGGACACGAAGACAAATTCAGGGTATGCAGATAGCCACACCATAACAAGGCTGTGATGTCCTGCAGTTGCTGACAACCAGACAGACAGACTTAGGGTGCGCAGGTTGCCACACTCTGACAAGGCTGAGATGTCCTGCAGTTGCTGGCAATGAGACAGATGTAGTGTATTCAGATTGCCACACCCCGACAAGGCTGTGATGTCTTGCAGTTCCTCACAAACAGACAAATGTAGAGTATGCAGATTGCCACACTTTGACAAGGCTGTGATGTCCTGCAGTTGCTGACAACTAGACAGAAGTAGAGTATGCAGATTGTCACACCCTGACAAGGCTGTGATGTCCTGCAGTTGCTGACAACCAGATAGATGTAGAGTATGCAGATTGCCACACCCTGACAAGGCTGTGATGTCCTGCAGTTGCACACACCTAGACAGATCTAGAGTATGCAGATTGTCACACCCTGACAAGGCTGTGATATCCCGCAGTCGCTGATAACCAGACAAATGTAGAGTATGCAGATTGCCACACTCTGACAAGGCTGTGATGTCCTGCAGTCGCACACACCTAGACAGATCTAGAGTATGCAGATTGCCACACGCTGACAAAGTTGTGATGTCCTGCAGTTGCTCACATGAAGACAGATGTAGAGTATGCAGATTGCCACACCCTGACAAGGCTGTGATGTCCTGCAGTTGCACACAATGAGACAAATCAAGGGTATCCAGATTGCCACACGCTGACAAGGCTGTGATGTTCCGCAGTTGCAGACAACCAGACAAATGTAGAGTATGCAGATTGCCACACTCTGACAAGGCTGTGATGTCCTGCAGTCGCGCACACCTAGACAGATCTAGAGTATGCAGATTGCCACACCTTGACAAAGTTGTGATGTCTTGCAGTTGCTCACATGAAGACAGGTTTAGAGTATGCAGATTGCCACACCCTAACAAGCCTGTGATGTCCTGTAGTAGCCCACAATGAGACAAATCAAGGGTATTCAGATTGCCACATGCTGACAAGGCTGTGATGTCCTGCAGTCGCACACACCTAGACAGATCTAGAGTATGCAGATTGCCACACGCTGACAAGGCTGTGATGTCCTGCAGTTGCCGCCATTCAGACAGATCTAGGGTTTGCAGATTGCCACACGCTGACAAGGCTGTGATGTTCTCAAGTAGTCGACAACCAGACTGATCCAGGGTTTGCAGATTGCCACACCCTGACAAGGCTGTGATGTCCTCAAGTAGTACACAACCAGACAGATCCAGGGTTTGTAGATTGCCACACCCTGACAAGGCTGTGATGTCCTCAAGTAGTACACAACCAGACAGATCCAGGTTCTGCAGAGAGGAAAGTGCTCGCAAGGCTGTGATGTCCTTCAGCCAATCACAACCAGACAGACCCAAGGTATGAAGGTTGGAATAAGCTGGCAAGGCTGAAACATCAGCCAAGCAACGCCAGTGGTTGAGGTGGAGGGAGCGCAGGGCAGTGCAGAACTTGAAGGCAGGCAAACTGATGTCCGGGAAGTAATCTAGGACAGCCTCCTCAAGCTGATTCAGCGATGACAAGGAAGACAAACAGGCGGACATCAGAAGATCAGTCAGCCCTTCATCTTCTAGAGTAATATCATAATCATCATATTCATCAGATTGATGGAAATCACCAGGATCATCAGATTCATCAAGATCATCGGATTCACCGGGAACATCGAGAGCAGGCATGAGCTGCACCTCTAGGCGACGCAAGCTGGGTGGCAAGCCAGCTAGGCCAACACCCCTGGGAGCATTCAAAATGCAAACTCTCTCAAGCATCGTGCACCGGTGGAGCATATTCATGTCTGGTTGACCATTCCCCTGCTGTAACATGAAAGGGGTTTGGCTTGCTTAGTGGCTGAGAATGGATTATTTGGGCATTCTAGCCTTGGGCTATCCCACTATGGAGGAACAGTGATATTATTGTTACCAGCATTGATCAACCCATGTGTTGGTTATTTAATTAGTCATGTGCATGAGTCATGATTTGATTGATATTGGTATCAGCACTGATCAACCCATGGTCATTTTATGAGTCATGTGTAGGGAACGGCAACTAATATAAGTGTTAGAAAAACTAATATTAACTAATATTATTATTGTGTCACAATAATATTAGTTTTTCAAATAAATTTGAAATTCTGGTAAGACGGCTCGCCCGACTAATTGTATATAATAGTTTATATTATTATTTATTCACTAATAGTATACAACATAGCCGACCCCTAGTCATGTGCAATGAGTGGATGATGACGAGGGGCCCAACTGGACTCTAAATGTGATCGCGGCCTGATTGAGTCAAAGGGGCGCTTCACTCAACATTTACATGCCAAACTGTGTATGTGCAAGAAACATGATTTGGTTGATCTTGGCAAGTCCCTTGGTCATTTACCGTTTGACCTATCTGGCTACCCCCAGAGTGCCACTAATCGCCATCGGGGCAGGACATTGCAACGAGGCTGATCATCGACATCGGTGCAGGCCCACAGCTCCTTTACGTGATAAATCAACGCCTGCATCATCATCATACCTTATTTATGCACCCTACCTACATGTTGTAGTTTTGTACACGCTACCATTTATTCTGAACAATTTTGGTTGGAAGCTATATTAGATGCCATGCTAGGCCAACAGTACTCCAATGGGAAATCAACACTGGCTCCCACTCGCTTTATTTGCAAAGGAAGGGGGTACGCTATGCAGACATTGAAGCAGACTATATTATCAATGAAGCTGTAACTCACTCTGTTGGTGTTGCCATCCCATGTCAAGATTCGGGTCGTAGCTTCGACTTCTTGGCAGGCTCGTCTGCAAACCAACCTCAACGTGCCTCGTGTCTCCGAGTCGAAGCATGGCAGCACAGCTTCGTGATCCAGGCAGATCCAGATCGCATCGTTGGCAAATTGGCTTCGGACAGCGACACCTTCTTGACTTGCTTGGCTATTGCACGCCATGTTGCGGCGTTGGTCCGGACCTTCTACTCAGTAGCTGGCCTGAGGGCCCTCAGCTGCAAGCCGTGGAAACGAATATAAAGTGAACTTACTATTAGACTTTCTGCCGGTGACCAGACTCAACGATTGAGCAAGAACGTCAAGTCAATTATCTTGGTAGATAATGAAGTGAGCTTTAAAGAGAGCAAACGTTATTTATAGCCGTGGACACACTCTCGGAGCGACCGAGATAGCTTATATTACGAGGCACAACGTGAAAAGAACAGGAAAGCAGAACGCCAATTCGGCGTGATTAAGGAAGGACGTGGTGGAAGTCTTGTCGGGTCGGCCAAGACGTGACTCGGTCTTGGCCCTTGACGAGATTTGGTCAAGATTGTCGGACGAGACTATATCATAACGACGCCATAACGATGGCAAGACAACTTCTTGGATCAGTCACTCTGATCAACGTATTCGACAACTGTCAACCGTCATCGACGAGATGGACCACTACCAAGGCTTCCCTTGGCAGTTACTATAATAATCATAAAATAATAAACAACAAGCTGAGTTGGCTGTCCCCAGCGGAGCCGTCGGCGACGGAGTCGTTGGAGACGGCGATTATGCGATTTGCCGTACCAACGGACAATGCTGTGAACTTTCTCAATACGTCTTTTCACAGCCTCTCGATGCAATCAGAAGGCGCATAATCTTAAGGCACGCAGCTTTGGTAGAATGCGCAGCGGGCCGTCTGGCCCAGGTCCAAAGTCCCCAGCGGAGCGTGACCACTCCACTCCAGCCTGGAGTCGGTCAACCTCGTCAGCCAAGGCAGCATCTTGTAACTAATTGCGCCATAAAACACACCCCAACCCTGCAAGTGTCTTCTTCCCCCACCTCATTTTCTCGCAACTCCGCAGCCCACCTTCCCCTGTTTAATTTGCGTTAGGTCTTGCACCCCCCCCCACCCCTCCACCTTCCGCATAACTCTCCCACAATTGACGCGACCCCGAGAAACGATTTAAGCATCAGAGCCTAGCCATCTGTCCCAACGCTGGGCTACTTCGCAGCATGTAGGAAGCAACTGCTCTTCGAGCGTGCGCCACCAACATAGTCATCACGTAAACGTTTATGGGATGTCTCTAGATCTGTTCGGCTTCCTCGAGATCATCGGCTCTTGTGCTATGCGCTAGCATAGGATGGAGGTTCCTGAGTATCAGAACGTACCGGAATTTAAACGACAGGGATAAAGAGCCCAGGGTGCAGGTGAGTTCAGAAGTACCTGATGTACAGTCAGACAAAGGGGTGTTCACTTCAGATCTGAGTGTCTCTAAAAATATCATCATCAAAGTTGGTTGTGGCTTTTTGGGAGGCATATCACTAGCGTCATTGATTGAGTGTGAAAGGTTTGTTGCATGGGTTTGATGCCATTGTGTGTGTGCTTGAGATGTTTGTTGGACTGGGTGCCAGTCTTCGTGTGCATGTAGTGAGAGAAAAATGACGCATGCATGGAGTGGGATTAAATGGGGGTTTGTACATGGATTTTTCAACATTGTGTGTGTGTGCTTGAGATACGTATTGGACCGTGGATACCACTCTTTGTGTGCATGTAGTGAGAGAGAAGGGTGCATGCATGGAGTGGGATTGAATGGGGGTGGCTAGATGGAGTGGTTAATATTGTGTCTGTGCTTGAGGTACAAGTTGCACCATGGATGCCAATCTTTGTGTGCAAGTTGTGGGAGTGGAGGAATGCATGCATTGGGTTGTTACCGTTGTGCGTGTGCTCATAATACGTGTTGGTCCGTAGGTGCCATTCTTTGTGTGCATGTAGTAGGAGTGAAGGGATGCATGCATGGAGTGGGTTTGAAAGTGGGTGGCTACATGGATTTGTTAGCATTGTGTGTGTGCTTGCGATACGTGTTGGACTGTGGATGCCACTCTTTGTGTGCATGTAGCCTTTGATTGAAGAGATGCATGCATGAAGTGGGATTGCATGGGGGTGGCTACATGGACAGTTCACCCCGATACCCTTCGGTCACCTTCGGTTATTTGGGCCGCGGCGTGATGTTAGTCGTTTCCACACACACATACATACACACACAAACATACACACACACGGCGAATATTTTTAACGTGTGTCAGGCCACGGGGGCAAATTTGTGGAAGGCAGGGGGAGGGGGGAGGGGGGGGAAAAAGTGGGGAGGGGGAAAAAAGGGAGAAAGGAAGAGGGGGAAAAAAAGAGGAAAGGGTTGGCTGCAAAAATCAAAAGATATGGTAAGTTACAAATTTCAGGTGGGGGCAAATTTGGGGCAAAATGGGCAAACTGAAGCATAGTCATAAGTGTGTAGAACATAACCAAATCACTTTCTATCTTGCTGAATCACTTTGTATCATATTGATCACTGAATTTCTACATAAAAACTATCCATTCATACTATTTCATTTTTTTAAAGTCTCATTCATACATACATCCTGCCCCCCTCCCACCCACCATACACACACATACATACATCCTACCCCCCCACACCCCCCCCCCAACAAACACACACCACCACCACCATGCACACACATAGATACAAACATCCTGCCCCCTCCCTCCCACCATAAACACTGATACATCCTCCCCCCCTCCCCACCTCCATACACACAGATACATCCTGCCCCCCCCCCCTACCCTACACACACACATCTTGCCCCCCTCCCACCACCATACACACACATACATACATCCTGCCCCCCGCCCCCACACACCATACACAAACACATGCATCCTCCCCTCCCTCCCCACCACCATACACACACATACATACATCCTGCCCCCCTCCCCCACACCATACACACACACATCTTGCCCCCTCCCCACCACCATACACACACATACATACATCCTGCCCCCGCCCCCACACACCATACACAAACACATGCATCCCCCCCCCCCTCCCCACCACCATACACACACATACATACATCCTGCCCCCTCCCCCACACCATACACAAACACATACATCCCCCCCCCCCCCTCCCCACCACCATACACAAAGATACATACATCCTGCCCCCTCACACCCACCATACACACACATTAATCCTGCCCCCTCCCACACACCATACACACACCATACGCACACACATACATCCTTCCCCCCTCCTCCCTCCATAAACACACATTAATCCTGCCCCTTTACCCCCACCATACACACACATACATACATACATCCTGCCCCCTCCCACCCACCATACACACATCCTGCCCCCCTTCCCCCATCATTCACACACATACATCCTGCCCCCTCCCACCACCATACACACATCCTGCCCCCTTCCCCCCATCATACACATAAATCCTCCCCCCCTCCCCCCACCATACACACAGATACATCCTGCCCCCCTCCCCCCCACCATACACACACATCCTGCCCCCCCCCCCCCGACCATAAACACACATACATACGTACTGCCCCCTAACCCCCCACCATGCACACACATACATCCTGCCCCCCTCCCACCCACCATACACACACACATCCCTCCCCCCTCCCCACCACCATACACACACTTACATACGTACTGCCCCCCTACCCCCACCATGCACACACATACACACATACATCCTGCCCTCCTACCCCCCACCATATACACACACACATCCTGCCCCCCTCCCCCCCACCATACACACACACACACATACGTCCTCCCCTCCTCCCCACCACCATACACACAGATACATCCTGCCCCCCTCCCCACCACCATATACACACACTCACACACACACATCCTGCCCCCCTCCCCCCCACCATACACACACACATCCTCCCCTCCTACCCACCACCATACACACAGATACATCCTGCCCCTCCCACCACCATATACACACACACACATCCTGTCCCCTCCCCCCACCATACACACATACATCCTCCCCTCCTACCCACCACCATACACACAGATACATCCTGCCTCCCCCCCCCCCCTCCCCCCCCCCCTAGAAAAAATGTGCCTCTTGCTGCATAAGTAGGCAGTGTGGCAGTGGCCAGCACTCTTGTTTGAGATGGCATTCGTGTTCCAGGATTTGTCTTTAACGTCATGACTCCCACACTTAGGGCATTCCAGGTGGTCGCACCACCTGCTTGCATACAGCACTGTCAAAGAGACTAGCTCGACAGCGAGGTCCAAGGGCGCAACTGGCTCGGTCTTTGAAAAAGTTGCGACAGGCTGGAATCCAAAAGTGATGTCGCGGAATGCCACCTCCTCCGAAGCGCCCAGAGCTGCTGCTAGATTGGAGAAGAAGCTACCCCATCCCGGAACTGTATCTGGAAGGCTCCTACCCTTGCCGAAGCGCACTTTTAAGATGCTCTGCCCTTCGACGTGGAATTGAAGCTGGACTCCAGGCGGCCTCGAGCCCACTGGGTAGACTAGCTTAATGGGAGACATGCGGAAACATCTAGAGGTAGTTAAATTGAAAGCGCGATGGCCAATGGAGGCGCGACAGAAATGCTCCAGTGTCGCCAGGACATGGCGGCACGACGGCCTGTCGGGGGCCGGGGGCAAATATATCCGCCCCATCCGACACACGTTAGAGAGCGTCCCCCTCTAACACACACACACACACACACACTTGGTCAGCCTAGGGCAGAAAGAAGTCCTCACACACACACACACTCACACACCCTACGTCAGCCTACAACAGAAACAAGTCCCCCACCCACTCACCCCCACACACACAAACACACACGCACGTTCGATCCGCAGTGGGGCTCAAAAAGGCAGTGCGCCAGCGCGCAAAAGCGCGCGCTTGGAAGTACCCTGCGTCACATAGTTTGTTACTTGGATCCTTTAGTCTGCAAGTAAGTTATACAGGTAGTGGACAAGGAATCCTTGTTGTTGAAGGATACGTTGGAGCTCCTTATGCTGAAAACATGTTTCATATACAAATAACAATACATCCCCCCCCCCCCCCCCCCCCCCCCCCCTCCTCAAATAACAATACACACACACATGTTTCATATGCGAATACCAATACATACCCCCCCCCCCCCCCCCCCCCCCTCCACCCCAGTACCCCAGTACCCCCCCCCCCACACACACACACACACACACACACATACACACACACATTGCCACATTGCCACATTGCCACATTTGATGGAATGGAATGGAATTTGATGTGGTGGATGGTGTCTGAGCAGTAGCCCAGTTCAACTCTGTAGGACTTTCTTGGTTTGGATTTGTCGTCAATGAGGAGGAGGTCAGGCCCAACAAGGATATGACCAGCTCCATCTTGTGCATTGCAACAAAGAGGGCAGTTATCATCAGAGGGGGCGCTGGTGCTGGTACCATAGGGGCGTTTGTATCTCTACGCCAGTTTTCTATTCCATAGGCGTCCCCATTTAGCCTTGTGGATTTGATTTTTTTGCCACCATTTGATGTCAGTGATTGCCTGAAGCGATTACTAGCTAGAGGGAGGAGGAAGGGGTTAGCTTGCTCCCTCATGGAGGAGTTTATGCCCGTGGTGTTGGCCTGCCTGGTGTGCCAGTGGGTGGGGAGGGTAGACTTGATACCCGTGGTGCTGGCCTGCCTGGTGTGCCAGTGGGTGGGGAGGGTAGACTTGATACCCGTGGTGCTGGCCTGCCTGGTGTGCCAGTGGGTGGGGAGGGTAGACTTGATACCCTTGGTGAGATTGTTGGCCGTGTGCCGGGGGGGCTGGTCCCCGTTGATAGAGTTGGGGGGCTGGACTGATGGCCAGTGCATTTTAGGTGGGCATGTTCCCCCGTGTATATTTATGCAGATGGAATAGATGAGACAACGCTTGTATGGACACGTCCTCGCTAGGAGGAGATGGCACACAACACCTTTCTGCACCTTTTTGTACCTGACTGTGTAATATAAGTCTTGATATCGTGTTGCATTTATATCTCATACATGAAGATGGAATGGATGAGACCAGGGTACTACATTTTGTCATTTTGGGTTGCGCTTTTGACTCAACTGACAACAGAAATCTTTGTGCTGCGCCCAGATTGCAATAGCGCGCGTCATGTAGTACCCTGGATGAGACACAGCTTGCATGGACACGACGCCGCTAGGAGGAGATGTCACACTAATTTAACGATATAAGCTACAAGCGGATAGATCTGCCACATTCACAGCTGTAGTACCGGCATGGGGGAGAGAGACACGGGGGGAACTTTACTAACCTTCAGCCCTGGGACCCTTCGGAGTCCAGAGGGGGGTAAAGTGAAAACGTGAAAGCTGAAATCTGCGCGCTTCGCCCAGAGGAGGGTTAAAAAATTGCGCCAATCGCGCCGTCAAGCTCCAAAACCTTGCGCGCTACCGCGTCATGTAGTACCCTGGATGAGACACAGCTTCTATGGACACGGCATCTCTAGGAGGAGATGTCACACCACACGATCTCATTTACAAGAGGATAGATCTGCCACATTCACAGCTGAATGCATCAACAGGTGGAATAGATGAGACACAGCTTGCATGGACACGTCGTCGCTAGGAGGAGTTGTTTAATTTTTGAGATTCAGATTTCTGAGATTTCTTAGTTTTGGATGAGTTAGACTGAATAGCTGGATAGGGGGGCTGTTCAGAAGCTGCTGCTCATAGCTGATCATATGTTGTATAGTATATATCGTATATTCATGAACATAAGAGCAGTGAGTTTATGGACCCACTTTGGCAGCTGCCTAGAAGCTGCTGCTCATAGCTGAACAGAAGAGCTGTGAGTTTATGGACACACTTTGGCAGCTGCCTAGGGGCTGCTGCTCTTAGCTGAACAGAACAGCAGTGAGTTTATTGACACATTTTGGCAGCTGCCTAGGAGCTGCTGCTCATAGCTGAACAGAAGAGCTGTGACTTAAAGACATGCTTTGGCAGCTGCCTAGAAGCTGCTGCTCATGGCTGAACTTAAGAGTGGTGAGTGTATGGACATACTTTGGCAGCTGCCTAGAAGCTGCTGCTCTTAGCTGAACAGAAGAGCAGTGAGGTACTGAGGTTATGGACACACTTTGGAAGCTGCCAAGAAGCTGCTGCTCTTAGCTGAACAGAAGAGCAGTGAGTTATGGACATGCTTTGGCAGCTGCCTAGAAGCTGCTGCACATAGCTGAAGAGAATAGCTGTGAGTATATGGACACACTTTGGCAGCTGCCTAGAAGCTGCTGCTCATAGCTGAACAGAAGAGCTGTGAGTTATGGACATGCTTTGGCAGCTGCCTAAAAGCTGCTGCTCATAGCTGAACATTGGAGCTGTGAGTTATGGACATGCTTTGGCAACTGCCTAGAAGCTGCTGCTCATAGCTGAACATTAGAGTGGTGAGTGTATGGACACACTTTGGCAGCTGCCTAGAAGCTGCTGCTCTTAGCTGAACAGAAGAGCAGTGAGGTACTGAGGTTATGGACACACTTAGGAAGCTGCCAAGAAGCTGCTGCTCTTAGCTGAACAGAAGAGCAGTGAGTTATGGACATGCTTTGGCAGCTGCCTAGAAGCTGCTGCTTGTAGCTGAATAGAAGAGCTGTGAGTATATGGACACACTTTGGCAGCTGCCTAGAAGCTGCTGCTCATAGCTGATCAGAAGAGCAGTGAGTTTATGGACACACTTTGGAAGCTGCCAAGAAGCTGCTGCTCTTAGCTGAACAGAAGAGCAGTGAGTATATGGACACCCTTTGGAAGCTGCCAAGAAGCTGCTGCTCTTAGCTGAACAGAAGAGCAGTGAGTTATGGACATGCTTTGGCAGCTGCCTAGAAGCTGCTGCACATAGCTGAAGAGAAGAGCTGTGAGTATATGGACACACTTTGGCAGCTGCCTAGAAGCTGCTGCTCATAGCTGATCAGAAGAGCAGTGAGTTTATGGACACACTTTGGAAGCTGCCTAGAAGCTGCTGCTCTTAGCTGATCAGAAGAGCAGTGAGTTTATGGACACACTTTGGAAGCTGCCAAGAAGCTGCTGCTCTTAGCTGAACAGAAGAGCAGTGAGTTACGGACATGCTTTGGCAGCTGCCTAGAAGCTGCTGCTTATAGCTGAATAGAAGAGCTGTGGGTATATGGACACACTTTGGCAGCTGCCTTCAAGCTGCTGCTCATAGTTTAACAGAAGAGCTGTAAGCGGAAGTCCAAAGTTGAGGCCTCACCAATAAATAACATCGTAATGGGAGTTTCTGAACCCTTGCTGGGACCCTCGCTTGCTTTTTCTGTTCATCCTCCAGTTAAAAGCTTGCACTAGACAAAAGTCCATGCCAAAAGTCAGAGCCAAAATCCTCCAGGTAAAAGCTTGCACTAGACAAAAGTCCATGCCAAAATGGTTCCTTATGAGCTTTATTAAGAATCTGACGAGGAATCGGCTGCATGACGAGCACCTCAACTGCGCCGAGCGTGCTTTTGTCATGCGCCGCATGTTTCCCTTTGCAGACTATCCCTTTGAGCAAGCGTTCGATCGCTAGACTGACAAGTGTGTGTGAAGGAGAGTACTACAGTAGGCAGTAACTTGTACACTAGGGTACTTCCAAGCGCGCGCTGGTGCGCTGCCTTTTTGAGCCCCACTGCGCGTTTCGCGCAGTTTTTTGCCCCCCCCCCCCCTGTGGGCGCAGCAAGTATTTTTTCGTGTTTGCACTACAAAGCGCAGTTTTATTTTCAAGTGCGCTAGATAAAGCGCTGGCCAATTTGGTCAATGGAAGTACCCTGTTGTACACATGGCCGGTGGCTCACCCACTACTAGCATCTTCCCACCGTCTGCCACACCTAAATATATTATTGTATTATACTCTTTGATTTCAACGGGCCCTCTGAAGAACATTCTAGTCCGAGTCAGGTCTGATGTACTAGGCGTGTCTTTGGATTCTTCTACAAAATAAATCAGGCTAGTAACATTCTTAAACCACACATGTACTATTCCGCATGAGTGCTTGTGTGAAGATTTGTTTTATGCATGCCCCATCATATTGTAAGAAGCCTTGACAAGTAAGGAAGATGTAAACCAGTTGGTGATTTGTTTCCATTGGGCTAGTCAAGTAACATGGGTGCTTGGGGCATGCCACAAGTCTCCTCTAGTACACAATGCACCCCCTCCCAAATTTATCTTTTGCATGCATGGATGTATCTAGAAGTCCAGGCTACTCAACATGGTGTGGTACTCAGATGTTAGTGTGTGCCGTGGGCACACATGCTCACTTATATGCCTCTAGTCTCTATTTACTAGCACCCTACATGAGCACTTAGCACCTTTCATGGATCCCCATCCCCAAGAGACAGTTCAGATTTGAATGGGTGTCTCATGTGCATGCAACACGAGTATAGCATACAAACCATGCGGGAGGCACTTGAATCCCACCCTGCTACAACATGCTCGCGGGGATTCGAAAGCAGCGAAAGGCAAAAACAGCCGAAGCCCCTTGGTAAATAACAAAAAAGCTCTTCAACTGGACCTGGCTCGGGTATTGGAGAAAGGTGAAGTGTAGCGCAGTAAGTTGGCGACGTGAATTCCCCAAATAGACCAGTGTAGAAGGCGACAAGTCCTATGCCGCGTCGCAAGCGACGCAAAAAATTGGCGGAGTGTGTTGGCAACGGAACGAAAGGTGGCAACGATGGAGCTGACCGAAGCGAGTTAATTACACGACCGTTGGCTGACATGTCGGGCTTCATGTTTTTCGGTCAGACAGACGGACAAATGGGTGAACATGGGGTCTCCCGCCCCCTTGAAGAGAGGGCTCCGCCAAAAAGTACGAAAAAGCTTGTTAGCCAAATTCATCGGCTGCATCGGGACTTTTGAACAAGCCTATGCTTATATGTGTTGCTTCTATGTCTATGACAATGTAACCAGGTCACCCACTACTACTACGCTAGGGGGTCTAATCCTTCTCGAGGAATTCAGGTCACTTCCATTTCCAAGTTTGGCACTGCCATAATAGGCCATTGACTAAGAGAAATTGTCATATAATTATGGAAGCCCAAGGGAATTTCTGGAATGTTCAATGTTTAATCGTGCCAAAATCGTGCAGAACGATTATGAATGTTTTCGTTATTTCTCCCGAAGTGCGGACCCAGGGATCAGACATGATCAATTATGGATGTTTAGTCCCAAAACCTCAGGAAAAACACAGCAATGCACTGTCAGCGTATACTACTAGGACACGAGTGCCTGAGTGGCACTCGTGTCCTAGTAGTATACGCTGACAATATTGCATGTCCCGGGAGGACCAAGAAGCGTGTCCCTGTCTCCCCGGCACATGGGGAACACACAGTGTTTGGAACCAAGAAGCATGTCCCCGTGTCCTGAAAAGGGCGCCCAATGGCAGTCGAACTCCTCGAGGTAAAATACACAAGTTTGTTCACTTTTACATTTTCCCTAGTAATTGTTTTTTTCCTGCCGAAGACGGCGAGCAGCTAAATCCCTAGCTGGAGCCATGTTACCAAGTCCAAGTTCAGGTGTGTTGCTCTATGCCCTTCGTCTGCATTCAATGTTCCGTCTGATCCTTGCTGCCTGCAAATGGACCCCAAATATTATGTTTCGATACAGTCGTTTTGGGGTTGGCCAAAATGGAAGGGGAATCGTGCATGCTGAAGTGCTGATACTAAACGTTTTTTGGCTGGCCAAAATGTAAGAGAAATCGTGCATACGGACGTGCCGATACTAGACGTTTATTCGTTGGCAAAAAAAATCGTGCATACGGTAGTGCCGATAAAAAAAGTGCCGATAAAAAAATATCGTGCATACGGAAGTGCCGATAAAAAAGGGCCGATAAAAAAATATCGTGCTTACGGAAGTGCGACGTTTATTCGTTGGCAAAAAAATATACCATAGTATTCACAAAAGTAGTACTGCATGCGCTATGTTTCCTATTGCGTAATGGCTAACGGGATGACGAATACCCCCCTGGAGTCCTGGACATTGATTCCTTGTTACTGACTTGGGCAAGTCTTAAACTGTCCAACCCGCATAGTGTGCTCTCTGGTTACCTTGGTAATCTTACGGAGGGATATGGAATTGGCAGATGGTGAGCAGCCAGATAGAGTTTACGAAAGAACCATGTAAAATTTTAACTAAAATTAAAAAATACCGTATGCGCAACATGTAATGGCAAATGATTTGGCAAACGACCATTTGCAAACGTCGTTTCAGCACGTAAGTGAGCTGGTCCCGGGTCACCGGCGTTTGCCACGTTACACCAATCACGCTTTTAACCGCCTCAAGTGTACTCGGCAGCAGTACGGGTGGGAGAGTTGGAGGCAGAGGAAGTGAGAGATGCAGTCAGCCTCCCGTCGACTCAACGGATGATACAGTCCAAATAAATACAGGCCAAATAGGCTTTAGGGACCCGCAGAACGTGTGTGGTCATTACACTTACCACTTTCTGGCTGGCAAAACCAGGAGTAACCACCGCCAGTGTTTCCCCCAGCAGTACTGTCCTGCCCGGTATTTAATCAAGTGCACAATCACTGGGGTCACTAAAATCTCAACGGATGATACAGTCCAGGCGGGGTCGCCAAATAGGCTTTAGGGACCCGCAGAACGTGTGTGGTCCAGGGTACTTCAAATGGCCAAATTGGCCAGCGCTTTAGCGCACTTGAAAACAAAAAAAACTGCGCTTTGTAGTGCAAAAATCGCAAAAATTGCTTGCTGCGCCCACAGGGGGTTGCAAAAAACTGCGCTTAAAGCGCACAGGGGGTCAAAAAGTCAGCGCTCAAAAGCGCGCGCTTTGAATTACCCTGGTGTGGTCATTACACTTACCACTTTCTGGCTGGTTCAATTTCAGGTCGTTTTTTGCCCTATCAAATCGCACCTTACAACGCTACCAAATGCGGCTGATATGTTGGCGGGAAATAGGTTTGGTGGTAAATCCCCCCAAAGCCTGAAATATAATTTCGCCGCTGAAGTGGCGGAATTTCGAATCTGGGGCGTTCAATAAATTGGCTCGAGTTACTATTGGGCGGCATCCTTTAAATTGTTTTATTTTTTGTTTAAACCAGATTCAATTGTGACTCATAAGGAGACCCTGAGCGGACCAGAGATGGCTTCAAAACATGTAACAATCCAATGCTTAGTATGGTGTGGTAAAGTTTATACCACCCAGGTGTATTCTGCCCTCAAACACTGAGCCTAAAGCCCAATAGACCGTGTGATTCAATCCAGATTCAAGTGCGACTCAATAGGAAACAGCCCGGAGTTTGCTGAAAACAAATATAACAATCCAATCTAGAGTGTGTTGTGGTAGCGTTTATACCCACCACGTTTGTTCTGCATGCAAAACGCATGGCAGCTTCCAGCCAGATGCTAGCCAATATTTGGAGCTGCCTAGAATCTG
>CM039467.1:10399765-10425955 GCA_022414725.1 Microglena sp. YARC
GCAAGGTAGGCGTGTAGGCCAAAACCGGTTCGAGCACAAACCGGATCAACCGCCAACGTTCAGGCGCGAGCAGCTGGACTACAGTGCAGTACACACTCAAACATACAGCCTCAGAGAGGGTCAAACACCGGTATGTGGTCTTGCTAGTTCGCTTCTGCATTTTGTCATAATTGATGGATTCTCCAAGGACGTTGGGTCTTCGCTCCCTGTCCCCTCATTTCTCGCAACTCCTTACTCCCCATCCCTCGCAGTGAACGCTGGAACGCAGTGGACCTGGCCTGGACTTCTCATCATTGTACCGCGGCGCTGTCAGTCTGTACTGGTTTTCAGGCTCATTAAACGCCGGCCACCAGACCTTATCTCCCTCATTTCTCGCAACTCCTTACTCCCCATCCCTCGCAGTGAACGCTGGAACGCAGTGGACCTGGCCTGGACCCCTCATCATTGTACCGCGGCGCTGTCAGTCTACACAATTATTCGCACATCAATCCCCCCACACCCTCTTCAGGATTTGCGAATTTTCCGCAATCACGCCTAAAGACGTGATTGCCGTGGAGCTCGTACCTCGCTCCCGTTGAATTGATTTTTCTGCTCTACTCCTTCACCCCCTTTTCCCGGCACCTCCTATTTAGACCTTGTAAGGTATGCTTAGGTATGCTTCCTCCTGTGGTCAAAGTTTCTTTTCAACTTCTTCTTTTCTCCACCCTTATTCCTTGCCCACAGCCTAACGCTCCACCTACACACACTTTCCCCCTCTATCACACCTCTTCAACCTCACACAGCCAAACACTCCCCCCCCCCCCCCCCCCCACACACACACACACACCCTTTTATCACCATACCCACAATCTCACTCCCCACCACACCGCCCATAACCCCACACTCACCCCCCTATCACAGCACGTTCTTTCGACAAACCACCACCAACCTTCACATTGCACCCCTCACCCCCACCCCACCACCACAACATTGGCTAGGGCGTGCAAGTCGCCTAGACCGGTCTGGGCCAGTAAATCACCCCCTCCTAACACACACACACTCACACCTTCCCTCTTCACCACCTAACCACACTCACTCCCCACCACCACACACACAACCGCACACTCTCCCCTACCACCACAACACACCCCTCCTTACAGCTTACCACCCACCCATACCTCCTCAACACACCCCTCACCCCCATACCACCACCACCACCCTGGTCTGGGCGTGAAATTCGCCTAGATCGACCGGTCTGGGCGTGAAAATCGCCCAGACCACAGTTCCACGGGAGATTGCTCTTTCCCTATCTTGCCGAGGTTTACCTTAGCGGTTAGGGGGCGGCGTTAGATCGCAGGACACGCAGGCTGAGTTACAAATGTGGTGTGTTCTACATCCCTTGTGATCTACAGTACCCTTGCTGTATCGACCCTACTTGCAAGAGTAGGAAGGGGGTGGTGACGTTCGATTCCTCAGTATTTTGGCGTCCTGGCCCTAAGCAAACCTTGTAGGGAAGTACTGTCGGATTTCTGCCCTCGGGTGGTTCTCTAGTTATGTCTCCTTGATTCCGCCCCTAACGACCATGGCAGGGAGCTTGTCTGCCGTGGTCAACAGGGGTAGTGGTGAATGTTCGTTTGGTCGTGGGTTGGTATCTCTCACCAACCCTAAGTGCGCCTACTTTGCATATTGTAGGAGTGGCACCACCATTCGAACTGAATCCTCCGTGTCGCTGGTTTGTGTCGGGAGACCCACCTCCTGGGGTGAAAATCCTTTCACAACTAAAAAAAAAAAAAAAAAAAAAAGGTGCTGCTCCCCGCCCTATCCCACAACAACGTCCCGGCCAATCTCTCATCTCTTCGTTTTTTAACAAGCTCGACCAGCCTGCCATTGCCGAGAAGAAGGCTGTCGATATTGAAGCTTATGTCGAGCAGGCCCCTGCAAGGCTAGCGAGGATGATGGGGATGCTGAAGGCGTAGCATAGCCTACCGGTACTACCAGCCTAGAGATTCCTTTTTTGGCCCCTCCTATCTTGGTTGGGGAGTCCCTTTAGCCTATTCGGCCTACCCTTGGACTGTAATCATAACAACAACTGCTTATGGGGCATAGAATGTGTTTTAAAATGGAGCAGGCATGGCCAAGAATGTGTTTATTTTAATGTGTCACAGTGCGTCCCATGCGTACATGATGAGGGGGCATAGCCTACCTGTACCACCAGCCTAGAGATTCCTTTTTTAGCCCCTCCTTTTGGTTGGGGAGGTCCCTTTAGCCTGTTTGGCCTACCCTTGGACTGTAATAATAACAACAACTGCTTATGGGGCATTGAATGTGTTTTAAAATGGAGCAGCCATGGCCAAGAATGTGTTTTAAAATGGAACCGCCAGTGCATGGCACTTGGGCCAATTTATGTTTCTCCCAAATTGTAAATTACCGCCAAAGTTCTGGCACAGAGTCATTTGGTGCAATTTTTTTTGTGGCCGCCAACAATTAAAAGCGCCAACAATACAGGCGCCTACGGTAATTTGACCCAAAATGTGTCAAAAATTGCACATATCTTGTGTTTCGAGAGTCTCGTTCAAAAAACTCAATCCAAGTTGCAGATGACTAGTTTTCACCCTCCCAGCATATTCTACCCAGATGGATTTGGTGAAGAAGTTGAGGAGGTCACCCATTTGACCCACACAAGTACCAAGCCAGGCCATTCCCAGCCCTTACAGGCTGGCATACCTACCCGCAGCAGTCGGAACGAGAGGCAGGATCACGCAGTTTCTAACAATTCAACTTCAGGCATTATGGTGGATGGCACAATTCCATGGCGATTGATCGATTCCCCCGGGTGTGGGCCGGTGTGGGCTTGAATTCCAATGGTGAGCCAAGTGCGCCGTGCGCGTGCGAGATCCGATATGAGATCCGATTTGCCCGAGATTGTGTGCGGGCTAGCTTCCCCCTGGCTCCACCTTCTACCCACCTTCTGCCCACTTTATGCCCACCTTCTGTCAGTTACCTGGAGCTCTGTGGAGCTGGTTAAAACCTTCGTTGGGCATAGCAAGCAGAGGGCAAGCTTTCTGTTGAGCCCTGAGCGAGCCCTACCTCGGTACTGCGTATACACAAGTGAGCCCTGGGGTAGGGGAGGGACTTGTTTCCGTTCGATTTCGACCCAGATTCAGTTTCGCCCCATCTATCTTCATCTTCTGCCCGCAAATCTCGAGCCTGCTAGCTAGCTTCACGCCGCAGAGTGCAAGTCGTCAATTTTTGGAGCTATCCGAGTGCAATGCTTCGAAAGATCAAGTGCGCACCAGGGTCTCTGAATGCGATGGAACTCGAGCCCGGGCGAGAGGGGATTGTCGCCGTGCCCAGCCATAGAAAGGTATCCCGAAATTGAGACTTAGCAATTGTTTAATTGACTGTCCCCTGTGCATGCACCTGTACCAGTTCCAGCATAAATGTAAGCGCAACGGTCTAGGTTATCCGATGCCCGCATCTCGATTTCGAAAATCCAGCTCCAACGTTTTTAACGTGGTCAATTCCCGTGCCCATCACAATAACTGGTATGCAATCTGCGACAATTGAATCTGCTGCAAGCCTCCCTAGTTCAGCGAACAACCCGGAAACTTGCGGCGAGAAACGCGTTGTAACCGGTTGTAACCTGAGTCAAAAAGAAAAAACTGAAGGGTTACATTCAGATGGGCACGTCTGCAGGCTACTACCAAATCTGCTGGAATAAATGCGGCACTCGTAGCGGGATAGAAAGAGTCGACCGCTGCTTCAATCGCTAACAACCCTACCGATATCGCTAATAACCCTTGATGATTATGGGGTGATGGGTGCTACTTCCATCCCTCATCCAACAACAGTCAGTGGACCAGCGCAAAGATCTAACTCACATACCTGCCCTACCCTCCCTCGCAGTCCTTCTCGCACCCAGCCAGGGAGCGCATCGTTTGCAGAGCCATTGACATGGAGGCGGACATGCCCTCACGGCTACTAGACACGCTCCAGCGAATCGAGAGCGAGGTGGTCCTCGAGTCCAGCTTGCACGTCGACAGCTTCCATGCCGTAGAGTGTGAGGCTCAGTTCGGCTTCACCGGGATGGAACTTCCCCCTACCCAGGGCTTGGGTAGAGTGTGGCTTCCCTCTGCTCCTGACCTGTACCAAGAGGGGCCTAAGAGCAGCAGAAGCTTGCTCGCAATGCTGCAGGGACAGGATGGACTTCATCGGGAATCCGACAGGTCGCTGGCCGCTTGTCTTGCGTCCCCCTCCGAGGCCGAGGAGGCACATGAGGCATCCGCTCGCCTGACAAGTCTGCACAGGTGAGAGCATGCGGTAGGATGCGGCCGCTAGCAACAAGCCCAAGGTGGCTACACCCACTCTCACCCACCTACCCTCAACCCCACCCATCCTCAACCTCACCCCACCCACTCACAACCTCACCCATCCTCAACCTCACCCACACTCACCCACCTACCCTCAACCTCACCTACACGGCCGCACTCACCCACACTCACCCACCCACCCTCAACCTCACCTACACGGCCGCACTCAATCACCCACACTCACCCACCCACCCTCAACCTCACCCATCCTCAACCTCACCCAACCACCCTCAACCTCACCTACACGGCCGCACTGAACCACACTCACCCACCCGCCAAGCCCAAAGTTCAGGGTGGTAAGATGTTGTGCGGCAGGTGCAGATGCGGAGCACTGCATGAGCACTGACGATACTTATACAAATTATAGTATATACTTAGTCAAATTATAGTATATACTTGGTCAAATTATACTACTGTAAGGCAGGCGGGAGAAAATAAACTGTAACAAGTGAGCTGAGCAGCAACACCAACAACACCAACCACAACACCAACAACAATAACAACTACAACAACACGTTGCCTTTTTGATGTGACCAACTATCTAGCACTCTGCTACAATGTGGCCGTCCCGGGACTTCACCTACGTACTTCATACTCTCACCTCACCACTGTCTTTGTGCAGCAGCAGCACCTCCTCCAACACTAGCACCACCACCACCACCAGCAATATTGATTGGTCGAGGCTGAGCAAGTCTCTTCAGCCTATTTCACTCTTTGGCTACCTCTGGACTGTAACCCACGTACTTCATACTACTCCCACCTTGACAATGTTGTTGTTGTGCGGCAGCAGCAGCACCACCACCACTGCCTCCAACGCTAGCAGTCCACCACCACCAACAACAACATTGATTTGTCGAGGCTGGGCAAGGCCCTTCAGCCCATTCTTTGTCTAACATCCTCGCCTTGCTACTGCTGTCATGCAGGTCCCTAGCCTCTTGCCAACTTCAGACGCGGGAAATGGTGGGATACGCGGAGAGATACTACGAATGGGTTCGCCGCTTGCGACGCCAACGCCGCGCTATCTTCATCTTTAACATGTTAGCAGCACTAGGCTCACGTGACGATCCTGATCCCCTCCCTTCCCCTATCATGACCTCATCTAACACTCTGGTGGATCAACTCCATGAGCTGTAGTTTCATTGTCGAAATGTTCGCAGGACTAGACTTGAGTGACGAGCCTGACCTCTCCCTTCCCCTATCGTGATCTCATCCAACATTCTGGCAAATCAACTCCATGAGCTGTAGTTTCATTGTCGACATGTTATCAGCATTAGGCTCACGTGACAAGCCTGGTCCCCTTCCTTCCCCTACCATGATCTCATCTAACACTCTGCTGGATCAACTCCATGAGCTGTAGTTTCATTGTCGACATGTTAGCAGCACTAGGCTCACGTGACGAGCCTGATCCCCTCCCTTCCCCTATCATTATCTTATCTAACACTCAGGTGGCTCAACTTCCTGAGAGAATGGGACTGCTAGCTGGCTTTACCCAGCTGTAGGCTGTAGGCTGCCATCTCACTCAGGTGGCTCAACTTCCTGAGTGAATGGGAGTGCTAGCTGGCTTTGCCCAGCTGTAGGCTGTAGGCTGCCATCTCACTCAGGTGGCTCAACTTCCTGAGAGAATGGGATTGCTAGCTGGCTTTGCCCAGCTGTAGGCTCTAGGCTGCCATCTCACTCAGGTGGCTCAACTCCCTGAGAGAATGGGACTGCTAGCTGGCTTGGCCCAGCTGTAGGCTGTAGGCTGCCATCTTACTCAGGTGGATCAATTCACTGAGTGAGATGGGAGTGCTAGCTGGCTTGGCCCAGCTGTAGGCTGCCATCTCACTCAGATGGCTCAACTCCCTGAGTTAATCTACGTATGCATCAATGCATATGTAGATGTACATTTGGCATATATGCAGGTTTAGATGTATATTGGGCATCCATGTATATATAGATGTACATTTGGCATTCATGTAGATCGTTCTTATTCTTTTATATTTATTTTCTCAGCGGGCCATGTTTAGTGGAAGCCGTTTATACCCACAGTGTATACACAGATGTATTTGTTTGCTTATATTGCTTAGCCCAGGTGGTGTTTAGGACACTCCAGGCTTCACCTAGCTTGCCATGCATCTATCAAGCTCGTATTTGTTTCCATGGGTAGATCCCAGCTGGTCGTTTGGCACGTCCTTGTGTACAAATGTGGCATCCACGTAGAATAGCGTGCATTCTTTTACAATTATAGCTTTGCGCAGGTAGTGTTTACTTGACCCCCGGCTTCACCTGGCTTGGCAACGTGCCATGCATCTAGACAAGCTTGTATTTGTTTCCATGTGTAGCTTAGTGCAGGCAGTGTTTGTGTCTGGGTGACCTCCATCTTTACCTAGCTTCAGAATCTGGCACCCATGCAGGTATCTCTTATTCTTTTACTCTTATAGTTCAGCGCTGTTGGTGTTTAGGTTAGCTCCAGCTTACCACAAGTGGGATAGGCCGTTCATGTGATAAAGATATGGTAGATCCCGGCTGGTCGTTTGGCACGTCCTTGTGTACAAATGTGGCATCCACGTAGAATAGCGTGCATTCTTTTACAATTATAGCTTTGCGCAGGTAGTGTTTAGGTGACCCCCGGCTTCACCTGGCTTGGCAACGTGCCATGCATCTATCAAGCTTGTATTTGTTTCCATGTGTAGCTTAGTGCAGGCAGTGTTTGTGTCTGGGTGACCTCCATCTTTACCTAGCTTCAGAATCTGGCACCCATGCAGGTATTTCTTATTCTTTTACTCTTATAGTTTAGCGCTGGTGGTGTTTAGGTGACCCCCGGCTTCACCTATACACCACCTGTGTGCTTGATAACGTGGCAGGCGTACAGAGAGACCTTATTTGTTTCCATTTATGGTATAGCGTAGGTAGTGTCTAGGTAACCTCCAGCTTTACCTAGTTTCAGAATGTGGCACGCACGCAGGTATCTCTTATTCTTTCACACTTATAGTTTAGTGCAGGTGGTGTTTAGGTTAGCTCCAGCTTACCGCAAGTGGGATAGGCCATTCAGGTAATCAAGATATGGTAGATCCCGGCTGGTCGTTTGGCATGTCCTTGAGTACAATGTGGCATCCACGTAGAATAGCTCGCATTATTTTACAATTATAGCTTTGCGCAGGTCGTGTTTAGGTGACCCCCGGCTTCACCTGGCTTGGCAACGTGCCATGCATCTAGACAAGCTTGTATTTGCTCCCATGTGTAGCTTAGTGCAGGTAGTGTATGTGGCTATGTTACCTCCAGCTCTACCTAGCTTCAGAATCTGGCACCCACGCAGGTATCTCTTATTCTTTTACACTTCTAGCTTTGCGCAGGTGGTGTTTAGGTGACCCCCGGCTTCACCTATACACCACCTGTGTGCTTGATAACCTGGCAGGCGTACAGAGAGCCCTTATTTGTTTCCATGTATGGTATAGCGTAGGTAGTGTCTAGGTAACCTCCAGCTTCACCTAGCTTCAGAATGTGGCACACATACAGGTATCTCTTATTCTTTTACACTAATAGTTTAGTGCAGGCGGTGTTTAGGTTAGCTCCAACGAACCGCATGTGGCATAGGCCGTTCAGGTGATCAAGATATGGTAGATCCCGGCTGGTTTGACACGTTCTTGTGTACAAGTGTGGCATCCACGTAGAATAGCTTGCCTTCTTTTACATGTATAGCTTTGCGCAGGTCGTGTTTAGGTGACCCCCAGCTTCACCTGTACACCACCTGTGTGCTTGATTACCTGGCAGGCATTTAGAGATCCCTTATTTATTTCCATGTACCGGTATAGCGTAGGTTGTTTCTAGGCTCCCCCCGGCTTATCCTAACTTGGGAGTCTGGCAGGCATATAGAGGACCTTTATTCTTTTCCATGTATGGTTTAGCGCAGGTGATGTTTAGGTTACCGCTTACCGCTCCAGCTTACCGCATGTGTAGATATAGGTTTACACAGCCTTGAAAAAAGTTCGATTCAGTCAGTCAGTCAGTCTGCCAGTCAGTCTCACCCCAACCCAACCCACCCTCTAGCTTTGTCATGCCACAGTGCAGGTGACCAAGAGATTGTTGGTCCCAGGATGACCTTGCACACGTCTTTGTACATGGGGTTGCAATGTTCTATCCACGCAGAATATGTCATATTCTGTACCATTTATTAGCTTACCGCAGCGTTTTAGCAATTATTGTTTATACCGTGTATATTCTGTTCAAGTCACTCCACTCCCTTTCTTTTCTGTTTCAGAAGCACTGTCAGCAGGAGTCGCATTTAGGTGTTTGTGTTAGATTACACGGTCCATCCAGCCTGCCACCACCACTACCATTGATGCCAGCCTGATGCCTGCCACCATCACCACCATTGATGTTTATGTTTGATTACATGGTCCATCAGCCTTGAGGCTGTCCACCATCTGCCAACAGTGCAAACATGAGTAGTGCACTCACTACCTTTTGGTGGTTGGCCCCAGTGCAAGCAAATTGGCTGGCCCCCTCAACATCATGCCTCGTAATAAGGTGTACCATTTGTGTATATACAAACCATAGCAGCACACTATAAGCACAGTCAGCAGGAGTTGTAATTCACATTTTTAGTCAAACGCATGGGTCACATATCCCATTTTTCTGTAAGGTTCATGCAGCAACAGTTGTGTAATAAAAGTTGCAACACAAGCCTGAATTCAGGATTGTGAAGTGGCACGGTATAGGGCTGAGTAGATGCCGGCAGATATGATATGATACCATACAAATATGATGCAGATATAGTAGATGCAGATATGATATGATACCATACAAATAGCGCACTATGTATGTATTGATCCTGCCTTTGACGGCTCATGTAACAATATTCCAGCTTCATATCTAACTGCCATATATTCAACTATGGCCTGTAAATGGCAATGTAATGTAAGATGTAATGGAAAACTTATATCTTGCTCACTGGTTTGTATATGATATCCCATGTATGTATCTATGTATGCATGATACAGTCCAGGGGTAGGCCAAATAGGCGATAGGGACTTGCCCAACAGTATAGGAAGGGCATAAGAAGAAAAAGCACTGACGAAAAAGCACTCCCATGTACCGTATGCGCCTTAAGTATTGGCAAATGGTTTGGCAAACGACCCTTTCCCAAAACGGATTAGGGAATCAGCTTGAGACCACTCCAGGTGGTTGGCCTTTGCCAAGTTACAGTTACTATGGTACTCTGTCCACTAAGCCCTAGCAGATTAATTGTTCCTCATTTGAATTGCTACATGGTTTTCTTTTCAGCAAGCTTGGGCAGACTACTTTGTAAACATGTATTTGCCCTAGAACTTAATTACATGGCTCCAGCCGGCAATTTGTATGGCTGGAGCCATGTACCGGTCTGGCTACTAAGCCCTAGCAAGTTGAATGCTCCTGGTTTGAATTGTTACATGCTTTTACAGCAAGCTTGGGCAGACAACTTGGTGAACATGTAACAAGAAAATGTAACAATTACATACGACCCTTTGCCAACTGGATTTCAAAGCCTTAGACCCTTTTGCCAAGTTAGTTTTGCCATGCCTTTCTGAGACCCACTTTTAGGGGGAAAATGACATTTGCCAATACTTAATCTTGCCAATACTTAAGGCGCATACAGTAACAACAAATCCTCGTTATCCCGTTTGGTTCCAACCAGGGTACTGCAAAGCGCGCGTGGCAGCGCAATGTTGCGCACGCTTTTTGAGCCCCGCTGCGCATTTCGCGCGGCTCATGTAACAATATTTCAGCTTCATATCTATAGGCCATATACGGTATTCAAGTATGGCCTGTATATGGCAATGTAATGCAAGATGTAATGGAAAACTTATTTCTTGCTCACTGGTTGGTCGCCCTCCTTAGGGGGACAGACCTTTGCGATACTTAAGCGATATCGTGCTGTTTTTCAAATCTGCACATCTTCAAATTTCCCAAGAACGCCGGTCAAAATTGCCGGTTAATCTGACTGAAATCTTTCCGACTCGTGTTCGGTTCCCGTCGGGGGCGGATTACCTCTGAGGGCAATTTTTCGCGTACGTATCTCAGGGTTACGGACTGTGGACGCGGCGTTTTCATTTGTCGTTTCCCTCCTGTCCTGTGGACTCAGTCTAGGGACCTGGAGCATGTCTACGATTTCCCCTTGAAGAATTCGCTTCTTCGTGACTCTCGTAGCTCATTACATCAGCGCATTGTGCTTGACAAGGAAATCTGCTCTTCCGCACTAGTTCCTGCAGGTTGCGAAGTAGCAACTGTAGCCTCGGGAGTTGCTGCACCTGCCTCCATGGAACTTCGGGAAGTCAGTGAGCTAATAAGTTCATTAGCCTTACAGGCCACCAAGTTGAATAATAATGCCATGCCATGCTACATTGATTCTTGACCCTCCCAATATTAAATTTAACGGATAAGTAAGCAACTGCTTGTGCATCCATCACCAAGGAGGCTGCCACTGCTGCTTGACGAACATTACAACGCAACCGACCTCCAGGGGACCCGCGAGGGCCCCCTACTATGTGTATATGATGTCCAGTGCAACAATAAATCCTCTTTATGCCGCTTGGTTCCAACCAGGGTTCTACAAAGCGAGTGCGGCAGCGCAACGTTTTGAGCCCCACTGCGCATTTCGCACAGGTTTTCCAACCCCCTGTGGGCGCAGAGCGCAGTTTTTGCGCTTTCTTCTCTGCAATGCGCTGACCAATTTGACGTTTGTGCGCTTTAAGCGCTGACCAATTTGTAGTACCCTGGTTCCAACTGCACCAACTAATGTCACCAGATTTCACTGCCCCTGACGGCTGTGGCTGACAATATATCAGCTTCACAATCATCGATGTTGACATTTTCCTGATAAAAAAAACTTAACTTCCTAAGAAGGCGAACAGCCAAATTGCTGGCTGAAGCTATGAAACCAAGTTCAAGTTCAAATTTACAAGTATCGATTGTTAATCACAAGAGAGCCCTAAAACTGTTTGAGCTCTGAAACTAAAATTGATGATGTAATAGTTTTTTGGCCAAAAAACTATGGACTAAAAACTATGTATGGACCAAAAACTATGTATGTGCAGCCTGAGACCAAATTCGCACAGGCCAATATATGGAGCCAGATTCGACCTGACTCGACCTTGGGCATGAGGCAATGCTAAACGATTCCACCAAATATGAACCTGATTTCCCAATCTGAGAGAGAAAATTTCTCTACGTTCCCTGATGTACAATGGAGAAGAAGCTTTAGGGTTTGAGCCATGAGGGTTTTATCGTAAATGCTCGTGGTTGCAGCTTTCTGGTTGTGGGCATTGTGGTGGTGGGGAGGGTGATGAAGGTGAAGGTGGCAGCAGGACAATAATAGGCTTAGGAAGGTACTTTTTTGTGTGCGTATACTTGATTGTCAGTGCTCCATGCCCAGGTTTGGGTTTGAAGGAGATGTATAGGTCACTTCTAGGGTTTGGGGTTTGAGCCATTATGGTTCAATCGTAAATACTTGTGGTTGAAGCTTTCTGGTTGCGGGGATTGTGGTGGTGATGGGGATGGTGGTGGTGGTGGTGGTGGTGAAGGTGATGGTACCAGCACAGCAGGAAGATAATAGGCACAGGACGGTACAGTAGCAGCGAGTGGCTACAGCACTGGACAAGGCTGGGACGGGCGTACAACACATCAAGTACAAGCGCGAGCGCCACGTCACCAAGCGCCTCGGAGATAATGTGCGCAATTTCGCTAAGGTCGACTTCCTCGTCGAACTGCATGGCACGGAGCTGCAACTTTAGGTCGACGAAGATCAGCACCAGGACGTATACGGCCTATGTGTCACGTATGGCGATGGTTGCCTAGTCGTCGATAGTGGATGGGTGTGCAAAACCGATTAGGATGCAATCCGGACAAGTTTGCAGTGGACGGCGTACGTAAAACGCATATATATGTCGTGACGCGAAGCTTTCGATCGCGACTTTTAGACACTCCGCACCGCGCTCCCTGCACCTCACATGTACGCATATCTTGGGAATGCAGGACAACATTTCCCATACCCTGTCCAGGTCATCACTATTCCCACATGACTTCACTCCTACGCACATGAGCTACATTTCCCTCGAAGCTACGAACCAAAGGCAGGTTGTGTAGGACGCCACTATCCACCTTGCTTGTCACTTCCTTCAAGCCATAGATGCATATCTTGCTTACCTGTCGCTGACGTCCTTTCGCGCCTTTCGGAGCCACGCCAAGCTTCCTTCCCATCCTACTCTCCTGCCTACCCCTCCTACCCTCACTCCTCCTCCTCATCCCCTTTTCCCTCCCCCTCCAACCCTCTTGGAGCCTTCCGTATCCCCTACCTCTTTCCTTCCCACTTTCACCACCCTCCTAATTCCCATCCTCCCCCCACCCCCTCTCTCGTCCCTCTCTCTTACGAGACCTGTGTTCTCGCTATGGGCTCTTAGCGTCGCCTTTCTTTTACTCCTCCTCCCTTTCTCTCTCTATCTGTCTCGCTCTTCCTTTTCAGCTTCCAGCATCTGTATTTCGGTTTCAGTTCTGGTAGTAAGCTCGTTGGCCACGATGATGGCCACCAGCGATGACCCCTCGCGCACATCGTTCGCACAGTCACTACGGGGGTACTCAAACATAGCGCCTACCGACACCGTAGCAGTAGAAAAGATGGAGCGAGAGTACTCCACGGCTCGAATACAGCGGAAGGTACGTTCGGGTTGGGCACACTATGTACAACATAAGTACAGCAAGCTGCATGCATGTGCAACCCACATGGTATATGCACTCCATGTACACCATGGAAGTACACCAAGCTACATGCATGTGCTTTCTGGCAGGAAAGCTGTAATATAATAATGCAGTACAAGGTAGGTTAAGGTTGGGTTTCATGGGGTTGAAAGAGATAATGGGGATGAAAATGTTGGGGTTATAGTAATTGGACATAATACGGGCTGAGGAGAGCCATCGTAGTGGATTTCATCGAAGATCTCGTCGTCTAAACGTGTGATATTTGGAGGGATGGGTCAAAAACTTAAAACATCGCTTCCTTTCTTTCTCAATTACGCTGTCTGGCTAGGAAGAGGAGGACTGTTAAGCTACCTACTGCACACCCCAAGAATGTCAAAACATGCAATGTCCAGCCCCCCTTTCCATGGATCTTCTACACGCCTTACTTACTTGTTGGGTTGTCAAATATGATATCGTATAGATATATCATGTGATATCGTCAATATATTCTACATATATATCGTATGATATAACGACGATATCATATTATGTATCGTATGATATATCGACGATATCATATGATATATCGTATGATATTGAACGACATGACACACTTTTGTACGATATTGCGATGGGGGGGGGGGGGGGGGGGGGGGGGGGGGGGGGCAGAAAGACAGATTTTGACCGCATCATCAAAACGGTTTCCGATTCAGATGGGATATATAATTGTGGAAGTTTCAGACAAAAATATAGGGTAATTATAGTTGTTAAAAAGTGTTTGCCCCCTCCCCTCCCCCCCCCCCCCCCCCCCCCCCCCCCTATCCATTCAAAATATTTTTGCATACTCTATCCAACTACGCTCTTACATCTTCCAAGGGTTTGCCCAAATGTGATATATAGCCAAGTTAAGATTTTGTCAACGTTTGGGGACCTGTAACTTTGCGGACGTCTAACTTCCTGTCCAACTTTATTTTGGGTGATCAAAAAAATGTCATCGGATATAACGCGGAGTGTAGAGTGGACCTGTTATTTCCTGTCCAACATTATGTTGGGTAAAACAAATTGCCATCGGATATACGGAGGATTATATTACGAGGAGTGTAGAGTGGACCTCTTACTTCCTGTCCAACAGTATTTAGGGTAAAACAAATTGCCATCGGATATTGCAGGGAGGATTATATTACGAGGAGTGTAGAGTGGACCTCTTACTTCTTGTCCAACTTTATTTTGGGGAAAACAAATTGCCATCGGATATTACGGGGAGGATTATATTACAGGGAGCGGAGTGTGGACCTCTTACTTCCTGTCCAAATTTATTTTGGGTAAAACAAATTGCCATCGGATAAACAGAGGATTATATTACGAGGAGTGCTGAGTGGACCTCTTACTTCTTGTTCAACTTTAATTTGGGTAAAACAAATCGCCATCAGATATAACAAGGATTATATTATGAGGAGTGTAGAGTTGACCTCTTACTTCTTGTCCAACTTTTTTGGGGGAAACACAAATTGCCATCGGATATTGCAGGGAGGATTATATTACAGGGAGCGGAGAGTGGACTTCTTACGTCCTGTTCAACTTTATTTTGGGCAAAACAAATTGCCGTCCAATATACGGAGGATTATTTTACGGGGAGTGGGAGAGTGGACCTCTTACATCCTGTCCAACTTATTTTGGGTAAAAAAAACATGTCATCGGATCCTGAGCAAGGATTTTTATTTCCGCCATATATAGCGATCGCTAGTTTTGACCCCGTTTTAGCAAAAATATCGGTATAAAAAAAGCAAACAAATAAAGTTTTATTTTTATTTTTGCCCTCAATTGCACTAAAAAGTTACAAAAAGCTACAGAAAGCACTAAAACGCTGTCCCTGGAGGAGCCCTGAAACCATAAAGCTAGATGAAACACACTTTCAGATTTGAAAAGATAATCACTGATCCTGAGGCTGAGCTCTATAGAAAGCGTTGAAGTGGTACAGGAGGAAAGGTAATGATAACGCCTGGTGGGGCGTGGTATTAAGGGAGCCCGTCGTACGAGTTTGGGGAGCGGTCTCCTACCTCAACTGGACAAGCTACCACCGCGGTAGACGACGACCTGCAACGCCAAGAGCGACTGAAGGGGGAGTCAAACCCCTGACTCTTCATTCTTTAGCAATCTGGTCTTCCACTAGACCATTGCAAATCACTGAAAGAGGCTCACGGTACAGGAGGAACTTATCAGGGATGTTTTTTCAAATCTGAAAGTGGGTTGTTTTCTAGCTTCATGGTTCTAGGCCTCCTCCAGGAACAGCGTTTTTACAGCTTCTAATAGCTTTTTAGGGCCATTTAGGGCAAAAACATTGTTTTATTACTATTATTTATTAAAGCGGCCATTTGGGCCAAAACGGGGTCATTAGTCGCGGAAAACAAAATCCTTCATAGTTATTTTCCTGCCCCCCCACCCCCACCCCACCCACCCACCCCCACCCCCACCTCCCACCCCCACCCCCACCCCCCACCCCCACCCCCACCCACCCACCCACCCCACACTCACTTGCGATTTTCGCATGATATATCGCCCTATACCAAATATATCAAATAATAACAAACATAATATATAGATAATCTTGGGTACCAGTATCAGGGTTTTTCTTTTCTGGTACTTGCAGCAGCAAATAGGCAGACTGGCTGGCTAGGCTGGCTAGGCTGGCATGCTACCCAGCCAAACCTATGACATCATAGTACATCTGGAATTTCTCTGATGGTTAGTGGTAACATACACACAACCAGGCCATGGCTTTCCTTTTATGGTACTAGCAACCGCATCTAGGCAGCTTTCCTCGCTTGCTGACCAGCCAAACCTATTACAACATAGCACATCTGCTTTTATTTTCAGCTGCCAGCAGCAGCTTCTAGGCAGCTCCCCCCCCGCTTGCTACCCAGCCAAACCTATAACAGCATAGCGCATTTGGAATTTCCCTGATTGTAACTGGTGACATGCACACAACAAGGCTATGGCTTTCCTTTTGTGGTACAAGCAACCGCATCTAGGCAGCTCCCCTCGCTTGCTAACCAGCAAAACCTATAACAACATATAGTGCATATGGATTGTCTCTGCTGGTAATATGCTCACAACAAGGACATGGCTCTCCTTTTCAGGTACTAGCAACCGCATCTAGGCAGCTCCGCTGGCTTGACACCCATCCAAACCTATTACAACATAGCACATCTGCTTTTATTTTTAGCTACCAGCAGCAGTTTTAGGCAGCTGCGCTGGCTTGCCACCCATCCAAACCTGTAGCAACATAGCACATCTGCTTTTATTTTCAGTTACCAGCAGCTGCTTCTAGGCAGCTCCCCTGGCTTGCCACCCAGTCAAACCTATCACAACAAAGCACATCTGCTTTTTTTTTTAGCTACCAGCAGCAGCTTCTAGGCAGCTGCCCTTGCTTGCTACCCAGCTAAACCTATAGCAACATAGCACATCTGCACATTTTATTTTCAGCCTCCAGCAGCAGTTTTAGGTAGCTCCCCTGGCTTTCTCCCCAGCAAAACCTATAACAACATAGCGCATCTGCTTTTATTTTCAGCTACCAGCAGCAGCTTCTAGGCAGCTCCCCTGGCTTGCCACCAAGCCAAACCTATAACAACACAGCGCATCCGGAGTGCCTCTGATATTAGTGAAAACATGCACACAACACTACCATGGCTTTTCTTTACAGGTTCTAGCAACCACATCTAGGCAGCTCCGCTGGCTTGCTACCCAGCCAAACCAATAACAGCATGGGTTTTATAGCGCATCTGGAGTGTCTCTGCTGGTCAGTGGTTACATGCACACAACAAGGGCATGGCTTTTATTGTCTGGTACTTTCAGCAGCATCTAGGCAGCTCTGCTGGCTTGCTACCCAGCCAAACCTATAACAGCATAGGTTTTATAGCGCATCTGGAATGTCTCTGCTGGTCAGTGGTTACATGCACACAACAAGGGCATGGCTTTTATTGTCTGGTACTTTCAGCAGCATCTAGGCAGCTCTGCTGGCTTGCTACCCAGCCAAACCTATAACAGCATAGGTTTTATAGCGCATCTGGAATGTCTCTGCTGGTCAGTGGTTACATGCACACAACAAGGGCATGGCTTTTATTGTCTGGTACTTTCAGCAGCATCTAGGCAGCTCTGCTGGCTTGCTACCCAGCCAAACCTATAACAGCATAGGTTTTATAGCGCATCTGGAATGTCTCTGATGGTCAGTGGTTACATGCACACAACAATGGCATGGCTTTTATTGTCTGGTACTTTCAGCAGCATCTAGGCAGCTCTGCTGGCTTGCTACCCAGCCAAACCTATAACAGCATAGGTTTTATAGCGCATCTGGAATGTCTCTGATGGTCAGTGGTTACATGCACACAACAAGGGCATGGCTTTTATTGTCTGGTACTTTCAGCAGCATCTAGGCAGCTCTGCTGGCTTGCTACCCAGCCAAACCTATAACAGCATAGGTTTTATAGCGCATCTGGAATGTCTCTGATGGTCAGTGGTTACATGCACACAACAAGGGCATGGCTTTTATTGTCTGGTACTTTCAGCAGCATCTAGGCAGCTCTGCTGGCTTGCTACCCAGCCAAACCTATAACAGCATAGGTTTTATAGCGCATCTGGAGTGTCTCTGCTGGTCAGTGGTTACATGCACACAACAATACCATGGCTTTTCTTTACAGGTACTAGCAACTGCATCTAGGCAGCTCTGCTGGCTTGCTATCCAGCCAAACCTATAACAGCATAGGTTTTATAGCGCATCTGGAATGTCTCTGCTGGTCAGTGGTTACATGCACACAACAAGGGCATGGCTTTTATTGTCTGGTACTTTCAGCAGCATCTAGGCAGCTCTGCTGGCTTGCTACCCAGCCAAACCTATAACAGCATAGGTTTTATAGCGCATCTGGAATGTCTCTGATGGTCAGTGGTTACATGCACACAACAATACCATGGCTTTTCTTTACAGGTACTAGAAACTGCATCTAGGCAGCTCTGCTGGCTTGCTATCCAGCCAAACCTATAACAGCATAGGTTTTATAGCGCATCTGGAGTGTCTCTTCTGGTCAGTGGTTACATGCACACAACAAGGGCATGGCTTTTATTGTCTGGTACTTTCAGCAGCATCTAGGCAGCTCTGCTGGCTTGCTACCCAGCCAAACCTATAACAGCATAGGTTTTATAGCGCGTCTGGAAGTCTCTGATGGTCAGTGGTTACATGCACACAACACTACCATGAATTTTCTTTACAGGTACTAGCAACCGCATCTAGGCAGCTCCGCTGGCTTGCTACCCAGCCAAACCTATAACAGCATAGGTTTTATAGCGCATCTGGAGTGTCTCTGCTGGTCAGTGGTTACATGCACACAACAAGGGCATGGCTTTTATTTTCTGGTACTTTCAGCAGCATCTAGGCAGCTCTGCTGGCTTGCTACCCAGCCAAACCTATAACAGCATAGGTTTTATAACGCACCTGGAGTGTCTCTGATGGTCAGTGGTTACATGCACACAACAATACCATGGCTTTTCTTTACAGGTACTAGCAACCGCATCTAGGCAGCTCTGCTGGCTTGCTACCCAGCCAAACCTATAACAGCATAGGTTTTATAGCGCATCTGGAGTGTCTCTGCTGGTCAGTGGTTACATGCACACAACAATACCATGGCTTTTATTGTCTGGTACTTTCAGCAGCATCTAGGCAGCTCTGCTGGCTTGCTACCCAGCCAAACCTATAACAGCATAGGTTTTATAACGCATCTGGAGTGTCTCTGCTGGTCAGTGGTTACATGCACACAACACTACCATGGCTTTTCTTTACATGTACTAGCAACTGCATCTAGGCAGCTCTGCTGGCTTGCTACCCAGCCAAACCTACAACAGCATAGGTTTTATAGCGCATCTGGAGTGTCTCTGATGGTCAGTGGTTACATGCACACAACAAGGGCATGGCTTTTATTGTCTGGTACTTTCAGCAGCATCTAGGCAGCTCTGCTGGCTTTCTACCCAGCCAATAAGGTTTATATAGTGCATCTGGAATATATACGATGGTAAGTGGTAACGTGCACACAGCAAGGCCATGGATGTTTTTCAGCAACGAGCAGCAGCATGTAGGCAGCTGCCCTGGCTTGCCACCCAGCCAAACCTATAACAACATACCGCATCCAGATTGTTTCTGATGGTTGTTGGTAACATGCACACAACAAGGACATGGCTCTCCTTTTCAGTGACGGGCAGCAGTTTCTAGGCAGCTCCGCTGGCCTGCTACCCAGCCAAACCTATAACAACATACCGCATCTAGATTGTTTCTGATGGTTGTTGGTAACATGCACACAACAAGGACATGGCTCTCCTTTTCAGTGACGGGCAGCAGTTTCTAGGCAGCTCCGCTGGCCTGCTACCCAGCCAAACCTATAACAACATACCGCATCTAGATTGTTTCTGATGGTTGTTGGTAACATGCACACAACAAGGACATGGCTCTCCTTTTCAGTGACGGGCAGCAGTTTCTAGGCAGCTTCGCTGGCCTGCTACCCAGCCAAACCTATAACAACATACCGCATCTAGATTGTTTCTGATGGTTGTTGGTAACATGCACACAACAAGGACATGGCTCTCCTTTTCAGTGACGGGCAGCAGTTTCTAGGCAGCTCCGCTGGCCTGCTACCCAGCCAAACCTATAACAACATACCGCATCTAGATTGTTTCTGATGGTTGTTGGTAACATGCACACAACAAGGACATGGCTCTCCTTTTCAGTGACGGGCAGCAGTTTCTAAGCAGCTCCGCTGGCCTGCTACCCAGCCAAACCTATAACAACATAGTGCATCTTGGGGATGTGGAGGTATCTAAAACGAACAAAATGCAATTCAAATTCAAATCGCATCTCAATGAAGCACAGGCGGAGATAGCTAAAATGTACAACACGCTTTATATCACAGCTCGATGAAACACATGTGGAGACATCTAAAATGTAAAATGTACCAAATGCTTCATATCGTAGCTCGATGAAACACTAGTAGAAACATCTAAAATGTTCAATGTACCAAATGCTTCATATCGTAGCTCGATGAAACACTAGTAGAAACATCCAACATGTTCAATGTACCAAATGCTTCATATCGTAGCTCGATAAAGCACATGTGGAGATATCTAAAATGTCCAACACGCTTCATCATTCATCTGCCTTGTCGCAGCTCGATGAAACCCATGTGGAGATATCTAAAATGGACAAAATACTTCATATCGCAGCTCGATGAAGCACACGTGGAGATATCTAAAATATACAACACGCCTCATCATTCATCTGCCTTATCGAAGCTGGATAAACACATGTGGAGATATAAAATGAACAAAATGCTTTATATTGCAGCTTGATGAAACACACGTGGTGATACATAAAATACACAACACGCTTCATCATTCATCTGCCTTATCGAAGCTCGATGAAACCCATGTGGAGATATAAAATGAACAGAGTGCTTTATATTGCAGCTGGATAAAGCACATGTGGAGACATCTAAAATGTACAACACGCTTCATCATTCATCTGCCTTGTCAAACCTCGATGAAATCCTTGTGGAGATATCAAAAATGTCCAAAATGCTTCACATATTTGTCTGCCTTATCGCATATAAATCATTTTTGCCTGCCTTATCGCAGCTCGATGAAACCAATGTGAAGATATCTAAAATGTCCAAAATGCTTCACATATTTGCCTGCCTTATCGCAGCAGGTGAAACCCATGTGGAGATATCTCATATGTACGACAACGCTTAACTTATTCTCCTGCCTTATTGCATATTTATCATATTTATCATACATCTTGCCTTGTTGCATATTTATCATATGTATCATATTTATCATACTTCTTGCCTTGTTGCATATTGATCATATTTATCATACTTCTTGCCTTATTGCATATTTATCATATTGATCATACTTCTTGCCTTATTGCATATTGATCATATTTATCATACTTCTTGCCTTATTGCATATTTATCATATTTATCATACTTCTTGCCATATTGCATATTTATCATATTTATCATATTTATCATACTTCTTGCCTTATTGCATATTTATCATATTTATCATACTTCTTGCCTTATTGCATATTTATCATATTTATCATACTTCTTGCCTTATTGCATATTTATCATATTTATCATACTTCTTGCCTTATTGCATATTTATCATATTTATCATACTTCTTGCCTTATTGCATATTTATCATATTTATCATACTTCTTGCCTTGTTGCATATTTATCATATTTATCATACTTCTTGCCTTATTGCATATTTATCATATTTATCATACTTCTTGCCTTGTTGCATATTTATCATATGTATCATATTTATCATACTTCTTGCCTTGTTGCATATTTATCAAATGTATCATATTTATCATACTTCTTGCCTTATTGCATATTTATCATATTTATCATACTTCTTGCCTTGTTGCATATTTATCAAATGTATCATATTTATCATACTTCTTGCCTTGTTGCATATTTATCATATTTATCATATTTATCATATTTATCATATTTATCATATTTATCATACTTCTTGCCTTCTTGCATATTTATCATATGTATCATATTTATCATACTTCTTGCCTTGCATATTTATCATATTTATCATATGTATTGCCTTGTTGCAGCTCCATGAAACCCTTGTGGAGACATCTGAAATGTTAAATGTACAACACGCCTTATATCGCAGCTCAATGAAGGACATGCGGACATATATAAAATATTAAATGAACAAAATGTTTCCTATCGCAGCTTGACGATGCACACATGAGGCGCTATCTAAAATGTATAAAACGCTTGACTTATTCTTCTTCACGCGGAGGTATCTATTACGCACAGCATGCTTCATATCACAGCACGATGAAGCACACATGAGGCGCTATCTAAAATGTATAAAACGCTTGACTTATTCTTCTTGCCTTATTGCAGCTCGATGAAGCACATGTAAAGATACCTAACATTTACAGAATGCCTTATATCGCAGCTCGATGAAGGTCGTGTGGAGATATCTAAAATGTTGAATGTACCAAATAATTTATGTCGCAGCTCGATGAAGCACATGAGGCGCTATCTAAAATGTACAACAGGCTTCACATATTTTCCTGCTTCATCGCATATAGGCATAAACTCTAAACCCTAAACCCTAAGCCCTAAACCGTAAACCATATCATATGTGCCTGCCTTATCACAGCTTGATGAAACCCATGTGGAGATATCTGAACTGTACAACACGCTTCATCATTTGGAGAAGAATTACTTGAAAGCCTCCGAGGTACCCGACGGAGGGGCATCCATGATGGTCCAGGCTGTCAAGGTGGGTAGAATTTGAATTTGAATTTTAATTACTTGAAAGCCTCCGAGGTACCCGACGGAGGGGCATCCATGATGGTCCAGGCTGTCAAGGTGGGTAGAATTTGAATTTGAATTTTAATTACTTGAAAGCCTCCGAGGTAACCGACGGAGGGGCATCCATGATGGTCCAGGCTGTCAAGGTGGGTAGAATTTGAATTTGAATTTTAATTACTTAAAAGCCTCCGAGGTACCCGACGGAGGGGCATCCATGATGGTCCAGGCTGTCAAGGTGCGTAGAATTATAATTTAAATTTGAATACCTGGAAAGCCTCTGAGGTACCCGACGGAGGAGCCTCCATGATGGTCCAGGCTGTCAAGTTGAGTAGAATTAGAATTTGAATTTGAATTTCAACTAAGCAACCTTTTCTCCCCTTGCACCTTTCCTTATGCCCCACCGATACCCCAAGCTCTATTCCCCATGCCTCATGCCCCATTCTCTACAGATTAAGAACGTTAGAAGGGCAGAGGCCTCCCTTCTCAAGCATAAGAACGAGCACGAAGAGCTTCCATGCCCCTTGCCCCTTGGCCCTTGCCCTGACCCCAAGCTCCATGCCTCTTCCTTGCCCCTTGCCCCATCTTACTCCATGTACCATCCTTGCCCCTTGCCCCTTGCCCCATGCCCGGCCCTGACCCCAAGCTCCATGCCTCTTCCTTGCCCCTTGCACCATCTTACTCCATGTACCATCCTTGCCCCTTGCACCTTGCCCCATGCCCGGCCCTGACCCCAAGCTCCATGCCTCTTCCTTGCCCCTTGCCCCATCTTACTCCATGTACCATCCTTGCCCCTTGCACCTTGCCCCATGCCCGGCCCTGACCCCAAGCTCCATGCCTCTTCCTTGCCCCTTGCCCCATCTTACTCCATGTGCCATCCTTGCCCTTGCACTTGCCCATGCCCGGCCCTGACCCCAAGCTCCATGCCTCTTCCTTGCCCCTTGCCCCATCTTACTCCATGTACCATCCTTGCCCCTTGCACCTTGCCCCATGCCCGGCCCTGACCCCAAGCTCCATGCCTCTTCCTTGCCCCTTGCACCATCTTACCCCATGTACCATCCTTGCCCCCTGCCCCTTGCCTCGCCCATACCCCAAGCTCTAGGCCTCTTCCTTGCACCTTGCACCTTCCCCATCTTACCCCATGCACCATCTTACCCCATGTACCATCCTTGCACCTTGCACCTTGCCCCATGCCCGGCCCATACCCCAAGCTCTATGCCCCATGCCCCATAAACTATGCCCCTTGCCCCATCCGTCCCCATGCACCATCCTTGCACCTTGCACCTTGCACCTTCCCCATCTTACCCCATGCACCATCCTTGCCCCTTGCCCCGCCCATATCCCAAGCTCTATGCCCCATGCCCCATGCCTCATGCACCATTCTCTACAGATTAAGAACGTTAGAAGGGCAGAGGCCTCCCTCCTCAAGCGTCAGAACCAGCTTGAAGAGCGCCCCATGCCCCTTGCCCCTTGCCCTGCCTATACCCCAAGCTCTATGCCCCCTCCAAGCTCTATTCCCCATGCCTCATGCCCATTCTCTACAGATTAAGAACGTGAGAAGGGCTGAGGCTTCCTTCCTGAAGCGTAAGAACGAGCTCGAAGAGTGTCTGAATCCCCCATGCACCATGCTCCATGCACCATGCACCATGCACCATGCACCATCCTTGCCCCATGCCCCTAGCTTTATGCCCCATCTTACCCCAAGCCTCCTGCCCCATTCCCTACAGATTAAGAACGTGAGAAGGCAGAGGCCTCCCTCCTCAAGCTCAGAACCAGCTTGAAGCGCCCCATGCCCTTGACCTTGCCCTGCCTATACCCCAGCTCTATTGCCCCCATACCAAGCTCTGGTTCCCCATGCCTCATGCCCATTTCTACAGATTAAGACGTTAGAACAGGCAGAGGCTCTCTCTTCATGCATAAGAACGAGCTCGGAGAGCGTCCCATGCCCCTTGCCGCCTTGCCCTGCCTATACCCCAAGTTGCTCTATGCCCCATCCAATGCTTTCATAGGCCCCTGCCCATGCCTACAGATTAAGAACAGTTAGAAGAGCTGAGCCTCCCTCCTGAAGCGTAAGAACGAGCTCAAAAGAGCGTCTGAATCTTTCAATGCCCCATGCCCATGGCCCCATGCACCATCCCTTGCCCCACTGCACCATGCCCGGGGGGGCAATCTATATGCCTTATCTTTAACGCCCTGCCCTAGCCCCAATTCTCTGCGATTAAGAGTTAGAAAGGCAGGCCCTCCTCAAGCTTAAGAACGCGCTTCTGAAGAGTGTCTGAATCCCCCATGCCATAGCAGCCATTCCTTGCCCCAGTGCCCTCCATGCCCCAGCCTCACTAGCTTTATGCCCATATTCCCGAGCCCCCATCCACTCCCTACAGATTAAGAACGTTAGAAGAGCTGAGGCCCCTCCTGAGAGCGTAAGAACGAGCTGACGGTCTCTGATCCCCCATGCACATCCTTGCCCCAGCCCCATGCCCCAAACCTTTATGCCCATTTACCCTATGCCCCATTCCTACAGTATTAACACGTTTAGAAGGGGCAGAAGGCCTCCCTCTTCATGTAGACGAGCTCCAAGAGCGTACCATGCCCCTTGCCCCTTGCGCCTGCCCAACCCCAAGCTGTAGTGCCCCACTCTTAACCCCTGCCCCCTGCCTCATTCCCTACAGGATTAAACGTCTTGAGAAGGCAGAGGCCTCCTCCTGAGCGTAGAACGAGCTCGAGAAGAGCGTCTGAATCACGTGCAACATTCTGCTATCCTCCAGGAGGCAGACGCTGAAGGCGCTTCCCGCAAGCAGCAGAAAGAAGAAGCGTGCACGTGCTATCAATCTGCTGGCCATCATCGCTCGAGGGGGAGCGGACGCTTACGGTCCAGCTGGAGCATGGCTACTCAGCCTACTCAGAGCCTCGCCCAAAGTACAGACGATGGCCGCCTTAAGCCATGGACCTGGGAGGGGGATGCCACGCTACCACTGCTTGCTGAAGGAAGCGACTTCGGCGAAGGCCCGCGGGATTTGTTGCGTGGAGGCAGTATGAAATAGCTGTGACATGTACTCCACCTTCCCACTGCGCTTGTGAAGCTGCAGATGAGGCAGAAACGACGATTGCCTGCACATGAAGACCCTCATCCGGCCGACGGTACATGGTCGGTAGTTAGGTGGTGTGTGTGTGATGTGTGGGTGGGGGGGGGGGGGGGGGTTGGTGGCGTAGTTGGTTGTGGTTGTGGTAGTGGTGGACTGCAGCTGCAGAGAGGCAGAAAGGCGCACAAAAAGACCCTCATCGCCACGAGGTACATTAGGTGGTAGTGGTGTGGTATCGTTAGTGGTGGTGCAGCATTCGAGAGCAGAAAGAGGCCACACAGAAAGACCTCTCCGGCACAAGTACATGGTGGTAGTGTGGTTGTGGTTGTGGGGGGGTGGGGGGGGTTTTGCAGTTGGTTTGTAAAAAGAAAAAGGTAAAGGTAGTGGTGGTGCAGCTTGCAGAGACGGCAGAAGAGGCCGCCCAACAAACCTCATCCGGCGCACGAGTACATAAGTGTAGTGGTGTGTGGAGGCAAGTGGTGGTGATGTTGGTTTTGTGTGTGTGTGTCGTGGTAGTTTGGTGCGCATTCAGAGAGGCAGAAGAGGCCACACAGCAGGACCCTCATCCGGCAGGTACATGGGTTGGTGACCGTGTATGGGTGGATGTTTTGGAGGGGTCGGGGGGGGGGGTGTAGTGGGTGGTGCAGCATTCAGAGAGGCAGAAGAGCCGCACCAAATCTCTCTCT